>LS990918.1:11122758-11555258 GCA_900464855.2 Musa schizocarpa
TTTTTTAATAAATCGAGACTCAACGTGAATTATTTAGTCCAAACTTACGTTAGATCCAATAATTCTCTTCGTTCAGCTCACATGGGTTAGTCCAAACTTACTAAGCTTGTTCTTCGTGTATATGTTTCAAACTTCTCCTTAGATAAAAACTTTATCAACATATATCTGATCCATTCTTATTGGTATGCATCTTTTTTAAGTATAATTCTTTCATCTCAATCACATCACGAATCCAGTAATATTTAACATAAATATATTTGGATCTAGAATGAAATGTTGAATTCTTGGAGAGGTGAATGACACTTTAATTGTCATAATAAACAGTATATCCTTCTTGTTTCAAGCTCAATTCCTATATAAACATTTTCATCCATAAAACTTAATTATAGGCTTTAGTAATTGTTATATATTTTGTTTCTATGGTTAATAAAGTAATACAATTCTGTAACTTAGACTGCTAAGAGACTACTCCCTCTACAAATGTCATTAAGAATCCCGAAGTGGACTTCTTGAATCAATATCGCTTGTCATGTTTGTATTTGTGTACCCCTCTAGCACATGTTCATCACTGCTAAAATATAAACACAACTTGGAAATACATCTTAAATATCTTAATATTCATTTCATTATTACCCAATGTTCCTTACAGAGAAATCGACTGACAACTCCAAGTGCCTGAGCTATATCTGGCTTAGTACAAATCATATCATATATCAAATTGACTACTTCATATGAGTAAGACATTATGGACATTTCTTTTTTTCTTTCTCATGTGTAGGATATTATTTCAAACTAAGCTTGAAATGACCTGTAAGTACAGAACAAACTGTTTTGGCTTACTCATGTTGAATCTTTCAAGAACCTTTTCAATGTCTCCTAAGATAGTCAAATCTTTCCTTTCTTCCTATCACGAAGAATCTTCATGCTAAGTATTTATTTTTCCAATCCCAAGTCTTTCATGGCAAAAGACTTACTTAGCTCTCTTTTAAGTTTTTTAATTTTACTAGCATCATGGCCAATAATTAATATATCATCAATATATAGCAGGAGAATAATGAAATCATCATCTAAAAATTTATTTATAAATTTACAATAATCAGATATAGTTCTATTATACCCTTGTCTTATCATAAATGAATCAAATTTCTTGTACCACTATCTATGTGATTGTTCCATGTATCATCTGATTGTTCTTTTAAGTTACTATATAAAAATGCTATTTTCACATCAAGTTGCTCAACTTCTAAATTCAAGCGGACATCCAAACTAAGAACAACTCGGATAGAGGACATTTTCACAGAGAAAATATTTCTTCAAAGTCAATAACATTTTTTTTGATTGAATCATTTCATAACTAGTCTTGTATCTTTGTTGTGGGTTATTATTTTCAGTTTTCAATTTGTAAACTCATTTGTTCTTGAAAGCTTTCTTCTCTTTAGGCAACTTTACTAAATCATATGTATAATTTTCAAGCAAAGATCTCATTTCTTTTTGTATGGATTTAACTCACTCATTATTATGCTCATGTAGAATAACTTCTTAGTAAGTTTCTGGCTCTCCCTGTCAGTAAAGTAAGCATAACATACTCATGTAGAGGATATCTAGTATATGGTTGTCGTTCTCTTGTGGATCTTCTCAATGGAATCGTGGTGGAGGTGCTTGTTCAGTTAGTTCAATATTATCAACTGCAGGAGCATCATCACTAACATTCTCACCATAATCTTCTTGTTTATCTCCCCCATGATCATTATAAACTATAGGTAAAGGAACTGGATCCAAACTCCAAAAAATATAAACATAGGATTTTGGCTTATCAATATTATCACCATCATCAAATAATTGGTCTTTAAGAAACATAACATCTCTGCTTCTAATAATCTTCTTCACTAGATTTCATAATCTTTACCCAAACTCTTGATGATCATATCCAAAACGATACATGCTTTTTTTTTATTATCAAGTTTAGACTATCATCTTTTATCATATTATGTTAGATCTCTCGTTCCTCATCTTTTATACTAGAAGGTTTATCTTTAACTTTGATGTACAAATCTTTGCAATATAACAAATCTTGCTTTTAAGTTGAATAATTTGATGAGTTCAATTTAATCATATCATTTAACTTTTTCATTTCAATTATATAAGAAAAAAAATAGCACCAAATAACCTGTTGTTTTGATGCCATTTGTTAAGAAAAATTATTATAGTAGAATAATTTTTTTTTTTCTCTTTGTGTATCAAAATGGGTTCCTCATCAAAGTACCAACTTATTATCAGAAGAAATTTTAACTAAAGCAATATAAACAATAGAATAATAAATCAGTCACAAATGAGATATTAAAATTTTTACATGAAAAACCTAATGCGAGAAAAATTATGGGACCGTAGTCTACTTCAAACTTCCACGACCACGATAACAGGTTTATAGTAATTTTTCTCTAGTTTAAACATTAACATATGATCAAGAACACATAGAGAATAATAAGATCACAAATCTTGATTAAACATTAACATATGATCATCATCAAGAACACAAATCTTAATTAAACATTAACATATGATCATTCTCAAATAACTAATAATCAAGAACACAAATCTTGATTAAACATTAACCAAAAATCAAGAACACAAATCTTGATTAAACATTAACATATGATCATGGTCAAATATGAATTTAAATTTTAAGTTTCACAAAATAGTAGGTATAACAAGAGAATAAACTATAGAACGGTATTATTAAAATTGTAGAGTTTATTATATTAATTCTTCACATAAAATTTAAGATAAAACCAACAAATTTTAGATAAATCACAAAAACCTCAACTTTTTCTTTCATTTTCTTTCTCACACCGCCACTGTTGTTCGTTGCCCTTTTGCTGTGCACTGTCTCTATAGGTTTTTTTTCTTTCTTTGTTTTTTAATAAATTAGATTTCGCCTCAATACCCAAATCATATAATCCAAACCCAATATGCGCTGGACGCAACAGGCTGAAATAAGCTAAATACTGATGCCTCGGGTAACACAGAATAGGTGGGAGGTGTTGGTTTCATCGTCAAGGATAGCAATGCTATTTGTTCCAAGGTTACAAATGTATCACTCCGTGGTCGATAGTTTTCGATGAAGCAATTACAATCAAAGAAAGTTTATTTGGTGGAGTTGGATTCGTTAGCTATTATACAACTTATCAACCACCATGAGATTTAAGATATGTTTGAGGAATTTAAAGTGATACATTTATTTAGGGAGAAAATTCGCTCCATAAATTGGCTAGCAAATTACGCTTGAACTCATAATGTGTGGACTTTAAAGTGATACATTAGCAAATTACCCATAATGATTTATTTCCTGATATCTTAAACTTTTATTATTATTATTATTCATCTAATTTTTTTTTTTATGATCAAATTAAGAAACCCAAAAGCGTTCCCGCCCACCGTAATTTAAAATACGCATGATAATACGACAACGCCAAAGAAGAAGACGACGGAGCATAATAATACGCATGTATGTAAGGATCACCTAATGTCCCAAGTCCAACAGAAAAAAAAGGGACGTGTAGGGTTCCGGATGATCTCATACCATATGGTCCGCCACCCCCGAACTTTGAAAGGGTCAGTATCAGATTGACCCTCCGGCGGCGGTCCTCATCCTATCACCGCCAGGCTTCCACGTGATCTTTTGGTCACCCACGCCACATCATCATCCAACACAAGAATGCAAGAGCAAGGATGGAAGATTGTATCGAGACCGAACGGCCATCCATCACCCTTCTCATTCAGGTCGCGAGTGGTGGAAGGGGAAGCCCGCACACAACCCACCACAAGAAGCCTTCCGATAAAGAAGAAAGTCTTCGCTTTCCACCACCCCTTCCCTCTTCCCCGATCCGACCAAACCCAACATGCCTTCTCAACCGACCACCTCCGCCGCCGCCGCCGCTTCTTCCTCTTCCCATCCCTCTCCTTTTCCTTGTCCTCGCTATTCTCCATCGCCGCCGTTAGCTTCGCCTCGACATTCCCGCCCAGAACTCTCAACGAAGCCGTGGCAACGCCACCGACATCACCTACCCGCTTCGCTCGCTAATGATGTACCGAGCTTGTCACCGATAATATGTGTGTGACCCTTTAGGCCCAATATCGTGCTTTCGCCGAGTCATACTTGTCGAACTCCTTTTGACTAAGTGAATTATTATCTCCATAATAATTCATTCGACTCATCGATTGCGAACGTACTAGGCCATTACGTTGCAGTCCCCAGACGGTACAAGGGAATCAAATCCTTTGGACATATCTTTCCTCAGTTATCGTGTACCTATAGTTCCTCATCCATCTAATATTTCAAAGATTGTATACCGGGCATGATGCTATCAGACCCATATAGTTTCTCATCGAGTTTCGCTATAATTAGATTCTCCCGGATGACCTTGGCCAATTTGTCTGAGCAAGAACACACAGGATATTCCTCTTATGATATCGAGAATGGATGATCCTCTATCAACACTCAATAGCCCTTGTAAGGTTGGCTACCACTCCCAATGATCAGTTGTACTAGATTTGGAACTTTCAAACCTATAAGTCCAGTATCAAAGAGTGGAATACTCATACAGGACATTCTTGGTGTTTCAAGTCTAAAGACCAGGTACACTATTGGGACGACGGAATCATTGTCTGACAATAAGGTATCATTAACCATCCAGCATTCCGTAAGAGGATTAATCAATGAACTCATTCTCTAGTGAGCATCTGCACTGTATCCCTAGTGTCCCCACACGAGCAGCTATGAGACCAGTCGCCTTTATCATATGCACGGTATACAAGACACCGATCTCCCGGTTATCTCGATGTCCCTCTCGAGTAACCTATGACCAGGATTATTTAGGGTCTGTGTTTAAAGGTGAATCAATCTTATTATCGTGATCTCGTCACGATCCGATTCCTATTACACAAATCTATGGACATCACTATATATATATATATATATATATATATATATATATATATATATATATATATATATATATATATATATATATATATATATATATATATATATATATATATATATAACAAGCAATAAAAATTGAGAGAATGTCATAATAATAATAATAAGCAAAAAGATTATATGTCATGTCACACGTGTCATCACTCACGTGATTGGCTTGCAGAGCACCTATGACTAGCATTAACTTCACATTGGATATCTGGAATAAGTCTTTCAATAATCTCTATCTTGATTTGACGGTGTTTAATTGACTTTGATATTCTAGTATTGTAGAAGTCTAACGAATTTTGGCGAGCTGCCCATCAACATTCTCATATTCAGATGGTCCAAAGCGAACAAGAAGTCCTCTCTTGAATTGCTCCCACGAGGGGACCTTATGACAGGTTTCGTACCAATCATACCATTGAATTGCATCTCTATCTAATTGGATTGAAGCTATTTCCACCTTAGATTCTTCCGGAGTTTTGTAAAAATGGAAAGTTTTTTCTGCCCTAGAGATCCAACTAGTCGGATCCCCATCTTCCTATATTGAAAATTCCACCTTTATGCGTGGGTAGCTTGTGTCATGTTCTTGGTGCATTTTTCCTGTGTCTCCAAATCAGTTCAACGTAGGACTTGAATTTTCATCTTGTTGAAACTTGCTGAACCTCTCCAATAGGCTCATTTTGAAATCATTAAGGGTTTCTTGCAATCGATTCTCAATCTTGGCTTCCAAGGCTTCTAGTTGGGCTTTCACTAAGTTGTTGGTAGCCATTGCATCGGATTGCAGATCTGTAATCCGCAATTCCTGTTTTTGGTGTCTGGTCAAGGGTTATGCATTGCCCTATTCGGTGTGGCTATTGTGACGTTGGCCCAAGGCAGCGTTAAGGGCGTGAGGGATTGCTGTTGCCGAGGCCTGGGAGGCAGCGATGGTGGGCGTGAGGCTAGCGATCCTAGCCGGGGCTACGAGGGGGTGGTTAACGACGGTGGACCTTTCTTGCTCGGCCACCGGTGAGCGGGAAAAGGGCGCTCGACGCCAATTGTTGCTTCGAGGAAGAGCTTGATGACGGGTTCTTGGAGGAGGCAACGAAAGAGATTAGGTGCGAATCCGGGGGGTTCGGTCTCGACTCGCTCGGGGGGATCGAGGATGCCGCGTGCAAGTGTTTCTACAAGGTCATGGGGAGGACCACGAGCGGGAGGGGTCTCAAAGGCTATTGCCACTATTTGAGGCGCCAGAGGGCAACGTGGATGGGGCCAATGTAAAGTGGTGGTGATCTCGAAGTCGATCCCAATCCAAGCAAAGGCGACGTGGATGGGGAGCCACGACAGCGTGCCCCGATTTCGTGTTCCTAAGTCAATCGATCGGGGCACACCGATCCGGGGATGCATGAGGTGGTTAGCGGTCGTCGCTCGGGCGGGGAGATGGGATGTGAGGAATTGCAATGGGAACGTCGAGGATCGTTGCTCTGATACTAGATGGTAAGACCCCTAGGGTTTTACCATAGAAGAAGGGGGAAAAGAGAGATAAGATCACTTCGAGAGAATTGGCCTCCTCGATCATTTCGAGGGGATCAACCTCCTGGATAGCCAAAGGCTGAAAGATTATTTTCTTGATAGCGAAAAGAAGCAGATACATCCTTATTTATAGAGTTCCATCCCTTTAGTCTACTAGGACTTGGACTCCTAATCAAAATAACAAATCTCAACTAGACCCTTAGTCGACTAGAAGGCTTAGCCGACTCATACTGGAACTACATAACTCAAGAGAATATGTTTTTTACATTAGTTTAGGACTCAGAGAATTCAGGGAATTCTAACATTATATATATATATATATATATATATATATATATATATATATACAAATCTCAACTAGACCCTTAGTCGACTAGAAGGCTTAGCCAACTCATACTGGAACTACATAACTCAAGAGAATATGTTTTTTACATTAGTTTAGGACTCAGAGAATTCAGGGAATCCTAACATTATATATATATATATATATATATATATATATATATATATAGAGCTACTGAACATGGATATTGATATGACACATTACAGATACTCCAGGATGTTCAAACCTTGGGAAAATATGGTACAACACGACATGGATATGACAATGAATTCTTTTCAAGTATATAATGATATGTGCTGCAAGCCTTAGGAATTACTTAGAGGTTTAGCTACAGAACATGATAAATAACAACTATCAAGTATCGCTAGTACATAACACATTTTAATATCATTATGCTCCAAAATTACAGAAGAATGTAACAAGAACTTATAAATAGAAAAATAAGTTGAGATCATTCTTATGGATAAGTAGCCATAATTTAAGATTCTAAAGCTGTAGTGACAATACAAAAGACTAGGAGTAATGATCCAGTAATTGACCATTCTAGATCAACAATCAAAAGCGACTGTACCGATAGAGTGTAGTGGTGATGGAAAGGAGCAGTGGAGTCCAAGTGAATCAAAGTCAAACATTGTCCGATTGAGTGCAGATGGGGTGGGTGGCCTTGCATTGCTAAAAAATAGAGACCAGAGTGCAAGGAAAATGAGGAGGAGGTTGTCTGGGTGATTAGGGCTTACAGGTGCTTTTGGCTCACTGTGGATTGGACTCGATATAATCCACTCAATATAGAGGAAGGGGGAGGGTTTGAAGGAATCTGATGAATTGACTATGCCAAACCAAACCATTTGGCTCAATTTGGATTGGACTCACTCTAAGGGATGTGACATGCCTGGGTTGACTCATATGAGCGCCTGTGTCACTCGATGCCCAAGTCCAAGTGCCTTGTCTGGGTTTTCATGAGGTGCTTGGGTCTCACCTCGCCTCGCCTTTCCATTGTACACTGTCAAGTTTGTATAATATATCCATCTCAGTCATTAATTTAACTGATTAAAATTTTACACATGCAAGCCTTAATTTCATAAAGAGGTTGTTCATTTGCGACGAGTTATTATGGTTCGACCCTCTCCATAACCCGCAATGGTGGGAGCCTCATGCATTTGTGCTATTATCGGTCAAATTTCTTTATTATTTCAGCTTAGGATTTTCTGCATCAGATGCTTTTTTTATTTTTTTCATTCCCTAAATTTGAAATGTCTATCATGACTTTTTGACATGTAACTAATAATTGAACATTCTGTGCAACCATAGACTTTGTGTTTGTTATTTCTATATGCTGACGTAATCCATTTGTCATTTGTTCCCAGAGCCATAGTGCTAAGTACTGAGGTCTAAGGGCTATACCAAGCATATTGTGCCATCATTCATCCTATTGTCTATAGGTTAAATCCCTTTCTCTATTTGAGATTCCTGTGTAGATTTTTCATTGAAAGATCAGTTCTTGAAAGCAACTTCTGTGTGTGCAAAATTTGGCTCTATGGAGACAAGAACCAACGCTGCAGACTATCACGTTAGTAATCGATTAAGCTGGTACAAGCATCATGGCCATGAATGGATAATCCTTTTATTCTCTCTCTAAAGGAATTTACTTAGTTTTCCAAATTGTTTCATCTTCTAGAAAAAAATGGAGAGGTTAAGCAGCACATGATTATAGTTTGTCTGGTAAGCCTATGATGTCATAAATAGACCAATTAAGTAGATGATCAAAAAAGCTAATTTTGGCTTGATTTGTGGACTTAATCCTCCAAATTTCCAATTCCCATTTCTGGACTATTAGCCCCATGGTATTTGGAAAAGGGATGGTAGAGTTGAGCTTTATCTATTTCAATTTGGGGGAACTTCAAGTTTGACGAAGCACTCAGGTTTCCATTGTATTTTCTCTTTTAGGCACTATGTTTATGCATGTTGTCTCTCCATGAAATTTCTTAAAAACCCAACTATATGCATTGACTTTTCATTTCTGAGTTGAATACAAATCTACAGAAGAATAAGTTGCAAGACTTACAACCATACTAGAGGACAGCTGTCATTGTAGCTGGTTGAGTTAGCTGTGGTTGTTTTATTACCATCATATTGGAGAACTCAGTTTAGGTTGACCGAGTTACCCAGAAAAATTTTTTGGGGGTCTCTCAGAGACTTGCTGTGATGGGCCCCAACCCAACCAGTCCGTGGAGTGGTGAGATCATCCTGAAGCAAGAACTGATTATGGTGCGACCCACTCACATCTGGCCCTACTCACCAGGTTTGCCTAATAGTTTGGTCCTTTCATATTTCCTTTGGAGCCATTATGTTCAAGTAAGATTGCTCCTTTTGTCACCTAGTGGACAGGGTCCGAGTCATGGAATAATCTTTCTACTTGTCAGAATAAGGCTAAGGCTATGTACACTAATCATTCTTGGATTCCTCTTTTGTGAGACCTTGTGCAGTGGGCTTGCTTTTCATGTTTCATCATCTTAAATGACTAACTTCTTGCTCCAAAAAGTGGAATTTGTCAATATCAATTTTGGTGAATGGTTACTGAATATAGAAATTTCATGGTTTTTTATTAGCAATGCAAAGGCACAATATTCTTAAGAATGATTTATATTTTGTCAACCGGTCATGATTAATTGGTGAATCTGTTAGAATCCCTACACTTACTTTTATAAAATAACTCATTCCAAGCTTTTTCCTTTTTCTCAGATCTTTACGCTACCAATCCGATTTCCTTGTACCCACCATCCAAAACCTTTTGAAAGACCCGGATGCTCTGGATCCTGCACACAAGGAAGCACTGGAAATTATACTGAAAGAGAGGTCAGGTGGAGCATTTGAAAGCATCAGCAAGGTTATGGAGGCTCATCTTGGGCTTGCATCTTTGGTTAGCAGCTTCTTTGGTGAGAGTGGCCTTCTAGGGAAGAAAGAGGTTGGCGACTTACACGAACTGGCTGCTCCACCACAACAGCCGAGTCCACCGGCTCTGCAAGACGATACAAGGTTCCGGAGAATAATGAAGGGCGGTTTCAGTGAGATGTTAAGGGGCAAAGTTAATAAGGGCCACGAGGAGCCTCCGAGACAACCGAGCTAGGAGCTTTCGTCCTGTGTTCCTCAGAGTCAATCGATGCACTTTCCTTTGATACTTGGAGTCAAAGGTGATAGAATTCTTCTAGAGCCATGAAATCCGTAGTATGATTTATAGACCACAAATGTTATCTTTGTATAAGCACATGGTTCTTGTAATCCCAGTCGTGGTTGTTAATAGTGCATCCGTCGTTAGAGATTTGCTCTATTCTGTAATTACTGCTCTCTTTGACTTGTAATATGTGGCAATTTTAATTTTACTAGTCAAGGTTATTTGTTGTAATGTAATGAACTCAGCTGATGAAATTACCACGTTGAACTGGATTCTGGATTATAAAGATGGCCAATAAGATCTCGGATGTAACGTACACCAGGATGAGAATTTGATTTATTTTTGTCTTTCATGAAGGTTTTTTTAATGGTTCATCGAACTAGCTTGCAATGGGGCAGGCCAGTAAACTTAAAATAGTTTATTATTTTTTTATGAACAAATCCAACCACTAATTGCTTTTTTATGAATATTAATCTTAAAAACAATCTGTTGATGACGATAATGTATATCCATCATGGCCATCATCATCGTTCTCCCAGGGTCATCACCAACCATCCTTGCACGGCCAACAAGATCTCGGAGGTAGCGTATGATTTTTTTTCTTCTTCTTCTTTAACGAAGGTTTATAATGAATGGTTCATTGAAGTAGCTTGCAACGGGGATTGGCCAGAAAACTTAAAATAGTTTATTATTATTTAGAAAGGATGGTTTTTGAAAGTGGAAGAGGCGTGGGAAGACGACGGAGAGAAGGGAGACGTGGTGAAATAAGAACCCTATCAGGTGTGGATCATTAAATCACTGGGCGTCCCATTAACCCTTGCCCTATCTCAAGGTACACTTAATAACAGCAGCTAAAACAGCGGGATAGCGTGTCATCGCCGCTGCCTGCGGTCCGTCTGTCGACGGAAGCAAAACAGCGGCAGAAGAAGCCAAAAGGAGGGGTCGCGACTTGCGATGACGGAAGGGTGCATTCGAGCAGCGGTCGACGCTATCCATTCCACCCCCACTAAGGCCGTCGTCTACCTCTCCGGCGGCGCTTCCCAGGTCCTTCATCCTCACTCCTCCTCCTCCCCCTCTCTGTATATTTCTTTCTTCCTTTGTTGATTTTGATCCCCGATCATCGGAAGAAGAGGGGAGAGAGAGAGAGAGAGAGAGAGAGAGAGAGAGAGAGAGAGACTGATTGGATGTTGGTAATGTAACAGGCTCTCGGATGGCTGATGTCCCTCCCGGGGGCGTCCAACACGATTCTTGAAGTCGTCGTCCCCTACTCCAAGAATTCCATGACCCAATTGCTCGGCAAGGTACGCCTCCTCAATCCAGCCTGTTCTTTACATTCCTTCTTCTCTTTTTTGATGTTTATAATCATGAGGAAATCAGGGGAAGATTATAATTAAGTAGGGCGTCATTTGTGAATCTTATATGAATTGGTCTTAGAAATTGTCGTTGGACGTCCTTGATTAATGTCTCATACAGGCAAGATTATAATTAAGTAGAGCGTCATTTGTGAATCCTATATGAATTGGTCTTAGAAATTGTCGTTGGACGTCCTTGATTAATGTCTCATAGAGGCATGCTTCGATATAGAGGGACTGTCGGGGATGTGTGGAGACTCTTTAGAAGATATACTCATATCGTAGAGTGATGATGTTGCCGAGTGGATGTGCATTGATGTAACGTGAACATATAATTGAGATCTTAATTGGATGAAGGTTGGAGTAGTTCAGTAACTTGTCTTTTGAATTGACAAAATTATAGAAAATGAGTCTCTAACTGTCAACAACAACAACAACAACAACAACAAGGTCATAAGTCCCAATTATTTGGGGTTGGCTACATAGATCTTTTGCTGTCATTAAAAAGTAAATATAAAGATAACAAAATAGGTTGCTGAAAAGTCTGATAACTAGACATGGGACCAGATGAGTGAGATAACCCTTCTGTTTTTTATTTTGTCCTTCTAGCCATTCTTCAATTTTTTTGGATTCCTTTGTTTTGATGGAATTGATTGTTATAAAGCTAGTTTTTTTTTAACCAGCATATAATTTGAGTTGTGTCGCTTTTGGACTTAGAATCATGTCTCATAAATGGAGTTTTTTTCTTCCATCAATGCAACATAGGAAACTGTAACCCAATATAGGAAACTCTAGCAACACCCATAGTGATATAGGACAAGTATATCTCATACTAAATGTTTAATCTTGTGCCCACAATTCCACAATATAGCATGAGGTATATTGAAAGGCAATTGTTTGAATGATTAGGAAGAGTCAACCTTGATGATCACCTCTTAGGGTACAGACTTTAGTAAGATATATCAAGATATAAGCGCATAAGTAGGTTTACTCCCTTCCCCTAGAAAGGTAATGTCATCAATTTTTTAGAGTTTCTCCCAGGAGGCCAGACATTTAGAGTAGGTTATTTGGTTTGATAAACTCAAGCGGTATTCTAGAGAATTGACCCTGATAGGAGATGCTATGAGCCTATGACCCTTTTCTCTGAAGTATGAAAGTTCTCTTTCTAGGGAAATAAAGAAAGTTCTTTACCCCTTAAAAAAATTATGAACTCCCAATTACAATCTTCATTCTATCCTCATCCAAATTGAATAGGAAGCCAAAATAATAAAATTAAAAAATATCAACAATAAGATAAGCCAAACCTGATGACATTTGTTTTCAAAATTAGTAATGTATATGTTTACTACCAATAAAGCCATATGATTTACAATTATTGAATAAATTACTTTTTTTAAAGCACATCTAAGTTGATATTGCATTTGGTTAAAATGATTGAAAATTTTTTGATTATTGTATTTTACTATCATATTATTTGTTAGATTTGAAATGCTATGTAAGGACTTGCTTATTGAAAAGATATGCTAACATATTATTTTAAGTGGCTTTCAAGTTTGGCCATGATCTGGACTCTACTAATGAGGATTATATATCGATTATAAGTTCTAAAGCTAGTTTTTTGTACCCTAATACATGGATAAATGTGTTATCTACACCAAGGTTTGACTTACCAGACTGAGCCAGTGTGCCGGTCGATCCGTGCCGCTCTGTATTGGTATACCAACATGGTACGCCGGTGTGTACCGGTGTTTTGATGAGAAAGAAAAAGAGGTTGAAGAGGAAGGTCCGGTGGAGGAACAGAGGAGGAAGAAGGAAAAAGGAAGAAGGAAGAATAAGAAGAAAAAAACAGGAGGAGAAGAAGTGCAGCGATACCTGGGAAGCAGCGGCAGCGTTGAAGGGAAGCAGCATCATCGCAGCAACAAAGAGGCAACGCCACTGCAGCATCGCAATGGTGAAGCGACAAGAGGTAGCAACGTTACAGTGGCGAAGAGGTAGCGTCGCTGCAGCATCACAGTGGCGAAGCGGTGAAGAAGCAACTCCATGACTTCGTATGCGAGAAGAGCCCTAATCTGCCTTTCTTTTAATGCTGCAATGGACTAGGGCCCACCACTTTTTTATTTTTTTATTATTTTAATTCAGACTGCCCGAAACGAGGTGGTCAATGTATTGGTCCACGCTCAGACCGGTATGTACCGCACAAATCATACCATTTCGTGTGGTACAGCAATCCCTGATCTACATTACGAGGGTGAAACATAATTTTGACTCTTGTTAGGGAGATACAACATTGCTACAGTCATTACTATTCTGACTTCTGTTCTGTAAGTGGCCTTAGTTATATTTATGATCATTTGTGAATTTAGATATGAACTTTAATTATATTCATAATTATTCATGATTAATTAAACCTTCTGCACTATGATGTTTTTGTTTACTTATGTTTTATTATGAAGATGTATTTGAATGATTGTGTTTCAAAACTTATCCTGTGTGCTTTTGTACTGTTTATGTTAAAAGTTATGGTTTGTAAAGCACATGAAGTTTATGTTTTGATCTTTCATATAAACAAAAAAGAAGATTAACATTGCATGTATGAATGCATAGAGAACGTACAAACTCAACAAAATATTACTTCATGATAAGTTTTATCAGTATATGAGTTTCAGAATTTATTGTTTATATCTTGTTGTTAAAATTTTTCATATCACGAGGTATTGTTTATAGATTTGTTTGGAGGAAATAAAACGTGTTGCTTTTAATGCTTGTGGTTTGTGAGATTCATGATGTTTATTACTATAAACATTTGTGTGGATGTTATGTGGTGAACTTATTATATATTGAGTTATGTTTAACTGTTTAAGTGTCGTAAGTCTTTGTATAGGTTTAGGCCTCGCAATTCTTGTAGGAAAAATTAGGTTCTTAAATCTGATTTCCGCAAGGTTTAGGCCTTTACGTATGATCACTCCACAACACCCAAGTACTACTTTGATACCAACTATGCAGATTGGATTGGAGGCATTACAATTTACGAGAAGAGGATTATTACATAAATTGTAACGTTCCCAATCTAGCAAAGAGTGTGGTGCAACGCCACAATTCACCTTTTTAATATGTTCATCTTTTCAGTTTTGGAGGGGTATGTTTTCTACATAAAAAATTTAAACAAGTATGGCAAGCATTTTGATTGCTTATTTTCCTGAATCCTTGTTTTCAGATTCCTGCACAATTTGTTAGCAACCAAACTGCAGAGGAAATGGCACTGTTGGCATACAATCGTGCATTGAAGCTTTCAAGACCAGGTTCTTCTTTTAAAGACCTGTACAACATATGTTGCATTGGATATTCTAAACAATTTCTCTATGCCACTGTGTGATGCTTGGACATGTTGCACATAATTGCTCAAGTTTTTAACTTGTAACTTCTACTAGTGCTGATTGACTTCCAATACAAGTTGAGTGTCCGGAACAAATGTGAATGGTATACGATTCTGTGTTGAGTTGTTTCAGCACTCAGGCATAACTTGGTGATCGAATCAAATCATTGATATTTCTAGCTCATCTCAGAATTTTGTCTAACTAGGATTTGTGTCAAGTCTACTGTTTTCTTTTTCCTATTTTTGAACTGGCTTTATATTTCATTTTTGGTG
Source organism: Musa schizocarpa (assembly GCA_900464855.2). Classification (NCBI taxonomy): domain Eukaryota; kingdom Viridiplantae; phylum Streptophyta; class Magnoliopsida; order Zingiberales; family Musaceae; genus Musa; species Musa schizocarpa. Next base: position 11,137,762 of record LS990918.1, read on the forward strand.
GGTCTCTCATTTTAAGGTTTAGGAAATAATCTTTATATGTTGGGATTTGATAGGATATGATAGGAGTCGACAATAATTATGTAGGATTTGATTATATAAAAATTATTTTCCTTTTTAAGTTATCTTTGATCTTAAAGGATCTAGATTATGTAGAAAGGAATTAGATGAACTAATATCATTGAATTTGTTCAAGGCTTTTGGCTTATACATCTCTTCTCCCTTTTCCTAAATTTTCAGTCTTAGTTTTTCTTCTCCTGCCACCAATCATTTTACATTGAAGTGGTGCCATCGTGTTCAATTAAGATCAAGATGGACAGTATTATGAAGACCATAATTGAAGTAACAAGAAGGTGATGAAGGTTAGATCTAGCTAGAGTCAACTTTTAGTGTAAACAAGGTGACATTTCTGTCCAATGCCTTATTTTTTTTGTTGACTTTTTTTTCTGAATGATCATTTGTATCATTTACCTTAGGTGTCTAATTTGTCCAAGTAAGTTGTGTTTGGAGATCTTTAGGTTTAGGAATCAATCTTAGTATGACAAGATTTGGTTAAATAGTGGTTCTCTTGTTTTTACAATTAAGTTTGAGGTTAAGTTCTAGATTACATATAAGGATATTGAATTTCTTTTCTATGGCAAGCTTTACAGATAAATAATAGTATATTCAGTAAGGTCTTCAATTTCGAATAATAATACCATCGAAAGGCAAGACGTGCCGGGTTCGTCCATATAGATCGGTACACGGGCTGCTCATATATATATATATATATATATATATATATATATATATATATGCGATGTCGCTCTTCTCCCCCCATGTGGGGCGTTGTTTGGCGGCGTCGTCCACAGATTCTTTATATATATATATATATATATATCGCTCAGTATGCAGTACTGTACCGTACCGAGCGAATATCTCGAAACTCCGGTACGGTATGATATTTCAATCCTTAATATTCAGTACTTTGGCCTAGATTTTTTTCTCTCTTCCTGGTTCTTCTATTTATATCTTCTCCCTCCTTATCTCTAGAAGTCGTTATACATTAATCTTCCATGGGTTGTTCTTTACTTGTCAACCATGAACTTTAGCTGATCCATTTTGATCAGAAAATGGATTTTGATCCTAATGATTGTGAGGCAACAATGAAAACTTTTAAATTAATGATGCAATATACATTTGAATGAAAGAAAGGAACTCCAGTTCCAAATTGTTTTCTACTTATAATGCAAAATCATTATGTTTTTTTGAAGATTTCTTTGTTCCTTGAACATCAACTTGTAGATTATTTAATCTATTTAGCGGTGGGTTTGATGGGAACTGGGCATACTTATTGACAAGGTTTAGAAAAACTGGCACTGGTACTTGTACCAAGCCCAAAATCTGACCAGTATATACTGGTCGATGTTGTAATCATAACAGTTGGACTCAACCAAAAAAGAATGATAAATGGCTACTGAAACCTGATGTGGACTTTAGTCTATTGGCATACCAACTCGCCCTGGACTGGTTTGTGCCTTCTATACCTGGCAGCACACTTGCAGTATTTAAAACCATGCTTTCTGATATGTCAATTATGGATATTCTTATGTGATCAACACATTTCAGTCTATGTTTGGAAAAGCAGGTTTACCAGTTTTGGGTGTTGGATTTACGGGGTCCTTGGCTACTACATATACAAAACATGGAGACCACAGGTATCATTGTTGTTGCCTTTTATTTTCTATTCATAGGAATTGAGATGTTGTCATTTGGTGGTTGAATTCAATTTTGGTGTAGATGAAATATGTTCTCTGAAGCAATTGAGCCAGTGTGCTCCTGGGACAGTAAATAAAATATATTTCTTCAGAAGTCTATGAAACCATTTTTTTGGCGAAAAGAATTAAATTGTTTAGTTGGCCAACTATGTTATATAACTCAGGTCTATGCTCAATTGAAACAAAATTATGGAATACACGGGAAGTATTAGTGCATTTATTCTTGAAGAGGATACAAAAGACTAGTATGTATGGTTGCTTGTCCTTTTTAAACATGAAAGTGCATCATATACAGCTAGTGATTCATTTCTTCAGATCAAGTAAAACACTCTTCTATGTCATGTTCCTACATATCTTTTGATGATCAGACAGTCTATATTGACTTCCTACTTCATTTTTACTTGTCATACAGATTTTACTTGTCTACCCAAACATGTGATCGCCTTTGGACATCAAGTGTTACTTTGTTGAAGGTATTCATGGATAATATTTCTATACTAGATTTGGTTTTACTACTATACTATATTACTTAAGAACTGTCTTTATTAGGGTTTGCGAACTCGAGAAGAAGAAGACAGGGTTTCCAGTCATTTCTTATTAAAGGTATAATATTATGCGTTTTTGCATGATTTCATAATGTGAACATAAATGATGAGTACTTCTTTATAAACTAATCATAATCAATAGGCCAATTATGCAGCAGTTTCGTAATATTGGGCTACCTTCCTATTAAGTGTTAACTATTGTTTGCTTACTTTCAAACTGTTGCTTTTTGTGTTGTCTTTTTGTGCTAGATCATCAGAATCATATAATGATAAGCATTATATCATTCAAAGAATGATGTATTAGTCTGTATTGGATGCCTGATGCATGATGATTTGGATCAATAAGACTTGATGAGCTATCAAATAAGACCTATTCTGTGCATGTCTTTTACATCAGAAAAAAAGTTACAACATGCACAATTTGCTGGCTTACTTCATTGAGATGAAATATGTGCAAAGAGTGGGATATTGAAAAGGGGGATTGGTATATAAGAACTAACAGGCTCACTACTACTGGAGCATTTTGGGAGACAGAAATCGGATCCATTATATGCAAGTTTCTTTTTTCTCGAGCTAAGGCCATACAACTTTCACTTTCTGTTGTTTCCTTGATGATATCATGTTATATACCTAATTTATGTTGATTGGTTGTTTAAGGTGCCATATGCTGTGCCCATGTTGGTTAGCTTTTGTCATTATATGTATTGTGGTAATATGGAACCACACCATAGTCTGTGCCATACTCTGGCAAGGACAGTTATTATACTTTTATAATGTTATCTCATATGGCATCATTGGCAATGGCACTAATGCTGTGTGCTTGTATGACACCAATGTGAGATGTACTGCACTTTCATAACTTAGTGATGTAAGTTATGTATTACTTGTATTGATTATTTGAGAATTAGATCGAAAAGCAGATTTAGCTTGATTGAGGAAGAAGAAATAGAATAATTGTGCTTGCATATATGCTACTTGGCTTATTTGAGTGACTTCTGTTGTTAGAGTTCTGTTGCAATATGTGCTACTTGCATATATGCTACTACCCTATTGCAATATAACCAAAGTGCTCACTTCTTTCTCAAAATGCACACAGCTTTTGTTTATCACTCATTTATTAGGAATGTAGCAGTGCTCATTTCTTATTGTACTACACAATTTTTTTTTTTTTGTCTTTTTTTTTTCTGATACTTTTCTGATTACTTCACTTGATATCATGATATGCATTATGGAAACTTGATTATTTATCATCCTTTTAGTGCAGTTAAATATACCTTTCTAACCATTGTTTGATGTTCCGGATATTGGCACCGTGCTGGCCTGACCATTATTGGTCTGGTACATGCTGGTATACCAACACATGGCACGTCAGCATGTGCCATGGAACCTTTTAAGATTGAGTATATACAGTTGAGTGGCATGTGCCACGGTTTATGCTGTTGACTGCCAGGCCATTGGACCGGTACATACCTGATGTGTACAGTTCAGTCTATACCTGCTTCTGAATTCTTTTTTTACTTTATTGTTTTTGAGACTTATTCTTCTTATTCATGTAGTATTGCTGTAGTCTATCATCGTACTGGTTTTGTTAATTTCTATGCGAAGTATGAGCTGTAATAATGCAGTTGAGCTTCTTAATTGTTGATTGCGTTTTTATGATATGTATAATTTGCAGCTATCCTGATGAAATGTTACCTGATTTTGAAAGGCAATTTCAGATGCCTGCAAAGTTTCTGCCACTTTTAGTTCAGAATTGTATGAATCTGAAGTACCCGATGAATATGAAAGGCAAGTTGATGAGGATGAGGAGCTACAACAAATTATTGATGGGAAGCTTTGCATGAAGATTTATGATTTTTCTGGTGGTACTGTGAAAATAGTTAGATTCTTTGATGTCATCTTACAAAACTTAATTTGCTTGTACTTCTTATAAAACTTAATTTGCTTCTAATATTTGTGAGCTAACAGGCATCTGTGCTTGTAGATAAGGACACAGCTTCAGAGAGGATGGTGATATTGCCAGGTTCATTTAATCCATTGCATGATGGACATCTGAGACTCTCGGAAATTGCATCAAGGTACTGAAATACACTCAAAGATTTTAGTTGATCTGCATTGTCTATTTTTTCATATTCCTGTTTACATCTATGTTACTTGTAGTCCTACAAGTAGCAAAACCATTGTCTATTTTTTCACATTCCTGTGTGCATTGTCTATGTTTTCTTTCAAGGTTACTTAGAGCATTAGTGTGCTAATATATTGCAGTTGAGTTCCAGTGCTCTTAGTTTAACATATTGCAGAGAAAGACCTAGCTGTATCGATGGTGATATTATGGCCCTTACTTTGACTAGTGATATTCCCATCAATACAGAGTGGTAGAACAAAAAACGATTCATGTCGCTAACTTCAAACATTCTGGAATAGACATTGTAGGAAGAGTGGAGATAAAGGGGTCAAAGTGGAGTCATCCTGCTCACACTTATAAGGAGATTGCTATTGCAGCTAGATTTACTAAAAGAAACTTCTAGTGAATGTCAGTAAATTGGGTCGACTAAATCATCCTATGACTAGCTATGACAATCACTGATGACTGATGTTATTATTTTTTCATTCGTTCATTGATGTACGGTTAGCTATTGAGAATATAAGATCAAAGGAGTGGTTATTTGGTGTTGGGTTTGGGCTTGCAAACCAATACAAGGCAAAGTAGCAGCAGTTTGTTGTGATGTAAATTGTATCATTAACCATCTTAGAGCCCACATATCGACCTGCCAACAACCTCCGCAATATGGGCAGTATGGACCATTAATAGTTCCATTTTGGCACACATGGTGGCCCTTAATATTGTTCATGGTTTCTCTAGTTCTACATTTTATTTGTCTGGCCTTTAACATTGTTCTGGATTTTTTTAATACATCTTGTATCTTTCTTTAACATTCTAGAGCTATCTTTTGCAGTAGCTCTTCAATTAGGATGGATGGATTTTCTAAAAAAAGGTTGCACGGATTGCCTTATTTTCTACTGAGCTATGTAGAGTCAGTGTTGGTCATTTGATATTATGGTGAGGCCAATTTGTGCTTTGCGTAGTGCAAGGAATGCATCTAGCATATGGCGCCAAAGTCCTTTTCCTCCAACCATACCAAATCACTTGGTGTGGCCTAAATTTAAAACCTTGTCAGCTATTGCTTTGTGAGGCATCAGTACCTGCCAAATTGGCTTAGGATTTCTATGGGTGTTTTAGTTATGTTGCTTGACGTCTATCAAATTATATGATACAAAATTTCAAAAGAAAGACTTAGGGAAAATTTAATTAACTAAATTGAACCTCGTTGATGTATATTGAGCAACTTGTGCGTGATTGAGATCGAGGCCAAGTTAGATGTCAAAAGTATATGATGGCAAGGAGAGCAAGCTTATCAAATTTTTTTGTTTTTCTTTTCTTTTCTTTCTTTAGGGAACTGGTCATAATTGCATTGCCTAATCTATCTAGTCTGTAATGTGACATTCCTAGAAATCTTATTCTCTCTATACTATTTACATGCTGCATGATCCTTGTTTTCTTACCACTCCAATTCTCTCGCGCTATCACAAATTGTGTTGAGGACAGTTCAACCTAAACTAAAGCAAGTGAATCTTAAATTTTGGTTTGTCTTTCTAGATGTTGATAGTCAAGAACATAGCAACTCATTTTCAGAGTACATTTTCTATCACACCCAAGGATGTCACCAAGCGCTCAAGCACTCACATAAGTGGGGCAAGGCAAGGTGAGGCTCAAGCACCTCGATTTGGATTCGAGCAAGTGCTTGCAATTGGGCACGGCTCAGTCGGGCGCTTGCAATTGGGCGTGACTGCACACTTGAGCCCAAGTGTGCGCACCTGAACCAAGTGATATTGGGTTTGGCCAATTAACGTTTCTTCTGGTTCCATCAAACCAGATGAGCCTCCCACCGCGTACCCCTCTCCTCCGGAAAAGCTAATGGCGAACTTGCTTCTTCTTGCAGTAATTCTCTCTCCTTTGTTGCTTTTCATCTTTCTCCTCCCCCTTCTCCGTCGTTGTTGCCCCTCTTCGAGACTCCCCGAGAGCCCCCCTCCCCCTCCCTCCTTCTCCCTAATAGCTCCCCTCTTGCTGTTGTCACCTTCTCCTTTTCCTCATCGAGCCTCATGCTCCCTCTTGACTTCCCCCTATCCTTTCTCCTCCTCTTCTTCTCCCCTCCCAACCGATAGCCTCCATTCTTCTTCTCCTTGTCTAAGCTTCTCCTCCATCTTCTTCCTTTCGATCTTTCTCTTGTAGTGATAATAATTGTTCCTAATAGTTAATTTTTATCTCAATTTTATTTTATTAACCGTACTTCTCCTTATTTATATTTTTTAATTTTAATATTCACGAGAGTCTCACTTTTTGCTCAAAGCAGCACCTAGCACCTTTGACTATACTTGGTCACATCGAACTTATTTTGTTTGGTGTTATATCCCAAATGAAATACCCCATGCTTAAGAGAATGTCCATCTTATGCCAATGCTCGATTATTGTGAGATCTAAGACCTTGATCTGTTGGTAGTACTAAATGTATGTACATATCTTGTTCTTAGAGATAACATTACTTAAAATTAAATGTCTTAGCGAGTTCCAAAAAAGACCATATAACTGTGTGTTTTTTTTTTTCCTAAATGCCTATCAGTCTTATGTAAAGACTTCACCATTTTCTTCCAAATTCTGAATTCAAAATAATAGCAGTGCACTTCCTTAATGTCTTGTAATCCTTATACCAATTAGGTTGAAATTCTAAATTTTTTTTTGAAGTGGTTACTTGTTTCCATTACTATTGCCAATTTTCATTCAGCCAATCTGTACTATTATTGCTGGTTGGTTATGAGAGGGCATATTACCTTTTGCTTTTTGATGATTCAGTGTATTACTTCTGACTTTAGAAATTCAGCTTTAGCATTTCTGTCCATTACAAAATTTGGTTGTGTGACAAAATAATCAAAGTATGTAGGTGGTCCTATGCCTTAGTATGACAAGATAGCTTGGTACGTGCCTAAAGTGAATATAGCTAATATTCAATATAACAGATTGTCAACATATATACATTATACACAACAGCAAGAAGCCATAGATCCTGACATTTTCATATTGTTTGCATGGATCTTTTCTCACCATCTGACTTGGGAAATTTTTGTATCGTTCTCATAAGATGCTTGACAACATTATAATGCTTGAACAACAAATGTGTATTTATTTATCAAGATTTGCATGAACAGTTCATGTCAACTCTTTTGTTCTGCAATCATAGTGACATGATTTATAATAAATGAACTGAGCTTCAAACAAGGTAAGGTGACATGGTAATTTGCAAATTCTATCTAAAACATTTACTTTAAAATAAATTATCTATAAAGTTGTTATGAAGTCAGAAGATAAATCTAGTTGGGTGCATAACAAGTCATGTCCATAGACTAAACTATTTATATGTTAAACAATGTGCTCAAGTAATACATATTTTTGGTTGAAACTAATTTCATTATGGTAATTAAATTAAATATTTTATATGTAAAAATATTCGCTATGACTCGGAGTCTCTGTCATCCCTTAGCTTGATAAAATCATCGCATGTTTGCCCAAAAAAAAAGCACTCTTTTACCATGCAGGCAATCGCTGTTTCTCCATCTAGGTGCACAATAGTTGCTTGCCTAAAACTCCCTAAAGTGCTACTGCCTAGGAGTGGTGGTGACAATGTATTAAAAAATTATGCCCCTTCTTGTTTCGTCTTATTCCTTTTGAATCAGAAATGTGAAATGCTACTCTAGTGCATTGGTATATATTCTCACTGGAATAGTGATTTATGGCAACTACAAATAAAAAAAAGAAATTTTTATATGAGATGTGTGATTGCCAAAAAAAACTGAATAACATAACTTTTCACCAGCATTCTTTGACACCCTCTGAAGTTGAATAGTTTGGTTTTGCATTTGTTTAATTATTTTTAATTTATCCTTTTGATTTCTGATGCAGCATCTGTGAGAACGGATTTCCATGCTTCGAGATATCAGTGATCAATCCTGACAAGCCACCATTGTCTTTGGCTGAAATTAAAAGTCGAGTAGAACAATTTCGAAAGGCAGGTTTGTGCTGCTACTAGTATTCTTGAGACAAGTTTGCACTAGTACTAGCTATCTAAAGCTGTTACTCGTTTTTTGAGGCAATTTTTTGTGCTGGTACTAGTTATCCGTAATCAGTGATTTTTATTTTTTTTCATTTTCCTTCATGAAAACATACGAAATATGAGGATCATAATCTCGTACCAGGTATTGTATCAGTCTCTAGCCAGATCGGAATGTACCAACTGGTGCCATTTTACTGAGACACACTACACTGGTATGTATTGTAAGAAAAGGGGAGGTAAGCAGCAACAAACGACAGCGAGAAGAGAGGTCCACGAAGAAGAGGGCTCGCAATTTGCAAGCCCTAATTTCAACCCTTCAATTTTCTTTTAATAATTGGAACTGACCAGACTCTCTGAAATGGTGGTGGTCCACATGCCAGTTCACACCTGGACATGTAAATACCAGTTGGGAGTTCCCTGTGGAGTGATATATCATTTTTTCAGTAAATAGCCAAAGTTGTCAAAATGCCTACTTGGTCCTAGGTGGTAACCATACAAGGGTTAGGTAAAAGACAAACACATAGGCAGGCATCGAGGGAGAATTACTATAAAGTTAATACATGTTCGTCAGTTCATCGATCATATAAAAATTAAGTGTAAACATATTTTTATCAATTCACAATCTAAGTATTCTTTTCTCATGTTGGCTTATTTCTTGTTGATCTTCAATCCAGGGAAAACTGTTATTATCTCAAACCAGCCATACTTCTATAAGAAAGCAGAAATTTTCCCTGGAAGTGCCTTTGTGATCGGGGCAGACACTGCTGTGAGGCTTATTAATGTAAGAATTTAATAGTTGCTAAATTCTTAGCTATATTTTGCTTATAAGACACCATCAATAGAGCAGATTAATTTACTTAGTGCCAGCAGTTAGATGTACGCACTAAGAATATGTTCTTTCCATTGTGAGAGCAATAATTGTAATAGCTTTTCTGAAAAACCGTTGATTCAAAGAGCTGACGCTAAACAAGATTCTTCTCTTTCTGTTAGCCGAAATATTATGGTGGAAGTTATAGCCAAATGCTGGAGATTCTTCTTGGCTGCAAAAGAACAGGTTGCACATTTCTAGTTGGTGGCCGCTTGGTTGATGGAGTTTTCAAGGTATATGATACTTTTTCCAGGTGTTGTTTGTGTTTCATGGTCAATTTCACCAAATTCAATAACAACAATTGCTATTCTTCAGGTTCTTGAAGATCTTGATATTCCTCAAGAGTTGAATGACATGTTCATCTCCATACCACTGGAAAAGTTTCGCATGGATATTTCATCAACCGAGATAAGGAAAAGCAAGAACATGTGAGCTGCAAATGATAATGTGATATGCATTAAAAGGTACATAATTGATGAATTCGATACTCTCCATACTTGGATGGAACAAGAATAACATTTAGAACCATATCAACATTGTGACTGAGTTCTCGAAAGTCAAGTAGATAATTGGTCTTTTGCATGTTAATCAAGCTGTCATTTCTAATTTTGTTGTTCGCAATGAACACAACACACGCTAGACAGGAACTTTGGACAATGAATGAAATGATATGTATTCATAATTGAGCATTAGTCTTGTAGACACTTACATGGCAACCATGGATAAACAAAATCTGATTCATCTTGTACAATTATTTTGTCCAGCTAATAGCCTTAAAGAGAAGTGTGTTATGGCCTTGGTGGCATTTCCAATTTTCCAGTGCTTCCTTCCCACATTTCCAAAACCTTGCTCATCGAAGGTCTATCGGCAGGATTTACCTGTATACACCACAATCCAACCATTATCATCTTTCTTGCAACCTCTCCTGTTTCACTGGTCAACCCAGAAATGTCCACCTCACAGTACTTGTTAAGATTGTCATAGATCCAATGTGGAAAATATATCTCACTAGCATTTTCCACTCCTGCATCCAAGTTCTTCCTTCCTCCAGCCATCTCAAGCACCATCATGCCATAGCTGTAAACATCAGACTTGCTGGATACAGCTCCGATGCTCCTAGTGACCACTTCCGGAGCAATGTACCCAAAAGTCCCCCTTGCAGCCGCCATTGAAATGACGCTCACTTTGGGAGGGCATATCTTGGCAAGTCCGAAATCAGAAATCTTGGGATGGAAATCTTGGTCTAGTAGGATGTTGTGGGGCTTGATATCAAAATGCACGATACGGGTGTTGCATCCCCGGTGCAAATATTCTAAGCCTCGGGCAACACCGACGGCGATCTCGTATAATTTCTCCCACCCTAGGTTTTGTGTCTCAGTTTTGGATTTATCGGCATAAATGAACTGCTCCAAGGACCCATTTGGCATGAAGTCATACACCAAAGCCCTCTTTGGTCCCTCTAAGCAAAACCCTAGAAGACTCACAATGTTAACGTGGGATGTTCTACTGATGCTGGCTACCTCATTGATGAATTCTTCTCCGTTGCCTTTGGTTTCACTTAGGACCTTCACCGCCACCAGATGACCATCTTTGAGAGTCCCCTTGAACACGGTACCGTATCCACCTTGCCCTAGTTTGTTACTGAAGGAATTGGTCATTCTCTTTATTTCTGAGTACTTGTATCTCTTTGGGACGAAGGAACCATGTCGAAGTAGGAAGCCTTCAACACCCTGCTCATTCTTTTCATGGTGTTTTCTGGAACGTAGAATATAGACACAAAGGAAAAGGCATAGCAGAGCGAAGCATCCAAGTGTAAGACCAGCGACTGTCCCTGCAGAGTCACGGAAATCATAAGAGATACAAATTATCTGCTTAATTCTCTCGGAATATATTTCTAAAGTTGTTAAGAATATATTATCGAAACATACGTTGAATGATGATAACTTAAAAGGACTTGTAGTCGAGTTTATAGGGGGGAAGAATTTGATTTTTTTTTTTGGAACGTAAGCGAAAAGGAGTAAACTACTTTAGTTAGTTTTACTAAACTACGTTGTTGATCTCTATAATTGTCTTTTATTTGAAAACGTTTTTTTGCTCATGTTGGAATGCATGGTTTGACCTTTGGGCTTGTGCTTATCGAGAAAATTTTAGAATCGAAGTTGCTTCGTGATCATATGATGATAGTTAGATTTGGAAGCCTAATCCGAAAGGGGTTGCCTCTACTAAATCTACTCATATAGGATGTCTATTGCAATTTACCGGTTGCTCAGAGAGTCCAACTCTTTTGTTAGAAAGTAGTACACCGTAAACTTTCGACGGTTGATACGTTGATCCATTTGGGATTGAAGATGAAATGATGTTGTTACTTATGTAAGAATCATAAAGAATATATTGATCACTTATTTTTCAATTGCTCTTTTGCACAATCTGTATGGTTGCTTTCTAAAACTGTTTTGAGAATTTGGTTTAAATTTTTTGCATCGTCGGGAACAATAAAATTGGAAAAAATTATTATCAAAAGCAACTTGAAAAACTATTATATTTCTTTATCAAAATACCAACTTGTTATGAAAATAAGAAAAACTATTATATTAAAATGAGTTTTTCATCAAAATATTAATTTGTTATCGAAAGTAAATATTAATCAGAGCAGTATAAATAATAGAATAATAAATCAATCATAAGAGATATACTAAAATTTTTACATAAAAAAAATTCAATACTGAGAAAAATTATAGTCCATTTCAAACTTCTACTATCACCGATAACGATAGAATTATAGGATAAACTACATATTGATACCGTTAAGATTATAAAACTTGTTATAAGGATTCTTTTTTATAAAACTTAAACAGTTTTTTAGTTTCAATCATCTAGTAAAAAATTATAAAAACTTAATTTTTTTTTTTTTTTGTCACATTCTCTATGTTTCTTTCTCACCACACCATTGTTTTTTTGCATGCACTCTCCCTTCGTGGCCTTTACTATCTGTCTCTACGATTTCCTTTCTTTTTTTTTTTTTTTTTTTAATAAATCGAGACTCAACGTGAATTATTTAGTCCAAACTTACGTTAGATCCAATAATTCTCTTCGTTCAGCTCACATGGGTTAGTCCAAACTTACTAAGCTTGTTCTTCGTGTATATGTTTCAAACTTCTCCTTAGATAAAAACTTTATCAACATATATCTGATCCATTCTTATTGGTATGCATCTTTTTTTAAGTATAATTCTTTCATCTCAATCACATCACTTAATCCAAAGAATATTTAACATAAATATATTTGGATCTAGAATGAAATGTTGAATTCTTGGAGAGGTGAATGACACTTTAATTGTCATAATAAACAGTATATCCTTCTTGTTTCAAGCTCAATTCCTATATAAACATTTTCATCCATAAAACTTAATTATAGGCTTTAGTAATTGTTATATATTTTGTTTCTATGGTTAATAAAGTAATACAATTACAGAACTTAGACTACTAAGAGACTACTCCCTCTGCAAAAATGTCATTAAGAATCCCAAGTGGACTTCTTGAATCAATATCGCTTGTCATGTTTGTATTTGTGTACCCCTCTAGCACATGTTCATCAATTTGCTAAAAATATAAACACAACTTGGAAATACATCTTAAATATCTTAATATTCATTTCATTATTACCCAATGTTCCTTACCGTGATTAGAGAGAAATCGACCGACAACTCCAAGTGCCCGAGAGCTATATCCGCTTAGTACAAATCATATCATATATCAAATTGACTACTTCATATGAGTAAGACATTATGGACATTTCTTTTTTTCTTTCTCATGTGTAGGATATTATTTCAAACTAAGCTTGAAATGACCTGTAAGTACAGAACAAACTGTTTTGGCTTTACTCATGTTGAATCTTTCAAGAACCTTTTCAATGTCTCCTAAGATAGTCAAATCTTTCCTTTCTTCCTATCAATTAAGAATCTTCATGCTAAGTATTTATTTTTCCAATCCCAAGTCTTTCATGGCAAAAGACTTACTTAGCTCTCTTTTAAGTTTTTTTTAATTTTACTAGCATCATGGCCAATAATTAATATATCATCAATATATAGCAGGAGAATAATGAAATCATCATCTAAAAATTTATTTATAAATATACAATAATCAGATATAGTTCTATTATACCCTTGTCTTATCATAAATGAATCAAATTTCTTGTACCACTATCTATGTGATTGTTCCATGTATCATCTGATTGTTCTTTTAAGTTACTATATAAAAATGCTATTTTCACATCAAGTTGCTCAACTTCTAAATTCAAGCGGACATCCAAACTAAGAACAACTCGGATAGAGGACATTTTCACAGAGAAAATATTTCTTCAAAGTCAATAACATTTTTTTTGATTGAATCATTTCATAACTAGTCTTGTATCTTTGTTGTGGGTTATTATTTTCGTTTTCAATTTGTAAACTCATTTGTTCTTGAAAAAGCTTTCTTCTCTTTAGGCAACTTTACTAAATCATATGTATAATTTTCAAGCAAAGATCTCATTTCTTTTTTGTATGGATTTAACTCACTCATTATTATGCTCATGTAGAATAACTTCTTAGTAAGTTTCGCCTCTCCCTCACAAGAAAAAAGTAAGCATAACATACTCATGTAGAGGATATCTAGTATATGGTTGTCGTTCTCTTGTGGATCTTCTCAATGGAATCGTGGTGGAGGTGCTTGTTCAGTTAGTTCAATATTATCAACTCCAGAGAGCATCATCATCAACAACATTCTCACCATAATCTTCTTGTTTATCTCCCCATGATCATTATAAACTATAGGTAAAGGAACCGGATCCAAACTCCAAAAAAATATAAACATAGGATTTTGGCTTATCAATATTATCACCATCATCAAATAATTGGTCTTTAAGAAACATAACATCTCTCGCTTCTAATAATCTTCTTCACTAGATTTCATAATCTTTACCCAAACTCTTGATGATCATATCCAAAACGATACATGCTTTTTTTTTATTATCAAGTTTAGACTATCATCTTTTATCATATTATGTTAGATCTCTCGTTCCTCATCTTTTATACTAGAAGGTTTATCTTTAACTTTGATGTACAAATCTTTGCAATATAACAAATCTTGCTTTTAAGTTGAATAATTTGATGAGTTCAATTTAATCATATCATTTAACTTTTTCATTTCAATTATATAAGAAAAAAAATAGCACCAAATAACCTGTTGTTTTGATGCCATTTGTTAAGAAAAATTATTATAGTAGAATATTTTTTTTTTTTCTTTTATGTATCAAAAAATGGGTTCCTCATCAAAGTACCAACTTATTATCGAAGAAATTTTAACTAAAGCAATATAAACAATAGAATAATAAATCACCACAAATGAGATATTAAAATTTTTACATGAAAAAAACCTAATGCGAGAAAAATTATGGGACCGTAGTCTACTTCAAACTTCCACGACCACGATAACAGGTTTATAGTAATTTTTCTCTAGTTTAAACATTAACATATGATCAAGAACACATAGAGAATAATAAGATCACAAATCTTGATTAAACATTAACATATGATCATCATCAAGAACACAAATCTTAATTAAACATTAACATATGATCATTCTCAAATAACCAATAATCAAGAACACAAATCTTGATTAAACATTAACATATGATCATGGTCAAATATGAATTTAAATTTAAGTTTCACAAAATAGTAGGTATAACAAGAGAATAAACTATAGAACGGTATTATTAAAATTGTAGAGTTTATTATATTAATTCTTCACATAAAATTTAAGATAAAACCAACAAATTTTAGATAAATCACAAAAAACCTCAACTTTTTCTTTCATTTTCTTTCTCACACCGCCACTGTTGTTCGTTGCCCTTTTTCTGTGCACTTTTGTCTCTATAGGTTTTTTTTCTTTCTTTGTTTTTTAATAAATTAGATTTCGCCTCAATACCCAAATCATATAATCCAAACCCAATATGCGCTGGACGCAACAGGCTGAAATAAGCTAAATACTGATGCCTCGGGTAACACAGAATAGGTGGGAGGTGTTGGTTTCATCGTCAAGGATAGCAATGCTATTTGTTCCAAGGTTACAAATGTATCACTCCGTGGTCGATAGTTTTCGATGAAGCAATTACAATCAAAGAAAGTTTATTTGGTGGAGTTGGATTCGTTAGCTATTATACAACTTATCAACCACCATGAGATTTAAGATATGTTTGAGGAATTTAAAGTGATACATTTATTTAGGGAGAAAATTCGCTCCATAAATTGGCTAGCAAATTACGCTTGAACTCATAATGTGTGGACTTTAAAGTGATACATTAGCAAATTACCCATAATGATTTATTTCCTGATATCTTAAACTTTTATTATTATTATTATTCATCTAATTTTTTTTTATGATCAAATTAAGAAACCCAAAAGCGCCTCCCGCCCAATCGTAATTTAAAATACGCATGATAATAATGACAACGCCAAAGAAGAAGACGACGAGAGATATAATAATACGCATGTATGTAAGGATCGACTAATGTCCCAAGTCCAACAGAAAAGAAAGGACGTGTAGGGTTCCGATGATCTCATACCATATGGTCCGCTCACCCGAAAACTTTGAAAGGGTCATCTTGCATTGACCCTCGGCGTCGGCGGTCCTCATCCTATCACTTTGCCGACTTCCACGTGATCTTTTGGTCACCCACGCCACATCATCATCCAACACAAGAATGCAAGAGCAAGGATGGAAGATTGTATCGGGACCGAACGAAGCCATCCATCACCCTTCCATCATTCATCGTGTGGTGGTGGAAGGGGAAGCCCGCACACAACCCACCACAAGAAAGCCTTCCGAATAAAGAAGAAAGTCTTCGCTTTCCACCACCCCTTCCCTCTTCCCCCCCGATCCGGCCCAAACCCAACATGCCTTCTCAAATCCGACCACCTCCGCCGCGCCGCCCCGCTTCTTCCTCTTCCCATCCCTCTCCTTTTTTTTCCTTGTCCCGCTATTCTCCATCGCCGTTGTTAGCTTTCGCTTCCGACACGCTTTGCCAGAACTCTCAACGAAGTCGCAACGTCACGTCATCATCACCTACCCGCTTACGGCTCGCTAATGATGCAGCTGAGCTTGTCACCGACAATATGTGTGTGACCCTTTAGGCCCAATATCGTGCTCGCCGTGAGTCATACTTGTCAGAACTCCTTTTGACTAAGTGAATTATTATCTCCATAATAATTCATTCGACTCATCGATTATTGACGCGTTACTAGGCCATTACGTTCTGAGTCCCCCCCTGATACAAGGGAATCAAATCCTTTGGACATATCTTTCCTCAGTTATCGTGTACCTATAGTTCCTCATCCATCTAATATTTCAAAGATTGTATACCGGGCATGATGCTATCAGACCCATATAGTTTCTCATCGAGTTTCGCTATAATTAGATTCTCCCGGATGACCTTGGCCAATTTGTCTGAGCAAGAACACACAGGATATTCCTCTTATGATATCGAGAACGGATGATCCTCTATCAACACTCAATAGCCCTTGTAAGGTTAGCTACCACTCCCAATGATCAGTTGTACTAGATTTGGAACTTTCAAACCTATAAGTCCAGTATCAAAGAGTGGAATACTCATACATGACATTCTTGGTGTTTCAAGTCTAAAGACCAGGTACACTATTGGGACGACGGAATCATTGTCTGACAATAAGGTATCATTAACCATCCAGCATTCCGTAAGAGGATTAATCAATGAACTCATTCTCTAGTGAGCATCTGCACTGTATCCCTAGTGTCCCCACACGAAAATGACTATGAGACCATTCCCTTTTTATCATATGCACGCGGTATACAAGACACCCCGTCATCATCCTATTATCTCGATGTCCCTCTCGAAAATAACCTATGACCGTGATTATTTAGGGTCTGTGTTTAAAGGTGAATCAATCTTATTATCGTGATCTCGTCACGATCCGATTCCTATTATTATGGACAAATCTATATATATATATCACTATATATATATATATATATATATATATATATATATATATATATATATATATATATATATATATAATAAAAAAATTGAGAGAATGTCATAATAATAATAATAAGCAAAAAATTTATATGTCATGTCACACGTGTCATCACTCACGTGATTGGCTTGCAGAGCACCTATGACTAGCATTAACTTCACATTGGATATCTGGAATAAGTCTTTCAATAATCTCTATCTTGATTTGACGGTGTTTAATTGACTTTGATATTCTAGTATTGTAGAAGTCTAACGAATTTTGGCGAGCTGCCCATCAACATTCTCATATTCAGATGGTCCAAAGCGAACAAGAAGTCCTCTCTTGAATTGCTCCCACGAGGGGACCTTATGACAGGTTTTGTACCAATCATACCATTGAATTGCATCTCTATCTAATTGGATTGAAGCTATTTCCACCTTAGATTCTTCCGAGTTTTGTAAAAAAAATGGAAAGTTTTTTTACGCCCTAGAGATCCAACTAGTCGGATCCCCATCTTCCTATATTGAAAATTCCACCTTTATGTGGGGTAGCTTGTGTCATGTTCTTGGTGCATTTTTCCCGTGTGTCTCCAAATCAGTTCAACGTAGGACTTGAATTTTCATCTTGTTGAAACTTGCTGAACCTCTCCAATAGGCTCATTTTGAAATCATTAAGGGTTTCTTGCAATCGATTCTCAATCTTGGCTTCCAAGGCTTCTAGTTGGGCTTTCACTAAGTTGTTGGTAGCCATTGCATCGGATTGCAGATCCAGAATCCGCAATTCTGCTTTTGGTGTGTCCGGTCAAGGGTTATGCATTGCCCTATTCGGTGTGGCTATTGTGACGTTGGCCCAAGGCGGCGTTAAGAGCGCGAGGGATTGTCTTGTTGCTTAGAGGCCCGGGAGGCGGCGATGGTGGGCGTGAGGCTAGCGATCCTCCCCGCCGGGGCTCTGAGGGGGTGGTTAACGACGGTGGACCTTTCTTGCTCGGCCACCCCGGTGGGAAAAAAAAAAAGCTCGGCGCCAATTGTTGCTTCGAGGAAGAGCTTGATGACGGGTTCTTGGAGGAGGCAACGAAAAGAGATTAGGTGCGAATCCGGGTGGGCTCGGGTCCGACTCCGTCGGGGATCGAGGATGCCGTGCAAGTGTTTCTACAAAGCAGCGGGAGGACCACGAGCGGGAGGGGGGCTCCGGGCTATTGCCACTATTTGAGGCTTCGGGAGGGCAACGTGGATGGGGCCGATGTAAAGTGGTGGTGATCTGAAGTCGATCCCAATCCCAAGGCGAGCGGCGTGGATGGGGAGCCACCACAAGGTGCCACTCGATTCGTGTTCCTGAAGTCGATCCCGACGGGGCACACCGATCCGACGGGGGATGCATGAGGTGGTTAGCGTGTCGTCTCTCTCAAGGGAGATGGGATGTGAGGAATTGCAATGGGAACGTCGAGGATCGTTGCTCGATACTAGATGGTAAGACCCCTAGGGTTTTACCATAGAAGAAGAAGGGGGGAAGAGATAAGATCACTTTGAGAGAATTGGCCTCCTCGATCATTTCGAGGGGATCAACCTCCTGGATAGCCAAAGGCTGAAAGATTATTTTCTTGATAGCGAAAATAAGCCGATACATCCTTATTTATAGAGTTCCATCCCTTTAGTCTACTAGGACTTGGACTCCTAATCAAAATAACAAATCTCAACTAGACCCTTAGTCATTAGAAGGCTTAAATGGCTTCATCATAATGAACTACATAACTCAAGAGAATATGTTTTTTACATTAGTTTAGGACTCAGAGAATTCAGGGAATTCTAACATTATATATATATATATATATATATATATATATATATATATATATATATATATATATATATATATATATATATATATATATATATATATATATATAAATAAAAATCAACTAGACCCTTAGTCGACTAGAAGGCTTAGCCAACTCATACTGGAACTACATAACTCAAGAGAATATGTTTTTTACATTAGTTTAGGACTCAGAGAATTCAAGGAATCCTAACATTATATATATATATATATATATATATATATATATATATATATATATATATATATATAGAGCTACTGAACATGGATATTGATATGACACATTACAGATACTCCAGGATGTTCAAACCTTGGGAAAATATGGTACAACACGACATGGATATGACAATGAATTCTTTTCAAGTATATAATGATATGTGCTGCAAGCCTTAGGAATTACTTAGAGGTTTAGCTACAGAACATGATAAATAACAACTATCAAGTATCGCTAGTACATAACACATTTTAATATCATTATGCTCCAAAATTACAGAAGAATGTAACAAGAACTTATAAATAGAAAAATAAGTTGAGATCATTCTTATGGATAAGTAGCCATAATTTAAGATTCTAAAGTCAGAGTGACAATACAAAAAAAGACTAGGAGTAATGATCCAAGAATTGACCATTCTAGATCAACAATCAAAAGCGATCTGCACTGATAGAGTGTAGTGGTGATGGAAAGGAGCAAATGGAGTCCAAGTGAATCAAAGTCAAACATTGTCCGATTGAGTGCAGATGGGGTGGGTGGCCTTGCATTGCTAAAAAAAAATAGAGACCAGAGTGCAAGGAAAATGAGGAGGAGGTTGTCCGGGTGATTAGGGCTTACAGTGCTTTTTGGCTCACTTGTGGATTGGACTCGATATAATCCACTCAATATAGAGGAAGGGGGGGGGTTTTTGAAGGAATCGATGAATTGACTATGCCAAACCAAACCATTTGGCTCAATTTGGATTGGACTCACTCTAAGGGATGTGACATGCCCAGGTTGACTCATATGGCCTTTGTCACACCGATGCCCCAAGTCCAAGTGCCTTGTCTGGGTTTTCATGAGGTGCTTGGGTCTCACCTCGCCTCGCCTTTCCATTGTACACTGTCAAGTTTGTATAATATATCCATCTCAGTCATTAATTTAACTGATTAAAATTTTACACATGCAAGCCTTAATTTCATAAAGAGGTTGTTCATTTGCGACGAGTTATTATGGTTCGACCCTCTCCATAACCCGCAATGGTGGGAGCCTCATGCATTTGTGCTATTATCGGTCAAATTTCTTTATTATTTCAGCTTAGGATTTTCTGCATCAGATGCTTTTTTTATTTTTTTCATTCCCTAAATTTGAAATGTCTATCATGACTTTTTGACATGTAACTAATAATTGAACATTCTGTGCAACCATAGACTTTGTGTTTGTTATTTCTATATGCTGACGTAATCCATTTGTCATTTGTTCCCAGAGCCATAGTGCTAAGTACTGAGGTCTAAGGGCTATACCAAGCATATTGTGCCATCATTCATCCTATTGTCTATAGGTTAAATCCCTTTCTCTATTTGAGATTCCTGTGTAGATTTTTCATTGAAAGATCAGTTCTTGAAAGCAACTTCTGTGTGTGCAAAATTTGGCTCTATGGAGACAAGAACCAACGCTGCAGACTATCACGTTAGCAATCGATTAAGCTGGTACAAGCATCATGGCCATGAATGGATAATCCTTTTATTCTCTCTCTAAAGGAATTTACTTAGTTTTCCAAATTGTTTCATCTTCTAGAAAAAAAATGGAGAGGTTAAGCAGCACATGATTATAGTTTGTCTGGTAAGCCTATGATGTCATAAATAGACCAATTAAGTAGATGATCAAAAAAGCTAATTTTGGCTTGATTTCTGGACTTAATCCTCCAAATTTCCAATTCCCATTTCTGGACTATTAGCCCCATGGTATTTGGAAAAAAGGATGGTAGAGTTGAGCTTTATCTATTTTTCAATTTGGGGAACTTCAAGTTTGACGAAGCACTTTCGTGTTTCCATTGTATTTTCTCTTTTTTAGGCACTATGTTTATGCATGTTGTCTCTCCATGAAATTTCTTAAAAACCCAACTATATGCATTGACTTTTCATTTCTGAGTTGAATACAAATCTCTGAAGAAGAATAAGTTGCAAGACTTACAACCATACTAGAGGACAAACATCATTGTAGTTGAGTTGAGTTAGTCTGTGGTTGTTTTATTACCATCATATTGGAGAACTTCAGTTTTAGGTTGACCGAAGTTACCCGTAAAAAAAATTTTTTTGGGGTCTCTCGAGAGACTTCTTTGTGATGGGCCCCAACCCGTCAGTCTGTGGAGTGGTGAGATCATCCTGAAGCAAGAACTGATTATGGTGCGACCCACTCACATCTGGCCCTACTCACCAGGTTTGCCTAATAGTTTGGTCCTTTCATATTTCCTTTGGAGCCATTATGTTCAAGTAAGATTGCTCCTTTTGTCACCTAGTGGACAGGGTCCGAGTCATGGAATAATCTTTCTACGCTATGTACACTAATCATTCTTGGATTCCTCTTTTGTGAGACCTTGTGCAGTGGGCTTGCTTTTCATGTTTCATCATCTTAAATGACTAACTTCTTGCTCAAAAAAGTGGAATTTGTCAATATCAATTTTGGTGAATGGTTACTGATTATAGAAATTTCATGGTTTTTTATTAGCAATGCAAAGGCACAATACTCTTAAGAATGATTTAGATTTTGTCAACTGGTCATGATTAATTGGTGAATCTGTTAGAATCCCTACACTTACTTTTATAAAATAACTCATTCCAAGCTTTTTCCTTTTTTTCTGCAGATCTTTTTTCACTACCAAGATCCGTGATTTCCTTGTACCCACCATCCAAAACCTTTTGAAAGACCCGGATGCTCGGATCCCGCACACAAGGAAGCACCGAAATTATCTTGAAAAGAGAGGTCGGTGGAGCATTTGAAAGCATCAAAGAAGGTTATGGGGGGCTCATCTTGGGCTTGCATCTTCTAATTAGCGACTTCTTTGGTGAGAGTGGCCTTCTAGGGAAGAAAGAGGTTGGCGACTTACACTAACTAACCGGTCGCTCCACCACAACAAAAGGAGTCCACCGGCTCTCTGCAAGACGATACAAGGTTCCTAGAATAATGAAGGGCGGTTTTGAAAGAGATGTTAAGGGGCAAAGTTAATAAGGGCCACGAGGAGCCTCCGAGACAGCCAAGCTAGGAGCTTTCGTCTTGTGTTCCTCAGAGTCAATCGATGCACTTTCCTTTGATACTTGGAGTCAAAGGTGATAGAATTCTTCTAGAGCCATGAAATCCGTAGTATGATTTATAGACCACAAATGTTATCTTTGTATAAGCACATGGTTCTTGTAATCCCAGTCGTGGTTGTTAATAGTACATTCGTCGTTAGAGATTTGCTCTATTCTGTAATTACTGCTCTCTTTGACTTGTAATATGTGGCAATTTTAATTTTACTAGTCAAGGTTATTTGTTGTAATGTAATGAACTCAGCTGATGAAATTACCACGTTGAACTGGATTCTGGATTATAAAGATGGCCAATAAGATCTCGGATGTAGCGTACACCAGGATGAGAATTTGATTTATTTTTATCTTTCATGAAGGTTTTTTTAATGGTTCATCGAACTAGCTTGCAATGGGGCCAGGCCAGTAAACTTAAAATAGTTTATTATTTTTTTATGAACAAATCCAACCACTAATTGCTTTTTTATGAATATTAATCTTAAAAACAATCTGTTGATGACGATAATGTATATCCATCATGGCCATCATCATCGTTCTCCCAGGGTCATCACCAACCATCCTTGCACGGCCAACAAGATCTCGGAGGTAGCGTATGATTTTTTTTCTTCTTCTTCTTTAATGAAGGTTTATAATGAATGGTTCATTGAAGTAGCTTGCAACGGGGCTTGACCAGAAAACTTAAAATAGTTTATTATTATTTAGAAAGGATGGTTTTTGAAAGTGGAAGAGGCGTGGGAAGACGACGGAGAGAACGGAGACGTGGTGAAATAAGAACCCTATCAGGTGTGGATCATTAAATCACTGGGCGTCCCATTAACCCTTGCCCTATCTCAAGGTACACTTAATAACAGCAGCTAAAACAGCGGGATAGCGTGTCATCGCCGCTGCCTGCGGTCCGTCTGTCGACGGAAGCAAAACAGCGGCAGAAGAAGCCAAAAGGAGGGGTCGCGACTTGCGATGACGGAAGGGTGCATTCGAGCAGCGGTCGACGCTATCCATTCCACCCCACTAAGGCCGTCGTCTACCTCTCCGGCGGCGCTTCCCAGGTCCTTCATCCTCACTCCTCCTCCTCCCCCTCTCTGTATATTTCTTTCTTCCTTTGTTGATTTTGATCCCCGATCATCGGAAGAAGAGGGAGAGAGAGAGAGAGAGAGAGAGAGAGAGAGAGAGAGAGACTGATTGGATGTTGGTAATGTAACAGGCTCTCGGATGGCTGATGTCCCTCCCGGGGGCGTCCAACACGATTCTTGAAGTCGTCGTCCCCTACTCCAAGAATTCCATGACCCAATTGCTCGGCAAGGTACGCCTCCTCAATCCAGCCTGTTCTTTACATTCCTTCTTCTCTTTTTTGATGTTTATAATCATGAGGAAATCAGGGGAAGATTATAATTAAGTAGGGCGTCATTTGTGAATCTTATATGAATTGGTCTTAGAAATTGTCGTTGGACGTCCTTGATTAATGTCTCATACAGGCAAGATTATAATTAAGTAGAGCGTCATTTGTGAATCCTATATGAATTGGTCTTAGAAATTGTCGTTGGACGTCCTTGATTAATGTCTCATAGAGGCATGCTTCGATATAGAGGGACTGTCGGGGATGTGTGGAGACTCTTTAGAAGATATACTCATATCGTAGAGTGATGATGTTGCCGAGTGGATGTGCATTGATGTAACGTGAACATATAATTGAGATCTTAATTGGATGAAGGTTGGAGTAGTTCAGTAACTTGTCTTTTGAATTGACAAAATTATAGAAAATGAGTCTCTAACTGTCAACAACAACAACAACAACAACAAGGTCATAAGTCCCAATTATTTGGGGTTGGCTACATAGATCTTTTGCTGTCATTAAAAAATAAATATAAAGATAACAAAATAGGTTGCTGAAAAGTCTGATAACTAGACATGGGACCAGATGAGTGAGATAACCCTTCTGTTTTTTATTTTGTCCTTCTAGCCATTCTTCAATTTTTTTGGATTCCTTTGTTTTGATGGAATTGATTGTTATAAAGCTAGTTTTTTTAACCAGCATATAATTTGAGTTGTGTCGCTTTGGACTTAGAATCATGTCTCATAAATGGAGTTTTTTTCTTCCATCAATGCAACATAGGAAACTGTAACCCAATATAGGAAACTCTAGCAACACCCATAGTGATATAGGACAAGTATATCTCATACTAAATGTTTAATCTTGTGCCCACAATTCCACAATATAGCATGAGGTATATTGAAAGGCAATTGTTTGAATGATTAGGAAGAGTCAACCTTGATGATCACCTCTTAGGGTACAGACTTAGTAAGATATATCAAGATATAAGCATAAAGTAGGTTTACTCCCTTCCCCTAGAAAGGTAATGTCATCAATTTTTTAGAGTTTCTCCCAGGAGGCCAGACATTTAGAGTAGGTTATTTGGTTTGATAAACTCAAGCGGTATTCTAGAGAATTGACCCTGATAGGAGATGCTATGAGCCTATGACCCTTTTCTCTGAAGTATGAAAGTTCTCTTTCTAGGGAAATAAAGAAAGTTCTTTACCCCTTAAAAAAATTATGAACTCCCAATTACAATCTTCATTCTATCCTCATCCAAATTGAATAGGAAGCCAAAATAATAAAATTAAAAAATATCAACAATAAGATAAGCCAAACCTGATGACATTTGTTTTCAAAATTAGTAATGTATATGTTTACTACCAATAAAGCCATATGATTTACAATTATTGAATAAATTACTTTTTTTAAAGCACATCTAAGTTGATATTGCATTTGGTTAAAATGATTGAAAATTTTTTGATTATTGTATTTTACTATCATATTATTTGTTAGATTTGAAATGCTATGTAAGGACTTGCTTATTGAAAAGATATGCTAACATATTATTTTAAGTGGCTTTCAAGTTTGGCCATGATCTGGACTCTACTAATGAGGATTATATATCGATTATAAGTTCTAAAGCTAGTTTTTTGTACCCTAATACATGGATAAATGTGTTATCTACACCAAGGTTTGACTTACCGGACTGAGCCAGTGTGCCGGTCGATCCGTGCCGCTCTGTATTGGTATACCAACATGGTATGCCGGTGTGTACCGGTGTTTTGATGAGAAAGAAAAAGAGGTTGAAGAGGAAGGTCCGGTGGAGGAACAGAGGAGGAAGAAGGAAAAAGGAAGAAGGAAGAATAAGAAGAAAAAAACAGGAGGAGAAGAAGTGCAGCGATACCTGGGAAGCAGCGGCAGCGTTGAAGGGAAGCAGCATCATCATCATCGCAACAAAGAAGAGGCAACGCCACTGCAGCATCGCAATGGTGAAGCGACAAGAGGTAGCAACGTTACAGTGGCGAAAGAGGTAGCGTCGCTGCAGCATCACAGTGGCTGTGGTGAAGAAGCAACTCCATGACTTCAGATCGCGAGAAGAGCCCTAATCTGCCTTTCTTTTAATGCTGCAAATGGACTAGGGCCCACCACTTTTTTATTTTTTTTTATTATTTTAATTCAGACTGCCCGAAACGAGGTGGTCAATGTATTGGTCCACGCTCAGACCGGTATGTACCGCACAAATCATACCATTTCGTGTGGTACAGCAATCCCTGATCTACATTACGAGGGTGAAACATAATTTTGACTCTTGTTAGGGAGATACAACATTGCTACAGTCATTACTATTCTGACTTCTGTTCTGTAAGTGGCCTTAGTTATATTTATGATCATTTGTGAATTTAGATATGAACTTTAATTATATTCATAATTATTCATGATTAATTAAACCTTCTGCACTATGATGTTTTTTGTTTACTTATGTTTTATTATGAAGATGTATTTGAATGATTGTGTTTCAAAACTTATCCTGTGTGCTTTTGTACTGTTTATGTTAAAAGTTATGGTTTGTAAAGCACATGAAGTTTATGTTTTGATCTTTCATATAAACAAAAAAGAAGATTAACATTGCATGTATGAATGCATAGAGAACGTACAAACTCAACAAAATATTACTTCATGATAAGTTTTATCAGTATATGAGTTTCAGAATTTATTGTTTATATCTTGTTGTTAAAATTTTTCATATCACGAGGTATTGTTTATAGATTTGTTTGGAGGAAATAAAACGTGTTGCTTTTAATGCTTGTGGTTTGTGAGATTCATGATGTTTATTACTATAAACATTTGTGTGGATGTTATGTGGTGAACTTATTATATATTGAGTTATGTTTAACTGTTTAAGTGTCGTAAGTCTTTGTATAGGTTTAGGCCTCGCAATTCTTGTAGGAAAAATTAGGTTCTTAAATCTGATTTCCGCAAGGTTTAGGCCTTTACGTATGATCACTCCACAACACCCAAGTACTACTTTGATACCAACTATGCAGATTGGATTGGAGGCATTACAATTTACGAGAAGAGGATTATTACATAAATTGTAACGTTCCCAATCTAGCAAAGAGTGTGGTGCAACGCCACAATTCACCTTTTAATATGTTCATCTTTTCAGTTTTGGAGGGGTATGTTTTCTACATAAAAAATTTAAACAAGTATGGCAAGCATTTTGATTGCTTATTTTCCTGAATCCTTGTTTTCAGATTCCTGCACAATTTGTTAGCAACCAAACTGCAGAGGAAATGGCACTGTTGGCATACAATCGTGCATTGAAGCTTTCAAGACCAGGTTCTTCTTTTAAAGACCTGTACAACATATGTTGCATTGGATATTCTAAACAATTTCTCTATGCCACTGTGTGATGCTTGGACATGTTGCACATAATTGCTCAAGTTTTTAACTTGTAACTTCTACTAGTGCTGATTGACTTCCAATACAAGTTGAGTGTCCGGAACAAATGTGAATGGTATACGATTCTGTGTTGAGTTGTTTCAGCACTCAGGCATAACTTGGTGATCGAATCAAATCATTGATATTTCTAGCTCATCTCAGAATTTTGTCTAACTAGGATTTGTGTCAAGTCTACTGTTTTCTTTTTCCTATTTTTGAACTGGCTTTATATTTCATTTTTGGTGGGTCTCTCATTTTAAGGTTTAGGAAATAATCTTTATATGTTGGGATTTGATAGGATATGATAGAGCTTAATTAATAATTATGTAGGATTTGATTATATAAAAATTATTTTCCTTTTTTAAGTTATCTTTGATCTTAAAGGATCTAGATTATGTAGAAAGGAATTAGATGAACTAATATCATTGAATTTGTTCAAGGCTTTTGGCTTATACATCTCTTCTCCCTTTTCCTAAATTTTCAGTCTTAGTTTTTCTTCTCCTGCCACCAATCATTTTACATTGAAGTGGTGCCATCGTGTTCAATTAAGATCAAGATGGACAGTATTATGAAGACCATAATTGAAGTAACAAGAAGGTGATGAAGGTTAGATCTAGCTAGAGTCAACTTTTAGTGTAAACAAGGTGACATTTCTGTCCAATGCCTTATTTTTTTTTTGACTTTTTTTTTTTTGAATGATCATTTGTATCATTTACCTTAGGTGTCTAATTTGTCCAAGTAAGTTGTGTTTGGAGATCTTTAGGTTTAGGAATCAATCTTAGTATGACAAGATTTGGTTAAATAGTGGTTCTCTTGTTTTTTTTACAATTAAGTTTGAGGTTAAGTTCTAGATTACATATAAGGATATTGAATTTCTTTTCTATGGCAAGCTTTACAGATAAATAATAGTATATTCAGTAAGGTCTTCAATTTGAATAATATAATACTCGTGCAGGGCGAAGCGTGCCGGTTAAATCAACAGACCGGTACACGGGCTGCTTTCATATCGATATATATATATATATATATATATATATATATCGCCTCTCTCTCTCTCCCCCCATGTGGGGCGACGTTGTTGAGAGGGCGACGTCACAGATTCTTTATATATATATATATATATATACCGCCAAGATGCATCTTGATTATATCTGCATCGAAGCGAATATCGAAACTCCGGTACGGTACGATATTTCAATCCTTAATATTCAGTACTTTGGCCTAGATTTTTTTCTCTCTTCCTGGTTCTTCTATTTATATCTTCTCCCTCCTTATCTCTAGAAGTCGTTATACATTAATCTTCCATGGGTTGTTCTTTACTTGTCAACCATGAACTTTAGCTGATCCATTTTGATCAGAAAATGGATTTTGATCCTAATGATTGTGAGGCAACAATGAAAACTTTTAAATTAATGATGCAATATACATTTGAATGAAAGAAAGGAACTCCAGTTCCAAATTGTTTTCTACTTATAATGCAAAATCATTATGTTTTTTTGAAGATTTCTTTGTTCCTTGAACATCAACTTGTAGATTATTTAATCTATTTAGCGGTGGGTTTGATGGGAACTGGGCATACTTATTGACAAGGTTTAGAAAAACTGGCACTGGTACTTGTACCAAGCCCAAAATCTGACCAGTATATACTGGTCGATGTTGTAATCATAACAGTTGGACTCAACCAAAAAAAAAATGATAAATGGCTACTGAAACCTGATGTGGACTTTAGTCTATTGGCATACCAACTTCATACCTGGACTGGTTTGTGCCTTCTATACCTGGCACTGGCAGCACACTTGCAGTATTTAAAACCATGCTTTCTGATATGTCAATTATGGATATTCTTATGTGATCAACACATTTCAGTCTATGTTTGGAAAAGCAGGTTTACCAGTTTTGGGTGTTGGATTTACGGGGTCTTGGGCTATTACTACATATACAAAACATGGAGACCACAGGTATCATTGTTGTTGCCTTTTATTTTCTATTCATAGGAATTGAGATGTTGTCATTTGGTGGTTGAATTCAATTTTGGTGTAGATGAAATATGTTCTCTGAAGCAATTGAGCCAGTGTGCTCCTGGGACAGTAAATAAAATATATTTCTTCAGAAGTCTATGAAACCATTTTTTTTGGCTTAAAAGAATTAAATTGTTTAGTTGGCCAACTATGTTATATATAACTCAGGTCTATGCTCAATTGAAACAAAATTATGGAATACACGGGAAGTATTAGTGCATTTATTCTTGAAGAGGATACAAAAGACTAGTATGTATGGTTGCTTGTCCTTTTTTAAACATGAAAGTGCATCATATACAGCTAGTGATTCATTTCTTCAGATCAAGTAAAACACTCTTCTATGTCATGTTCCTACATATCTTTTGATGATCAGACAGTCTATATTGACTTCCTACTTCATTTTTTACTTGTCATACAGATTTTACTTGTCTACCCTAACATGTGATCGTCTTTGGACATCAAGTGTTACTTTGTTGAAGGTATTCATGGATAATATTTCTATACTAGATTTGGTTTTACTACTATACTATATTACTTAAGAACTGTCTTTATTAGGGTTTTGCGAACTTCGAGAAGAAGAAGACAGGGTTTCCAGTCATTTCTTATTAAAGGTATAATATTATGCGTTTTTTTGCATGATTTCATAATGTGAACATAAATGATGAGTACTTCTTTATAAACTAATCATAATCAATAGGCCAATTATGCAGCAGTTTAAAATAATATTGGGCTACCTTCCTATTAAGTGTTAACTATTGTTTGCTTACTTTCAAACTGTTGCTTTTTGTGTTGTCTTTTTGTGCTAGATCATCAGAATCATATAATGATAAGCATTATATCATTCAAAGAATGATGTATTAGTCTGTCTTGGATGCCTGATGCATGATGATTTGGATCAATAAGACTTGATGAGCTATCAAATAAGACCTATTCTGTGCATGTCTTTTACATCAGAAAAAAAGTTACAACATGCACAATTTGCTGGCTTACTTCATTGAGATGAAATATGTGCAAAGAGTGGGATATTGAAAAGGGGGATTGGTATATAAGAACTAACAGGCTCACTACTACTGGAGCATTTTGGGAGACAGAAATCGGATCCATTATATGCAAGTTTCTTTTTTCTCGAGCTAAGGCCATACAACTTTCACTTTCTGTTGTTTCCTTGATGATATCATGTTATATACCTAATTTATGTTGATTGGTTGTTTAAGGTGCCATATTGTCACGGACAAACTTCTAAACAGGGTGTTTGATGTAATGCTTATGTATGTCCGTGTCTTTTGGTATGTTCATGCATTGTACAGCATGTAGGGGGACGGCCGAAGGCATGATAGTCCCATTTTAGTTGGGTCGGTGGCCGCTTTAGGCTTGTAAATAAAGGTTGTGTCATGTGGACACGTGTGAGAGATTTTCGGTCTGTAATGGACCATTTTACCCTTTGTTATGCAACTGTTCAGAGCTTGTAAAGTCTGTTTGTAATTTGCATTGTCTATAAAGTGTTTTTCGGAGATGTTTGCTTGTGGATCCCGAGTGAGGCCTTTTCTCTGTCCTGTTCTCTCTTTTGTGGGACCTAAGGGACCATGGGAGGCTTCGGGGAGGCTGACCCTTGCGGACGGACACGCAAGGGTGCCGCACGACTTAGGCAAAACCAGCTAAGTCCGTGACAATATGCTGTGCCCATGTTGGTTAGCTTTTGTCATTATATGTATTGTGGTAATATGGAACCACACCATAGTCTGTGCCATACTCTGGCAAGGACAGTTATTATACTTTTATAATGTTATCTCATATGGCATCATTGGCAATGGCACTAATGCTGTGTGCTTGTATGACACCAATGTGAGATGTACTGCACTTTCATAACTTAGTGATGTAAGTTATGTGTTACTTGTATTGATTATTTGAGAATTAGATCGAAAAGCAGATTTAGCTTGATTGAGGAAGAAGAAATAGAATAATTGTGCTTGCATATATGCTACTTGGCTTATTTGAGTGACTTCTGTTGTTAGAGTTCTGTTGCAATATGTGCTACTTGCATATATGCTACTACCCTATTGCAATATAACCAAAGTGCTCACTTCTTTCTCAAAATGCACACAGCTTTTGTTTATCACTCATTTATTAGGAATGTAGCAGTGCTCATTTCTTATTGTACTACACAATTTTTTTTTTGTCTTTTTTTTCTGATACTTTTCTGATTACTTCACTTGATATCATGATATGCATTATGGAAACTTGATTATTTATCATCCTTTTAGTGCAGTTAAATATACCTTTCTAACCATTGTTTGATGTTCCGGATATTGGCACCGTGCTGGCCTGACCATTATTGGTCTGGTACATGCTGGTATACCAACACATGGCACGTCAGCATGTGCCATGGAACCTTTTAAGATTGAGTATATACAGTTGAGTGGCATGTGCCACGGTTTATGCTGTTGACTGCCAGGCCATTGGACCGGTACATACCTGATGTAACAGTTCAGTCTATACCTGCTTCTGAATTCTTTTACTTTATTGTTTTTGAGACTTATTCTTCTTATTCATGTAGTATTGCTGTAGTCTATCATCGTACTGGTTTTGTTAATTTCTATGCGAAGTATGAGCTGTAATAATGCAGTTGAGCTTCTTAATTGTTGATTGCGTTTTTATGATATGTATAATTTGCAGCTATCCTGATGAAATGTTACCTGATTTTGAAAGGCAATTTCAGATGCCTGCAAAGTTTCTGCCACTTTTAGTTCAGAATTGTATGAATCTGAAGTACCCGATGAATATGAAAGGCAAGTTGATGAGGATGAGGAGCTACAACAAATTATTGATGGGAAGCTTTGCATGAAGATTTATGATTTTTCTGGTGGTACTGTGAAAATAGTTAGATTCTTTGATGTCATCTTACAAAACTTAATTTGCTTGTACTTCTTATAAAACTTAATTTGCTTCTAATATTTGTGAGCTAACAGGCATCTGTGCTTGTAGATAAGGACACAGCTTCAGAGAGGATGGTGATATTGCCAGGTTCATTTAATCCATTGCATGATGGACATCTGAGACTCTCGGAAATTGCATCAAGGTACTGAAATACACTCAAAGATTTTAGTTGATCTGCATTGTCTATTTTTTCATATTCCTGTTTACATCTATGTTACTTGTAGTCCTACAAGTAGCAAAACCATTGTCTATTTTTTCACATTCCTGTGTGCATTGTCTATGTTTTCTTTCAAGGTTACTTAGAGCATTAGTGTGCTAATATATTGCAGTTGAGTTCCAGTGCTCTTAGTTTAACATATTGCAGAGAAAGACCTAGCTGTATCGATGGTGATATTATGGCCCTTACTTTGACTAGTGATATTCCCATCAATACAGAGTGGTAGAACAAAAAAAAACGATTCATGTCGCTAACTTCAAACATTCTGGAATAGACATTGTAGGAAGAGTGGAGATAAAGGGGTCAAAGTGGAGTCATCCTGCTCACACTTATAAGGAGATTGCTATTGCAGCTAGATTTACTAAAAGAAACTTCTAGTGAATGTCAGTAAATTGGGTCGACTAAATCATCCTATGACTAGCTATGACAATCACTGATGACTGATGTTATTATTTTTTTCATTCGCTTCATTGATGTACGGTTAGCTATTGAGAATATAAGATCAAAGGAGTGGTTATTTGGTGTTGGGTTTGGGCTTGCAAACCAATACAAGGCAAAGTAGCAGCAGTTTGTTGTGATGTAAATTGTATCATTAACCATCTTAGAGCCCACATATCGACCTGCCAACAACCTCCGCAATATGGGCAGTATGGACCATTAATAGTTCCATTTTGGCACACATGGTGGCCCTTAATATTGTTCATGGTTTCTCTAGTTCTACATTTTATTTGTCTGGCCTTTAACATTGTTCTGGATTTTTTTAATACATCTTGTATCTTTCTTTAACATTCTAGAGCTATCTTTTGCAGTAGCTCTTCAATTAGGATGGATGGATTTTCTAAAAAAAGGTTGCACGGATTGCCTTATTTTCTACTGAGCTATGTAGAGTCAGTGTTGGTCATTTGATATTATGGTGAGGCCAATTTGTGCTTTGCGTAGTGCAAGGAATGCATCTAGCATATGGCGCCAAAGTCCTTTTCCTCCAACCATACCAAATCACTTGGTGTGGCCTAAATTTAAAACCTTGTCAGCTATTGCTTTGTGAGGCATCAGTACCTGCCAAATTGGCTTAGGATTTCTATGGGTGTTTTAGTTATGTTGCTTGACGTCTATCAAATTATATGATACAAAATTTCAAAAGAAAGACTTAGGGAAAATTTAATTAACTAAATTGAACCTCGTTGATGTATATTGAGCAACTTGTGTGCGTGATTGAGATCGAGGCCAAGTTAGATGTCAAAAGTATATGATGGCAAGGAGAGCAAGCTTATCAAATTTTTTTGTTTTTCTTTT
The DNA here is from genome assembly GCA_900464855.2 of Musa schizocarpa. Lineage (NCBI taxonomy): Eukaryota > Viridiplantae > Streptophyta > Magnoliopsida > Zingiberales > Musaceae > Musa > Musa schizocarpa. The sequence goes on from LS990918.1 coordinate 11,171,446, forward strand.
CTTTTCTTTCTTTAGGGAACTGGTCATAATTGCATTGCCTAATCTATCTAGTCTGTAATGTGACATTCCTAGAAATCTTATTCTCTCTATACTATTTACATGCTGCATGATCCTTGTTTTCTTACCACTCCAATTCTCTCGCGCTATCACAAATTGTGTTGAGGACAGTTCAACCTAAACTAAAGCAAGTGAATCTTAAATTTTGGTTTGTCTTTCTAGATGTTGATAGTCAAGAACATAGCAACTCATTTTCAGAGTACATTTTCTATCACACCCAAGGATGTCACCAAGCGCTCAAGCACTCACATAAGTGGGGCAAGGCAAGGTGAGGCTCAAGCACCTCGATTTGGATTCGAGCAAGTGCTTGCAATTGGGCACGGCTCAGTCGGGCGCTTGCAATTGGGCGTGACTGCACACTTGAGCCCAAGTGTGCGCACCTGAACCAAGTGATATTGGGTTTGGCCAATTAACGTTTCTTCTGGTTCCATCAAACCAGATGAGCCTCCCACCGCGTACCCCTCTCCTCCGGAAAAGCTAATGGCGAACTTGCTTCTTCTTGCAGTAATTCTCTCTCCTTTGTTGCTTTTCATCTTTCTCCTCCCCCTTCTCCGTCGTTGTCGCCCCTCTTCGAGACTCCCTGAGAGCCCCCCTCCCCCTCCCTCCTTCTCCCTAATGGCTCCCCTCTTGCTGTTGTCACCTTCTCCTTTTCCTCATCGAGCCTCATGCTCCCTCTTGACTTCCCCCTATCCTTTCTCCTCCTCTTCTTCTCCCCTCCCAACCGATAGCCTCCATTCTTCTTCTCCTTGTCTAAGCTTCTCCTCCATCTTCTTCCTTTCGATCTTTCTCTTGTAGTGATAATAATTGTTCCTAATAGTTAATTTTTATCTCAATTTTATTTTATTAACCGTACTTCTCCTTATTTATATTTTTTAATTTTAATATTCACGAGAGTCTCACTTTGCTCAGGCGAGCACCTAGCACCTTTGACTATACTGGTCACATCGGAACTTATTTTGTTTGGTGTTATATCCCAAATGAAATACCCTGTTTAAGAGAATGTCCATCTTATGCCAATGCTCGATTATTGTGAGATCTAAGACCTTGATCTGTTGGTAGTACTAAATGTATGTACATATCTTGTTCTTAGAGATAACATTACGAAAATTAAATGTCTTAGCGAGTTCCAAAAAGACCATATAACTGTGTGTTTTTGTTTTCCTAAATGCCTATCAGTCTTATGTAAAGACTTCACCATTTTCTTCCAAATTCTGAATTCAAAATAATAGCAGTGCACTTCCTTAATGTCTTGTAATCCTTATACCAATTAGGTTGAAATTCTAAATTTTTTGAAGTGGTTACTTGTTTCCGTACTATTGCCAATTTTCATTCAGCCAATATGTACTATTGCGTGCTGGTTGGTTATGAGGGCATATTACCTTTTGCTTTTTGATGATTCAGTGTATTACTTCTGACTTTAGAAATTCAGCTTTAGCATTTCTGTCCATTACAAAATTTGGTTGTGTGACAAAATAATCAAAGTATGTAGGTGGTCCTATGCCTTAGTATGACAAGAAAGCTTGGTACGTGCCTAAAGTGAATATAGCTAATATTCAATATAACAGATTGTCAACATATATACATTATACACAACAGCAAGAAGCCATAGATCCTGACATTTTCATATTGTTTGCATGGATCTTTTCTCACCATCTGACTTGGGAAATTTTTGTATCGTTCTCATAAGATGCTTGACAACATTATAATGCTTGAACAACAAATGTGTATTTATTTATCAAGATTTGCATGAACAGTTCATGTCAACTCTTTTGTTCTGCAATCATAGTGACATGATTTATAATAAATGAACTGAGCTTCAAACAAGGTAAGGTGACATGGTAATTTGCAAATTCTATCTAAAACATTTACTTTAAAAAAAATTATCTATAAAGTTGTTATGAAGTCAGAAGATAAATCTAGTTGGGTGCATAACAAGTCATGTCCATAGACTAAACTGTTTATATGTTAAACAATGTGCCCAAGTAATACATATTTTTGGTTGAAACTAATTTCATTATGGTAATTAAATTAAATATTTTATATGTAAAAATATTCGCTATGACTCGGAGTCTCTGTCATCCCTTAGCTTGATAAAATCATCGCATGTTTGCCCAAAAAAAAAGCACTCTTTTACCATGCAGGCAATCGCTGTTTCTCCATCTAGGTGCACAATAGTTGCTTGCCTAAAACTCCCTAAAGTGCTACTGCCTAGGAGTGGTGGTGACAATGTATTAAAAAATTATGCCCCTTCTTGTTTCGTCTTATTCCTTTTGAATCAGAAATGTGAAATGCTACTCTAGTGCATTGGTATATATTCTCACTGGAATAGTGATTTATGGCAACTACAAATAAAAAAAAGAAATTTTTATATGAGATGTGTGATTGCCAAAAAAAACTGAATAACATAACTTTTCACCAGCATTCTTTGACACCCTCTGAAGTTGAATAGTTTGGTTTTGCATTTGTTTAATTATTTTTAATTTATCCTTTTGATTTCTGATGCAGCATCTGTGAGAACGGATTTCCATGCTTCGAGATATCAGTGATCAATCCTAACAAGCCACCATTGTCTTTGGCTGAAATTAAAAGTCGAGTAGAACAATTTCGAAAGGCAGGTTTGTGCTGCTACTAGTATTCTTGAGACAAGTTTGCACTAGTACTAGCTATCTAAAGCTGCTACTCGTTTTTTGAGGCAATTTTTTGTGCTGGTACTAGTTATCCGTAATCAGTGATTTTTATTTTTTTTCATTTTCCTTCATGAAAACATACGAAATATGAGGATCATAATCTCGTACCAGGTATTGTATCAGTCTCTAGCCAGATCGGAATGTACCAACTGGTGCCATTTTACTGAGACACACTACACTGGTATGTATTGTAAGAAAAAGGGAGGTAAGCAGCAACAAACGACAGCGAGAAGAGAGGTCCACGAAGAAGAGGGCTCGCAATTTGCAAGCCCTAATTTCAACCCTTCAATTTTCTTTTAATAATTGGAACTGACCAGACTCTCTGAAATGGTGGTGGTCCACATGCCAGTTCACACCTAGACATGTAAATACCAGTTGGGAGTTCCCTGTGGAGTGATATATCATTTTTTCAGTAAATAGCCAAAGTTGTCAAAATGCCTACTTGGTCCTAGGTGGTAACCATACAAGGGTTAGGTAAAAGACAAACACATAGGCAGGCATCGAGGGAGAATTACTATAAAGTTAATACATGTTCGTCAGTTCATCGATCATATAAAAATTAAGTGTAAACATATTTTTATCAATTCACAATCTAAGTATTCTTTTCTCATGTTGGCTTATTTCTTGTTGATCTTCAATCCAGGGAAAACTGTTATTATCTCAAACCAGCCATACTTCTATAAGAAAGCAGAAATTTTCCCTGGAAGTGCCTTTGTGATCGGGGCAGACACTGCTGTGAGGCTTATTAATGTAAGAATTTAATAGTTGCTAAATTCTTAGCTATATTTTGCTTATAAGACACCATCAATAGAGCAGATTAATTTACTTAGTGCCAGCAGTTAGATGTACGCACTAAGAATATGTTCTTTCCATTGTGAGAGCAATAATTGTAATAGCTTTTCTGAAGAACCGTTGATTCGAAGAGCTGACGCTAAACAAGATTCTTCTCTTTCTGTTAGCCGAAATATTATGGTGGAAGTTATAGCCAAATGCTGGAGATTCTTCTTGGCTGCAAAAGAACAGGTTGCACATTTCTAGTTGGTGGCCGCTTGGTTGATGGAGTTTTCAAGGTATATGATACTTTTTCCAGGTGTTGTTTGTGTTTCATGGTCAATTTCACCAAATTCAATAACAACAATTGCTATTCTTCAGGTTCTTGAAGATCTTGATATTCCTCAAGAGTTGAATGACATGTTCATCTCCATACCACTGGAAAAGTTTCGCATGGATATTTCATCAACCGAGATAAGGAAAAGCAAGAACATGTGAGCTGCAAATGATAATGTGATATGCATTAAAAGGTACATAATTGATGAATTAGATACTCTCCATACTTGGATGGAACAAGAATAACATTTAGAACCATAATTGTATCTTTTCCATCGAGCATGATCGCACGTGGTAGTGGTTTTGCATCGAGCATGATCGCACGTGGTTAGAACATACGAAAACAGGCACCGTTTTGCACTCCACGATGAAGGTGTTTCATATAGATCGATGGTTAGAAAGTGAGAAGAAGTGGACGATGAGAGTTGACTTGGGACACACAGAAATGAACAGACAAAATGGCAAGAGAGCGAAGGGTATTTACTAAACGATGGATATGACAATCCTCACACCGACCGTAATTTTCTTTTGTTGAATCTTTCCATTTTGCAGAAAATAAAATTGTGATGCTAAGAAATTGATACATAGAGGGGCATCGAAGTCAGCATCGGAGGCGGACAATAAGTTCGTCCACCGAGAAGAAGAAAAAAGATATCTTTACAGAAAATTACAAAGCACGCAGAAATAATGAGCCCCCATCAAACTCACCCGTTGACCGTTCAGTCATAATCCATCTGATAACGCGTCTTGACCGAGATAAGAACAAGGCATATGATCATACGAAAAGAGCCCTTCTCGGTCCGATTTCTCTATCCGAATCATTGATTCAATCGTCTGATTCCTAATTGGCGTCATTTGGATCGAGTTGTTAAGAATATATTATCGAAACATACGTTGAATGATGATAACTTAAAAGGACTTGTAGTCGAGTTTATAGGGGGGAAGAATTTGATTTTTTTTTTTGGAACGTAAGCGAAAAGGAGTAAACTACTTTAGTTAGTTTTACTAAACTACGTTGTTGATCTCTATAATTGTCTTTTATTTGAAACGTACTTTGCTCATGTTGGAATGCATGGTTTGACCTTTGGGCTTGTGCTTATCGAGAAAATTTTAGAATCGAAGTTGCTTCGTGATCATATGATGATAGTTAGATTTGGAAGCCTAATCCGAAAGGGGTTGCCTCTACTAAATCTACTCATATAGGATGTCTATTGCAATTTACCGGTTGCTCAGAGAGTCCAACTCTTTTGTTAGAAAGTAGTACACCGTAAACTTTCGACGGTTGATACGTTGATCCATTTGGGATTGAAGATGAAATGATGTTGTTACTTATGTAAGAATCATAAAGAATATATTGATCACTTATTTTTCAATTGCTCTTTTGCACAATCTGTATGGTTGCTTTCTAAAACTGTTTTGAGAATTTGGTTTAAATTTTTTGCATCGCGAGAACAATAAAATTGGAAAAAATTATTATCAAAAGCAACTTGAAAAACTATTATATTTCTTTATCAAAATACCAACTTGTTATGAAAATAAGAAAAACTATTATATTAAAATGAGTTTTTCATCAAAATATTAATTTGTTATCGAAAGTAAATATTAATCAGAGCAGTATAAATAATAGAATAATAAATCAATCGCAAAGTGAGATACTAAAATTTTTACATAAAAAATTCAATACGAGAAAAATTATAGTCCATTTCAAACTTCTACTATCACCGATGACGATAGAATTATAGGATAAACTACATATTGATACCGTTAAGATTATAAAACTTGTTATAAGGATTCTTTACGTAAAACTTAAACAGTTTAGCTGCTCAATCATCTAGTAAAAATTATAAAAACTTAATTTTTTTTTTTGTCACATTCTCTATGTTTCTTTCTCACGCCGCCACTGTTCGCTGCATGCACTCTCCCTTCGTGGCCTTTACTATGCAGGTCTCTACGATTTCCTTTCTTTTTTTTTTTTTTTTTAATAAATCTGAGACTCAACGTGAATTATTTAGTCCAAACTTACGTTAGATCCAATAATTCTCTTCGTTCAGCTCACATGGGTTAGTCCAAACTTACTAAGCTTGTTCTTCGTGTATATGTTTCAAACTTCTCCTTAGATAAAAACTTTATCAACATATATCTGATCCATTCTTATTGGTATGCATCTTTTTTAAGTATAATTCTTTCATCTCAATCACATCACGAATCCAGTAATATTTAACATAAATATATTTGGATCTAGAATGAAATGTTGAATTCTTGGAGAGGTGAATGACACTTTAATTGTCATAATAAACAGTATATCCTTCTTGTTTCAAGCTCAATTCCTATATAAACATTTTCATCCATAAAACTTAATTATAGGCTTTAGTAATTGTTATATATTTTGTTTCTATGGTTAATAAAGTAATACAATTCTGTAACTTAGACTGCTAAGAGACTACTCCCTCTGCAAATGTCATTAAGAATCCCGAAGTGGACTTCTTGAATCAATATCGCTTGTCATGTTTGTATTTGTGTACCCCTCTAGCACATGTTCATCACTGCTAAAATATAAACACAACTTGGAAATACATCTTAAATATCTTAATATTCATTTCATTATTACCCAATGTTCCTTACCAGGATTAGAGAGAAATCGACTGACAACTCCAAGTGCCTGAGCTATATCTGGCTTAGTACAAATCATATCATATATCAAATTGACTACTTCATATGAGTAAGACATTATGGACATTTCTTTTTTTCTTTCTCATGTGTAGGATATTATTTGAAACTAAGCTTGAAATGACCTGTAAGTACAGAACAAACTGTTTTGGCTTTACTCATGTTGAATCTTTCAAGAACCTTTTCAATGTCTCCTAAGATAGTCAAATCTTTCCTTTCTTCCTATCACGAAGAATCTTCATGCTAAGTATTTATTTTTCCAATCCCAAGTCTTTCATGGCAAAAGACTTACTTAGCTCTCTTTTAAGTTTTTTAATTTTACTAGCATCATGGCCAATAATTAATATATTATCAATATATAGCAGGAGAATAATGAAATCATCATCTAAAAATTTATTTATAAATATACAATAATCAGATATAGTTCTATTATACCCTTGTCTTATCATAAATGAATCAAATTTCTTGTACCACTATCTATGTGATTGTTCCATGTATCATCTTATTGTTCTTTTAAGTTACTATATAAAAATGCTATTTTCACATCAAGTTGCTCAACTTCTAAATTCAAGCGGACAGCCAAACTAAGAACAACTCGGATAGAGGACATTTTCACAGAGAAAATATTTCTTCAAAGTCAATAACATTTTTTTTGATTGAATCATTTCATAACTAGTCTTGTATCTTTGTTGTGGGTTATTATTTTCAGTTTTCAATTTGTAAACTCATTTGTTCTTGAAAGCTTTCTTCTCTTTAGGCAACTTTACTAAATCATATGTATAATTTTCAAGCAAAGATCTCATTTCTTTTTGTATGGATTTAACTCACTCATTATTATGCTCATGTAGAATAACTTCTTAGTAAGTTTCTGGCTCTCCCTGTCAGTAAAGTAAGCATAACATACTCATGTAGAGGATATCTAGTATATGGTTGTCGTTCTCTTGTGGATCTTCTCAATGGAATCGTGGTGGAGGTGCTTGTTCAGTTAGTTCAATATTATCAACTGCAGGAGCATCATCACTAACATTCTCACACCATAATCTTCTTCTTGTTTATCTCCCCCATGATCATTATAAACTATAGGTAAAGGAACTGGATCCAAACTCCAAAAAATATAAACATATGATTTTGGCTTATCAATATTATCACCATCATCAAATAATTGGTCTTTAAGAAACATAACATCTCTGCTTCTAATAATCTTCTTCACTAGATTTCATAATCTTTACCCAAACTCTTGATGATCATATCCAAAACGATACATGCTTTTTTTTTATTATCAAGTTTAGACTATCATCTTTTATCATATTATGTTAGATCTCTCGTTCCTCATCTTTTATACTAGAAGGTTTATCTTTAACTTTGATGTACAAATCTTTGCAATATAACAAATCTTGCTTCTAAGTTGAATAATTTGATGAGTTCAATTTAATCATATCATTTGACTTTTTCATTTCAATTATATAAGAAAAAAAATAGCACCAAATAACCTGTTGTTTTGATGCCATTTGTTAAGAAAAATTATTATAGTAGAATAATTTTTTTTTTCTCTTTGTGTATCAAAATGGGTTCCTCATCAAAGTACCAACTTATTATCAGAAGAAATTTTAACTAAAGCAATATAAACAATAGAATAATAAATCAGTCACAAATGAGATATTAAAATTTTTACATGAAAAACCTAATGCGAGAAAAATTATGGGACCGTAGTCTACTTCAAACTTCCACGACCACGATAACAGGTTTATAGTAATTTTTCTCTAGTTTAAACATTAACATATGATCAAGAACACATAGAGAATAATAAGATCACAAATCTTGATTAAACATTAACATATGATCATCATCAAGAACACAAATCTTAATTAAACATTAACATATGATCATTCTCAAATAACCAATAATCAAGAACACAAATCTTGATTAAACATTAACCAATAATCAAGAACACAAATCTTGATTAAACATTAACATATGATCATGGTCAAATATGAATTTAAATTTTAAGTTTCACAAAATAGTAGGTATAACAAGAGAATAAACTATAGAACGGTATTATTAAAATTGTAGAGTTTATTATATTAATTCTTCACATAAAATTTAAGATAAAACCAACAAATTTTAGATAAATCACAAAAACCTCAACTTTTTCTTTCATTTTCTTTCTCACACCGCCACTGTTGTTCGCTGCCCTTTTGCTGTGCACTGTCTCTATAGGTTTTTTTTCTTTCTTTGTTTTTTAATAAATTAGATTTCGCCTCAATACCCAAATCATATAATCCAAACCCAATATGCGCTGGACGCAACAGGCTGAAATAAGCTAAATACTGATGCCTCGGGTAACACAGAATAGGTGGGAGGTGTTGGTTTCATCGTCAAGGATAGCAATGCTATTTGTTCCAAGGTTACAAATGTATCACTCCGTGGTCGATAGTTTTCGATGAAGCAATTACAATCAAAGAAAGTTTATTTGGTGGAGTTGGATTCGTTAGCTATTATACAACTTATCAACCACCATGAGATTTAAGATATGTTTGAGGAATTTAAAGTGATACATTTATTTAGGGAGAAAATTCGCTCCATAAATTGGCTAGCAAATTACGCTTGAACTCATAATGTGTGGACTTTAAAGTGATACATTAGCAAATTACCCATAATGATTTATTTCCCGATATCTTAAACTTTTTATTATTATTATTATTCATCTAATTTTTTTTTTATGATCAAATTAAGAAACCCAAAAGCGTTCCCGTCCACCGTAATTTAAAATACGCATGATAATAATGACAACGCCAAAGAAGAAGACGACGAGCATAATAATAATACGCATGTATGTAAGGATCGACTAATGTCCCAAGTCCAACAGAAAAGAAAGGACGTGTAGGGTTCCGATGATCTCATACCATATGGTCCGCTCACCCGAAACTTTGAAAGGGTCAGTCTTGCATTGACCCTCCGGCGTCGGGTCCTCATCCTATCACTTTGCCGACTTCCACGTGATCTTTTTTTTGGTCACCCACGCCACATCATCATCCAACACAAAGAATGCAAGAGCAAGGATGGAAGATTGTATCGACCGAACGAAGCCATCCATCATCCATTCACCGTGTCGCGAGTGGTGGAAGGGGAAGCCCGCACACAACCCACCACAAGAAGCCTTCCGAATAAAAGAAGAAAGTCTTCGCTTTCCACCACCCCCTTCCCTCTTCCCCCGATCCGACCCAAACCCAACATGCCTTCTCAAATCCGACCACCTCCGTCGCCGCCGCCGCTTCTTCCTCTTCCCATCCCTCTCCTTTTCCTTGTCCTGCTATTCTCCATCGCCGCCGTTAGCTTCGCTTCCGATTACGCCTGCCAGGAACTCTCAACGAGCTGTGGCAACGTCACCGACATCACCTACCCGTTCTGGCTCGCTAATGATGCAGCTGAGCTTGTCACCGACAATATGTGTGTGACCCTTTAGGCCCAATATCGTGCTCGCCGTGAGTCATACTTGTCAGAACTCCTTTTGACTAAGTGAATTATTATCTCCATAATAATTCATTCGACTCATCGATTGCGAACGTACTAGGCCATTACGTTGCAGTCCCCAGACGGTACAAGGGAATCAAATCCTTTGGACATATCTTTCCTCAGTTATCGTGTACCTATAGTTCCTCATCCATCTAATATTTCAAAGATTGTATACCGGGCATGATGCTATCAGACCCATATAGTTTCTCATCGAGTTTCGCTATAATTAGATTCTCCCGGATGACCTTGGCCAATTTGTCTGAGCAAGAACACACAGGATATTCCTCTTATGATATCGAGAACGGATGATCCTCTATCAACACTCAATAGCCCTTGTAAGGTTGGCTACCACTCCCAATGATCAGTTGTACTAGATTTGGAACTTTCAAACCTATAAGTCCAGTATCAAAGAGTGGAATACTCATACAGGACATTCTTGGTGTTTCAAGTCTAAAGACCAGGTACACTATTGGGACGACGGAATCATTGTCTGACAATAAGGTATCATTAACCATCCAGCATTCCGTAAGAGGATTAATCAATGAACTCATTCTCTAGTGAGCATCTGCACTGTATCCCTAGTGTCCCCACACGAAAGACTATGAGACCATTAATGCGCCTTTATCATATGCACGGTATATCTGATACACCCGTCATCCCCGTTATCTCGATGTCCCTCTCGAATAACCTATGACCAGGATTATTTAGGGTCTGTGTTTAAAGGTGAATCAATCTTATTATCGTGATCTCGTCACGATCCGATTCCTATTACACAAATCTATGGACATCACTATATATATATATATATATATATATATATATATATATATATATATATATAAAAAAAAAAAAAAATTGAGAGAATGTCATAATAATAATAATAAGCAAAAAGATTATATGTCATGTCACACGTGTCATCACTCACGTGATTGGCTTGCAGAGCACCTATGACTAGCATTAACTTCACATTGGATATCTGGAATAAGTCTTTCAATAATCTCTATCTTGATTTGACGGTGTTTAATTGACTTTGATATTCTAGTATTGTAGAAGTCTAACGAATTTTGGCGAGCTGCCCATCAACATTCTCATATTCAGATGGTCCAAAGCGAACAAGAAGTCCTCTCTTGAATTGCTCCCACGAGGGGACCTTATGACAGGTTTCGTACCAATCATACCATTGAATTGCATCTCTATCTAATTGGATTGAAGCTATTTCCACCTTAGATTCTTCCGGAGTTTTGTAAAAATGGAAAGTTTTTTCTGCCCTAGAGATCCAACTAGTCGGATCCCCATCTTCCTATATTGAAAATTCCACCTTTATGCGTGGGTAGCTTGTGTCATGTTCTTGGTGCATTTTTCCTGTGTCTCCAAATCAGTTCAACGTAGGACTTGAATTTTCATCTTGTTGAAACTTGCTGAACCTCTCCAATAGGCTCATTTTGAAATCATTAAGGGTTTCTTGCAATCGATTCTCAATCTTGGCTTCCAAGGCTTCTAGTTGGGCTTTCACTAAGTTGTTGGTAGCCATTGCATCGGATTGCAGATCTGTAATCCGCAATTCCTGTTTTTGGTGTCTGGTCAAGGGTTATGCATTGCCCTATTCGGTGTGGCTATTGTGACGTTGGCCCAAGGCAGCGTTAAGGGCGTGAGGGATTGCTGTTGCCGAGGCCTGGGAGGCAGCGATGGTGGGCGTGAGGCTAGCGATCCTAGCCGGGGGCTACGAGGGGGTGGTTAACGACGGTGGACCTTTCTTGCTCGGCCACCGGTGAGCGGGAAAAGGGCGCTCGACGCCAATTGTTGCTTCGAGGAAGAGCTTGATGACGGGTTCTTGGAGGAGGCAACGAAAGAGATTAGGTGCGAATCCGGGGTGGGCTCCGGGTCCGACTCCGTCGGGGGGATCGAGGATGCCGTGCAAGTGTTTCTACAAGGCCGCGGGGAGGACCACGAGCGGGAGGGGCTCCGAAGGCTATTGCCACTATTTGAGGCGCTCAGGAGGGCAACGTGGATGGGGCCGATGTAAAGTGGTGGTGATCTGGAAGTCGATCCCAATCGGGCGGCGACGTGGATGGGGAGCCACGACAGTGCCCTGGATTCGTGTTCCGGAAGTCGATCCTGATCGGGCACACCGATCTGGGGCTGCATGAGGTGGTTAGCGGTGTCGTCTCTGGCGGGAGATGGGATGTGAGGAATTGCAATGGGAACGTCGAGGATCGTTGCTCTGATACTAGATGGTAAGACCCCTAGGGTTTTACCAGAGAAGAAGGGGGAAAAGAGAGATAAGATCACTTTGAGAGAATTGGCCTCCTCGATCATTTCGAGGGGATCAACCTCCTGGATAGCCAAAGGCTGAAAGATTATTTTCTTGATAGCGAAAATAAGCCGATACATCCTTATTTATAGAGTTCCATCCCTTTAGTCTACTAGGACTTGGACTCCTAATCAAAATAACAAATCTCAACTAGACCCTTAGTCGACTAGAAGGCTTAGCCGGCTCATACTGGAACTACATAACTCAAGAGAATATGTTTTTTACATTAGTTTAGGACTCAGAGAATTCAGGGAATTCTAACATTATATATATATATATATATATATATATATATATATATATATATATATATATATACTATACCCTATATATATATATATATATATATTATATAACTCATATATATAACTACATAACTCAAGAGAATATTTTAGCCAACTTTTTTTACATAACTCAAGAGAATATGTTTTTACATTAGTTTAGGACTAGAATTCAGGGAATCCTAACATTATATATATATATATATATATATATATATATATATATATATATATAGAATATACTTGAACATGGATATTGATATGACACATTACAATACTCCGGGATGTTCAAACCTTGGGAAAATATGGTACAACACGACATGGATATGACAATGAATTCTTTTCAAGTATATAATGATATGTGCTGCAAGCCTTAGGAATTACTTAGAGGTTTAGCTACAGAACATGATAAATAACAACTATCAAGTATCGCTAGTACATAACACATTTTAATATCATTATGCTCCAAAATTACAGAAGAATGTAACAAGAACTTATAAATAGAAAAATAAGTTGAGATCATTCTTATGGATAAGTAGCCATAATTTAAGATTCTAAAGCTGTAGTGACAATACAAAAGACTAGGAGTAATGATCCAGTAATTGACCATTCTAGATCAACAATCAAAAGCGACTGTACCGATAGAGTGTAGTGGTGATGGAAAGGAGCAGTGGAGTCCAAGTGAATCAAAGTCAAACATTGTCCGATTGAGTGCGATGGGGTGGGTGGCCTTGCATTGCTAAAAAAAATAGAGACCAGAGTGCAAGGAAAATGAGGAGGAGGTTGTCCGGGTGATTAGGGCTTACAGTGCTTTTTGGCTCACTTTGTGGGATTGGACTCGATATAATCCACTCAATATAGAGGAAGGGGGAGGGTTTGAAGGAATCTGATGAATTGACTATGCCAAACCAAACCATTTGGCTCAATTTGGATTGGACTCACTCTAAGGGATGTGACATGCCTGGGTTGACTCATATGAGCGCCTGTGTCACTCGATGCCCAAGTCCAAGTGCCTTGTCTGGGTTTTCATGAGGTGCTTGGGTCTCACCTCGCCTCGCCTTTCCATTGTACACTGTCAAGTTTGTATAATATATCCATCTCAGTCATTAATTTAACTGATTAAAATTTTACACATGCAAGCCTTAATTTCATAAAGAGGTTGTTCATTTGCGACGAGTTATTATGGTTCGACCCTCTCCATAACCCGCAATGGTGGGAGCCTCATGCATTTGTGCTATTATCGGTCAAATTTCTTTATTATTTCAGCTTAGGATTTTCTGCATCAGATGCTTTTTTTATTTTTTTCATTCCCTAAATTTGAAATGTCTATCATGACTTTTTGACATGTAACTAATAATTGAACATTCTGTGCAACCATAGACTTTGTGTTTGTTATTTCTATATCTTTGAATAAATCCATTTGTCATTTGTTCCCAGAGCCATAGTGCTAAGTACTGAGGTCTAAGGGCTATACCAAGCATATTGTGCCATCATTCATCCTATTGTCTATAGGTTAAATCCCTTTCTCTATTTGAGATTCCTGTGTAGATTTTTCATTGAAAGATCAGTTCTTGAAAGCAACTTCTGTGTGTGCAAAATTTGGCTCTATGGAGACAAGAACCAACGCTGCAGACTATCACGTTAGCAATCGATTAAGCTGGTACAAGCATCATGGCCATGAATGGATAATCCTTTTATTCTCTCTCTAAAGGAATTTACTTAGTTTTCCAAATTGTTTCATCTTCTAGAAAAAAATGGAGAGGTTAAGCAGCACATGATTATAGTTTGTCTGGTAAGCCTATGATGTCATAAATAGACCAATTAAGTAGATGATCAAAAAAGCTAATTTTGGCTTGATTTGTGGACTTAATCCTCCAAATTTCCAATTCCCATTTCTGGACTATTAGCCCCATGGTATTTGGAAAAGGGATGGTAGAGTTGAGCTTTATCTATTTCAATTTGGGGGAACTTCAAGTTTGACGAAGCACTCAGGTTTCCATTGTATTTTCTCTTTTAGGCACTATGTTTATGCATGTTGTCTCTCCATGAAATTTCTTAAAAACCCAACTATATGCATTGACTTTTCATTTCTGAGTTGAATACAAATCTACAGAAGAATAAGTTGCAAGACTTACAACCATACTAGAGGACAGCTGTCATTGTAGCTGGTTGAGTTAGCTGTGGTTGTTTTATTACCATCATATTGGAGAACTCAGTTTAGGTTGACCGAGTTACCCAGAAAAATTTTTTGGGGGTCTCTCAGAGACTTGCTGTGATGGGCCCCAACCTGTCAGGTCTGTGAGTGGTGAGATCATCCTGAAGCAAGAACTGATTATGGTGCGACCCACTCACATCTGGCCCTACTCACCAGGTTTGCCTAATAGTTTGGTCCTTTCATATTTCCTTTGGAGCCATTATGTTCAAGTAAGATTGCTCCTTTTGTCACCTAGTGGACAGGGTCCGAGTCATGGAATAATCTTTCTACTTGTCAGAATAAGGCTAAGGCTATGTACACTAATCATTCTTGGATTCCTCTTTTGTGAGACCTTGTGCAGTGGGCTTGCTTTTCATGTTTCATCATCTTAAATGACTAACTTCTTGCTACAAAAAGTGGAATTTGTCAATATCAATTTTGGTGAATGGTTACTGAATATAGAAATTTCATGGTTTTTTATTAGCAATGCAAAGGCACAATATTCTTAAGAATGATTTATATTTTGTCAACCGGTCATGATTAATTGGTGAATCTGTTAGAATCCCTACACTTACTTTTATAAAATAACTCATTCCAAGCTTTTTCCTTTTTCTGCAGATCTTTCTGCTACCAGTATCCGTGATTTCCTTGTACCCACCATCCAAAACCTTTTGAAAGACCCGGATGCTCTGGATCCTGCACACAAGGAAGCACTGGAAATTATACTGAAAGAGAGGTCAGGTGGAGCATTTGAAAGCATCAGCAAGGTTATGGGGGCTCATCTTGGGCATGCATCTTCGGTTAGCAGCTTCTTTGGTGAGAGTGGCCTTCTAGGGAAGAAAGAGGTTGGCGACTTACACGAACTGGCTGCTCCACCACAACAGCCGAGTCCACCGGCTCTGCAAGACGATACAAGGTTCCGGAGAATAATGAAGGGCGGTTTCAGTGAGATGTTAAGGGGCAAAGTTAATAAGGGCCACGAGGAGCCTCCGAGACAGTCGAGCTAGGAGCTTTCGTCCTGTGTTCCTCAGAGTCAATCGATGCACTTTCCTTTGATACTTGGAGTCAAAGGTGATAGAATTCTTCTAGAGCCATGAAATCCGTAGTATGATTTATAGACCACAAATGTTATCTTTGTATAAGCACATGGTTCTTGTAATCCCAGTCGTGGTTGTTAATAGTGCATCCGTCGTTAGAGATTTGTTCTATTCTGTAATTACTGCTCTCTTTGACTTGTAATATGTGGCAATTTTAATTTTACTAGTCAAGGTTATTTGTTGTAATGTAATGAACTCAGCTGATGAAATTACCACGTTGAACTGGATTCTGGATTATAAAGATGGCCAATAAGATCTCGGATGTAACGTACACCAGGATGAGAATTTGATTTATTTTTGTCTTTCATGAAGGTTTTTTTAATGGTTCATCGAACTAGCTTGCAATGGGGCAGGCCAGTAAACTTAAAATAGTTTATTATTTTTTTATGAACAAATCCAACCACTAATTGCTTTTTTATGAATATTAATCTTAAAAACAATCTGTTGATGACGATAATGTATATCCATCATGGCCATCATCATCGTTCTCCCAGGGTCATCACCAACCATCCTTGCACGGCCAACAAGATCTCGGAGGTAGCGTATGATTTTTTTTCTTCTTCTTCTTTAATGAAGGTTTATAATGAATGGTTCATTGAAGTAGCTTGCAACGGGGCTTGGCCAGAAAATTTAAAATAGTTTATTATTATTTAGAAAGGATGGTTTTTGAAAGAGGAAGAGGCGTGGGAAGACGACGGAGAGAAGGGAGACGTGGTGAAATAAGAACCCTATCAGGTGTGGATCATTAAATCACTGGGCGTCCCATTAACCCTTGCCCTATCTCAAGGTACACTTAATAACAGCAGCTAAAACAGCGGGATAGCGTGTCATCGCCGCTGCCTGCGGTCCGTCTGTCGACGGAAGCAAAACAGCGGCAGAAGAAGCCAAAAAAAGGGGTCGCGACTTGCGATGACGGAAGGGTGCATTCGAGCAGCGGTCGACGCTATCCATTCCACCCCACTAAGGCCGTCGTCTACCTCTCCGGCGGCGCTTCCCAGGTCCTTCATCCTCACTCCTCCTCCTCCCCTCTCTGTATATTTCTTTCTTCCTTTGTTGATTTTGATCCCCGATCATCGGAAGAAGAGGGAGAGAGAGAGAGAGAGAGAGAGAGAGAGAGAGAGAGAGAGATTGGATGTTGGTAATGTAACAGGCTCTCGGATGGCTGATGTCCCTCCCGGGGGCGTCCAACACGATTCTTGAAGTCGTCGTCCCCTACTCCAAGAATTCCATGACCCAATTGCTCGGCAAGGTACGCCTCCTCAATCCAGCCTGTTCTTTACATTCCTTCTTCTCTTTTTTTATGTTTATAATCATGAGGAAATCAGGGGAAGATTATAATTAAGTAGGGCGTCATTTGTGAATCTTATATGAATTGGTCTTAGAAATTGTCGTTGGACGTCCTTGATTAATGTCTCATACAGGCAAGATTATAATTAAGTAGAGCGTCATTTGTGAATCCTATATGAATTGGTCTTAGAAATTGTCGTTGGACGTCCTTGATTAATGTCTCATAGAGGCATGCTTCGATATAGAGGGACTGTCGGGGATGTGTGGAGACTCTTTAGAAGATATACTCATATCGTAGAGTGATGATGTTGCCGAGTGGATGTGCATTGATGTAACGTGAACATATAATTGAGATCTTAATTGGATGAAGGTTGGAGTAGTTCAGTAACTTGTCTTTTGAATTGACAAAATTATAGAAAATGAGTCTCTAACTGTCAACAACAACAACAACAACAACAACAAGGTCATAAGTCCCAATTATTTGGGGTTGGCTACATAGATCTTTTGCTGTCATTAAAAAGTAAATATAAAGATAACAAAATAGGTTGCTGAAAAGTCTGATAACTAGACATGGGACCAGATGAGTGAGATAACCCTTCTGTTTTTTATTTTGTCCTTCTAGCCATTCTTCAATTTTTTTGGATTCCTTTGTTTTGATGGAATTGATTGTTATAAAGCTAGTTTTTTTAACCAGCATATAATTTGAGTTGTGTCGCTTTGGACTTAGAATCATGTCTCATAAATGGAGTTTTTTTCTTCCATCAATGCAACATAGGAAACTGTAACCCAATATAGGAAACTCTAGCAACACCCATAGTGATATAGGACAAGTATATCTCATACTAAATGTTTAATCTTGTGCCCACAATTCCACAATATAGCATGAGGTATATTGAAAGGCAATTGTTTGAATGATTAGGAAGAGTCAACCTTGATGATCACCTCTTAGGGTACAGACTTAGTAAGATATATCAAGATATAAGCGCAAGTAGGTTTACTCCCTTCCCCTAGAAAGGTAATGTCATCAATTTTTTAGAGTTTCTCCCAGGAGGCCAGACATTTAGAGTAGGTTATTTGGTTTGATAAACTCAAGCGGTATTCTAGAGAATTGACCCTGATAGGAGATGCTATGAGCCTATGACCCTTTTCTCTGAAGTATGAAAGTTCTCTTTCTAGGGAAATAAAGAAAGTTCTTTACCCCTTAAAAAAATTATGAACTCCCAATTACAATCTTCATTCTATCCTCATCCAAATTGAATAGGAAGCCAAAATAATAAAATTAAAAAATATCAACAATAAGATAAGCCAAACCTGATGACATTTGTTTTCAAAATTAGTAATGTATATGTTTACTACCAATAAAGCCATATGATTTACAATTATTGAATAAATTACTTTTTTTAAAGCACATCTAAGTTGATATTGCATTTGGTTAAAATGATTGAAAATTTTTTGATTATTGTATTTTACTATCATATTATTTGTTAGATTTGAAATGCTATGTAAGGACTTGCTTATTGAAAAGATATGCTAACATATTATTTTAAGTGGCTTTCAAGTTTGGCCATGATCTGGACTCTACTAATGAGGATTATATATCGATTATAAGTTCTAAAGCTAGTTTTTTTACCCCTAATACATGGATAAATGTGTTATCTACACCAAGGTTTGACTTACGGACCGAGCCAGGTGTGCGGTCGATCCGTGCCGCTCAGATTGGTATATACCAACATGGTATGCCGGTGTGTACCGGTGTTTTGATGAGAAAGAAAAAAGAGGTTGAAGAGGAAGGTCCGGTGGAGGAACAGAGGAGGAAGAAGGAAAAAAAAAGAAGGAAGAATAAGAAGAAAAAAAAACAGGAGGAGAAGAAGTGCAGCGATACCTGGGAAGCAGCGGCAGCGTTGAAGGGAAGCAGCATCATCATCATCAGCAACAAAGAGGCAACGCCACTGCAGCATCGCAATGGTGAAGCGACAAGAGGTAGCAACGCGTTACAGTGGCGAAAGAGGTAGCGTCGCTGCAGCATCACAGTGGCTGGCGGTGAAGAAGCAACTCCATGACTTCAGTTATGCGAGAAGAGCCCTAATCTGCCTTTCTTTTAATGCTGCAATGGACTAGGGCCCACCACTTTTTTTTTTTTTTTTATTTTTTAATTCAGACTGCCCAAACGAGGTGGTCAATGTATTGGTCCACGCTCAGACCGGGTATGTACCGCACAAAAATCACCCATTTCGTGTGGTACAGCAATCCCTGATCTACATTACGAGGGTGAAACATAATTTTGACTCTTGTTAGGGAGATACAACATTGCTACAGTCATTACTATTCTGACTTCTGTTCTGTAAGTGGCCTTAGTTATATTTATGATCATTTGTGAATTTAGATATGAACTTTAATTATATTCATAATTATTCATGATTAATTAAACCTTCTGCACTATGATGTTTTTTGTTTACTTATGTTTTATTATGAAGATGTATTTGAATGATTGTGTTTCAAAACTTATCCTGTGTGCTTTTGTACTGTTTATGTTAAAAGTTATGGTTTGTAAAGCACATGAAGTTTATGTTTTGATCTTTCATATAAACAAAAAAGAAGATTAACATTGCATGTATGAATGCATAGAGAACGTACAAACTCAACAAAATATTACTTCATGATAAGTTTTATCAGTATATGAGTTTCAGAATTTATTGTTTATATCTTGTTGTTAAAATTTTTCATATCACGAGGTATTGTTTATAGATTTGTTTGGAGGAAATAAAACGTGTTGCTTTTAATGCTTGTGGTTTGTGAGATTCATGATGTTTATTACTATAAACATTTGTGTGGATGTTATGTGGTGAACTTATTATATATTGAGTTATGTTTAACTGTTTAAGTGTCGTAAGTCTTTGTATAGGTTTAGGCCTCGCAATTCTTGTAGGAAAAATTAGGTTCTTAAATCTGATTTCCGCAAGGTTTAGGCCTTTACGTATGATCACTCCACAACACCCAAGTACTACTTTGATACCAACTATGCAGATTGGATTGGAGGCATTACAATTTACGAGAAGAGGATTATTACATAAATTGTAACGTTCCCAATCTAGCAAAGAGTGTGGTGCAACGCCACAATTCACCTTTTTAATATGTTCATCTTTTCAGTTTTGGAGGGGTATGTTTTCTACATAAAAAATTTAAACAAGTATGGCAAGCATTTTGATTGCTTATTTTCCTGAATCCTTGTTTTCAGATTCCTGCACAATTTGTTAGCAACCAAACTGCAGAGGAAATGGCACTGTTGGCATACAATCGTGCATTGAAGCTTTCAAGACCAGGTTCTTCTTTTAAAGACCTGTACAACATATGTTGCATTGGATATTCTAAACAATTTCTCTATGCCACTGTGTGATGCTTGGACATGTTGCACATAATTGCTCAAGTTTTTAACTTGTAACTTCTACTAGTGCTGATTGACTTCCAATACAAGTTGAGTGTCCGGGAACAAATGTGAATGGTATACGATTCTGTGTTGAGTTGTTTCAGCACTCAGGCATAACTTGGTGATCGAATCAAATCATTGATATTTCTAGCTCATCTCAGAATTTTGTCTAACTAGGATTTGTGTCAAGTCTACTGTTTTCTTTTTCCTATTTTTGAACTGGCTTTATATTTCATTTTTGGTGGGTCTCTCATTTTAAGGTTTAGGAAATAATCTTTATATGTTGGGATTTGATAGGATATGATAGGAGTCGACAATAATTATGTAGGATTTGATTATATAAAAATTATTTTCCTTTTTAAGTTATCTTTGATCTTAAAGGATCTAGATTATGTAGAAAGGAATTAGATGAACTAATATCATTGAATTTGTTCAAGGCTTTTGGCTTATACATCTCTTCTCCCTTTTCCTAAATTTTCAGTCTTAGTTTTTCTTCTCCTGCCACCAATCATTTTACATTGAAGTGGTGCCATCGTGTTCAATTAAGATCAAGATGGACAGTATTATGAAGACCATAATTGAAGTAACAAGAAGGTGATGAAGGTTAGATCTAGCTAGAGTCAACTTTTAGTGTAAACAAGGTGACATTTCTGTCCAATGCCTTATTTTTTTTGTTGACTTTTTTTTCTGAATGATCATTTGTATCATTTACCTTAGGTGTCTAATTTGTCCAAGTAAGTTGTGTTTGGAGATCTTTAGGTTTAGGAATCAATCTTAGTATGACAAGATTTGGTTAAATAGTGGTTCTCTTGTTTTTTTTAATTAAGTTTGAGGTTAAGTTCTAGATTACATATAAGGATATTGAATTTCTTTTCTATGGCAAGCTTTACAGATAAATAATAGTATATTCAGTAAGGTCTTCAATTTCGAATAATACCGCCTACATCTCGGGCAATGCGTCACCGGTTAAATTCGTCAAACAGACCGGGTACACGGGCTGCTGCTCATTTCATCGATATATATATATATATATATATATATATATATGCGATGTCGTCTCTCTTCTCCCCATGTGGGGCGACGTTGCCGAGGCGACGTCACAGATTCTTTATATATATATATATATATATACCGCTCAGTATGCAGTACTGTACCGTACCGAGCGAATATCGAAACTCCGGTACGGTATGATATTTCAATCCTTAATATTCAGTACTTTGGCCTAGATTTTTTTCTCTCTTCCTGGTTCTTCTATTTATATCTTCTCCCTCCTTATCTCTAGAAGTCGTTATACATTAATCTTCCATGGGTTGTTCTTTACTTGTCAACCATGAACTTTAGCTGATCCATTTTGATCAGAAAATGGATTTTGATCCTAATGATTGTGAGGCAACAATGAAAACTTTTAAATTAATGATGCAATATACATTTGAATGAAAGAAAGGAACTCCAGTTCCAAATTGTTTTCTACTTATAATGCAAAATCATTATGTTTTTTTGAAGATTTCTTTGTTCCTTGAACATCAACTTGTAGATTATTTAATCTATTTAGCGGTGGGTTTGATGGGAACTGGGCATACTTATTGACAAGGTTTAGAAAAACTGGCACTGGTACTTGTACCAAGCCCAAAATCTGACCAGTATATACTGGTCGATGTTGTAATCATAACAGTTGGACTCAACCAAAAAAAAATGATGATAAATGGCTACTGAAACCTGATGTGGACTTTAGTCTATTGGCATACCAACTTCCCCTGGACTGGTTTGTGCCTTCTATATACCTGGCAGCACACTTGCAGTATTTAAAACCATGCTTTCTGATATGTCAATTATGGATATTCTTATGTGATCAACACATTTCAGTCTATGTTTGGAAAAGCAGGTTTACCAGTTTTGGGTGTTGGATTTACGGGGTCCTTGGCTACTACATATACAAAACATGGAGACCACAGGTATCATTGTTGTTGCCTTTTATTTTCTATTCATAGGAATTGAGATGTTGTCATTTGGTGGTTGAATTCAATTTTGGTGTAGATGAAATATGTTCTCTGAAGCAATTGAGCCAGTGTGCTCCTGGGACAGTAAATAAAATATATTTCTTCAGAAGTCTATGAAACCATTTTTTTGGCGAAAAGAATTAAATTGTTTAGTTGGCCAACTATGTTATATAACTCAGGTCTATGCTCAATTGAAACAAAATTATGGAATACACGGGAAGTATTAGTGCATTTATTCTTGAAGAGGATACAAAAGACTAGTATGTATGGTTGCTTGTCCTTTTTAAACATGAAAGTGCATCATATACAGCTAGTGATTCATTTCTTCAGATCAAGTAAAACACTCTTCTATGTCATGTTCCTACATATCTTTTGATGATCAGACAGTCTATATTGACTTCCTACTTCATTTTTACTTGTCATACAGATTTTACTTGTCTACCCGAACATGTGATCGTCTTTGGACATCAAGTGTTACTTTGTTGAAGGTATTCATGGATAATATTTCTATACTAGATTTGGTTTTACTACTATACTATATTACTTAAGAACTGTCTTTATTAGGGTTTGCGAACTCGAGAAGAAGAAGACAGGGTTTCCAGTCATTTCTTATTAAAGGTATAATATTATGCGTTTTTGCATGATTTCATAATGTGAACATAAATGATGAGTACTTCTTTATAAACTAATCATAATCAATAGGCCAATTATGCAGCAGTTTCGTAATATTGGGCTACCTTCCTATTAAGTGTTAACTATTGTTTGCTTACTTTCAAACTGTTGCTTTTTGTGTTGTCTTTTTGTGCTAGATCATCAGAATCATATAATGATAAGCATTATATCATTCAAAGAATGATGTATTAGTCTGTATTGGATGCCTGATGCATGATGATTTGGATCAATAAGACTTGATGAGCTATCAAATAAGACCTATTCTGTGCATGTCTTTTACATCAGAAAAAAAGTTACAACATGCACAATTTGCTGGCTTACTTCATTGAGATGAAATATGTGCAAAGAGTGGGATATTGAAAAGGGGGATTGGTATATAAGAACTAACAGGCTCACTACTACTGGAGCATTTTGGGAGACAGAAATCGGATCCATTATATGCAAGTTTCTTTTTTCTCGAGCTAAGGCCATACAACTTTCACTTTCTGTTGTTTCCTTGATGATATCATGTTATATACCTAATTTATGTTGATTGGTTGTTTAAGGTGCCATATGCTGTGCCCATGTTGGTTAGCTTTTGTCATTATATGTATTGTGGTAATATGGAACCACACCATAGTCTGTGCCATACTCTGGCAAGGACAGTTATTATACTTTTATAATGTTATCTCATATGGCATCATTGGCAATGGCACTAATGCTGTGTGCTTGTATGACACCAATGTGAGATGTACTGCACTTTCATAACTTAGTGATGTAAGTTATGTATTACTTGTATTGATTATTTGAGAATTAGATCGAAAAGCAGATTTAGCTTGATTGAGGAAGAAGAAATAGAATAATTGTGCTTGCATATATGCTACTTGGCTTATTTGAGTGACTTCTGTTGTTAGAGTTCTGTTGCAATATGTGCTACTTGCATATATGCTACTACCCTATTGCAATATAACCAAAGTGCTCACTTCTTTCTCAAAATGCACACAGCTTTTGTTTATCACTCATTTATTAGGAATGTAGCAGTGCTCATTTCTTATTGTACTACACAATTTTTTTTTTGTCTTTTTTTTCTGATACTTTTCTGATTACTTCACTTGATATCATGATATGCATTATGGAAACTTGATTATTTATCATCCTTTTAGTGCAGTTAAATATACCTTTCTAACCATTGTTTGATGTTCCGGATATTGGCACCGTGCTGGCCTGACCATTATTGGTCTGGTACATGCTGGTATACCAACACATGGCACGTCAGCATGTGCCATGGAACCTTTTAAGATTGAGTATATACAGTTGAGTGGCATGTGCCACGGTTTATGCTGTTGACTGCCAGGCCATTGGACCGGTACATACCTGATGTAACAGTTCAGTCTATACCTGCTTCTGAATTCTTTTACTTTATTGTTGAGACTTATTCTTCTTATTCATGTAGTATTGCTGTAGTCTATCATCGTACTGGTTTTGTTAATTTCTATGCGAAGTATGAGCTGTAATAATGCAGTTGAGCTTCTTAATTGTTGATTGCGTTTTTATGATATGTATAATTTGCAGCTATCCTGATGAAATGTTACCTGATTTTGAAAGGCAATTTCAGATGCCTGCAAAGTTTCTGCCACTTTTAGTTCAGAATTGTATGAATCTGAAGTACCCGATGAATATGAAAGGCAAGTTGATGAGGATGAGGAGCTACAACAAATTATTGATGGGAAGCTTTGCATGAAGATTTATGATTTTTCTGGTGGTACTGTGAAAATAGTTAGATTCTTTGATGTCATCTTACAAAACTTAATTTGCTTGTACTTCTTATAAAACTTAATTTGCTTCTAATATTTGTGAGCTAACAGGCATCTGTGCTTGTAGATAAGGACACAGCTTCAGAGAGGATGGTGATATTGCCAGGTTCATTTAATCCATTGCATGATGGACATCTGAGACTCTCGGAAATTGCATCAAGGTACTGAAATACACTCAAAGATTTTAGTTGATCTGCATTGTCTATTTTTTTTTTATATTCCTGTTTACATCTATGTTACTTGTAGTCCTACAAGTAGCAAAACCATTGTCTATTTTTTCACATTCCTGTGTGCATTGTCTATGTTTTCTTTCAAGGTTACTTAGAGCATTAGTGTGCTAATATATTGCAGTTGAGTTCCAGTGCTCTTAGTTTAACATATTGCAGAGAAAGACCTAGCTGTATCGATGGTGATATTATGGCCCTTACTTTGACTAGTGATATTCCCATCAATACAGAGTGGTAGAACAAAAAACGATTCATGTCGCTAACTTCAAACATTCTGGAATAGACATTGTAGGAAGAGTGGAGATAAAGGGGTCAAAGTGGAGTCATCCTGCTCACACTTATAAGGAGATTGCTATTGCAGCTAGATTTACTAAAAGAAACTTCTAGTGAATGTCAGTAAATTGGGTCGACTAAATCATCCTATGACTAGCTATGACAATCACTGATGACTGATGTTATTATTTTTTCATTCGTTCATTGATGTACGGTTAGCTATTGAGAATATAAGATCAAAGGAGTGGTTATTTGGTGTTGGGTTTGGGCTTGCAAACCAATACAAGGCAAAGTAGCAGCAGTTTGTTGTGATGTAAATTGTATCATTAACCATCTTAGAGCCCACATATCGACCTGCCAACAACCTCCGCAATATGGGCAGTATGGACCATTAATAGTTCCATTTTGGCACACATGGTGGCCCTTAATATTGTTCATGGTTTCTCTAGTTCTACATTTTATTTGTCTGGCCTTTAACATTGTTCTGGATTTTTTTAATACATCTTGTATCTTTCTTTAACATTCTAGAGCTATCTTTTGCAGTAGCTCTTCAATTAGGATGGATGGATTTTCTAAAAAAAGGTTGCACGGATTGCCTTATTTTCTACTGAGCTATGTAGAGTCAGTGTTGGTCATTTGATATTATGGTGAGGCCAATTTGTGCTTTGCGTAGTGCAAGGAATGCATCTAGCATATGGCCAAAAGTCCTTTTCCTCCAACCATACCAAATCACTTGGTGTGGCCTAAATTTAAAACCTTGTCACTATTGCTTTGTGAGGCATCATCGATTTACACACCAAAATTGGCTTAGGATTTCTATGGGTGTTTTAGTTATGTTGCTTGACGTCTATCAAATTATATGATACAAAATTTCAAAAGAAAGACTTAGGGAAAATTTAATTAACTAAATTGAACCTCGTTGATGTATATTGAGCAACTTGTGTGCGTGATTGAGATCGAGGCCAAGTTAGATGTCAAAAGTATATGATGGCAAGGAGAGCAAGCTTATCAAATTTTTTTGTTTTTCTTTTCTTTTCTTTCTTTAGGGAACTGGTCATAATTGCATTGCCTAATCTATCTAGTCTGTAATGTGACATTCCTAGAAATCTTATTCTCTCTATACTATTTACATGCTGCATGATCCTTGTTTTCTTACCACTCCAATTCTCTCGCGCTATCACAAATTGTGTTGAGGACAGTTCAACCTAAACTAAAGCAAGTGAATCTTAAATTTTGGTTTGTCTTTCTAGATGTTGATAGTCAAGAACATAGCAACTCATTTTCAGAGTACATTTTCTATCACACCCAAGGATGTCACCAAGCGCTCAAGCACTCACATAAGTGGGGCAAGGCAAGGTGAGGCTCAAGCACCTCGATTTGGATTCGAGCAAGTGCTTGCAATTGGGCACGGCTCAGTCGGGCGCTTGCAATTGGGCGTGACTGCACACTTGAGCCCAAGTGTGCGCACCTGAACCAAGTGATATTGGGTTTGGCCAATTAACGTTTCTTCTAGTTCCATCAAACCAGATGAGCCTCCCTCCCATCAGCGTGCCCTCTCCTCCTCCTGAAAAGCTAATGGCTTAACTTGCTTTCTTCTTGCAGTAATTCTCTCTCCTTTGTTGCTTTTCATCTTTCTCCTCCCCTTCTCTCCGTCGTTGTCGCCCCTCTTCGAGACTCCCCGAGAGCCCCCCCCCCTCCCTCCTTCTCCCCTAATAGGCTCCCCTCTTCTTTGTTGTCACCTTCTCCTTTTTCCTCATCGAGCCTCATGCTCCCTCTTGACTTACCCCCTATCCTTTCTCCTCCTCTTCTTCTCCCCTCCCAACCGATAGCCTCCATTCTTCTTCTCCTTGTCTAAGCTTCTCCTCCATCTTCTTCCTTTCGATCTTTCTCTTGTAGTGATAATAATTGTTCCTAATAGTTAATTTTTATCTCAATTTTATTTTATTAACCGTACTTCTCCTTATTTATATTTTTTAATTTTAATATTCACGAGAGTCTCACTTTGCTCAGGCGAGCACCTAGCACCTTTGACTATACTGGTCACATCGGAACTTATTTTGTTTGGTGTTATATCCCAAATGAAATACCCTGTTTAAGAGAATGTCCATCTTATGCCAATGCTCGATTATTGTGAGATCTAAGACCTTGATCTGTTGGTAGTACTAAATGTATGTACATATCTTGTTCTTAGAGATAACATTACGAAAATTAAATGTCTTAGCGAGTTCCAAAAAGACCATATAACTGTGTGTTTTTGTTTTCCTAAATGCCTATCAGTCTTATGTAAAGACTTCACCATTTTCTTCCAAATTCTGAATTCAAAATAATAGCAGTGCACTTCCTTAATGTCTTGTAATCCTTATACCAATTAGGTTGAAATTCTAAATTTTTTGAAGTGGTTACTTGTTTCCGTACTATTGCCAATTTTCATTCAGCCAATCTGTACTATTGCGTGCTGGTTGGTTATGAGGGCATATTACCTTTTGCTTTTTGATGATTCAGTGTATTACTTCTGACTTTAGAAATTCAGCTTTAGCATTTCTGTCCATTACAAAATTTGGTTGTGTGACAAAATAATCAAAGTATGTAGGTGGTCCTATGCCTTAGTATGACAAGATAGCTTGGTACGTGCCTAAAGTGAATATAGCTAATATTCAATATAACAGATTGTCAACATATATACATTATACACAACAGCAAGAAGCCATAGATCCTGACATTTTCATATTGTTTGCATGGATCTTTTCTCACCATCTGACTTGGGAAATTTTTGTATCGTTCTCATAAGATGCTTGACAACATTATAATGCTTGAACAACAAATGTGTATTTATTTATCAAGATTTGCATGAACAGTTCATGTCAACTCTTTTGTTCTGCAATCATAGTGACATGATTTATAATAAATGAACTGAGCTTCAAACAAGGTAAGGTGACATGGTAATTTGCAAATTCTATCTAAAACATTTACTTTAAAAAAAATTATCTATAAAGTTGTTATGAAGTCAGAAGATAAATCTAGTTGGGTGCATAACAAGTCATGTCCATAGACTAAACTGTTTATATGTTAAACAATGTGCCCAAGTAATACATATTTTTGGTTGAAACTAATTTCATTATGGTAATTAAATTAAATATTTTATATGTAAAAATATTCGCTATGACTCGGAGTCTCTGTCATCCCTTAGCTTGATAAAATCATCGCATGTTTGCCCAAAAAAAAAACACTCTTTTACCATGCAGGCAATCGCTGTTTCTCCATCTAGGTGCACAATAGTTGCTTGCCTAAAACTCCCTAAAGTGCTACTGCCTAGGAGTGGTGGTGACAATGTATTAAAAAATTATGCCCCTTCTTGTTTCGTCTTATTCCTTTTGAATCAGAAATGTGAAATGCTACTCTAGTGCATTGGTATATATTCTCACTGGAATAGTGATTTATGGCAACTACAAATAAAAAAAAGAAATTTTTATATGAGATGTGTGATTGCCAAAAAAAACTGAATAACATAACTTTTCACCAGCATTCTTTGACACCCTCTGAAGTTGAATAGTTTGGTTTTGCATTTGTTTAATTATTTTTAATTTATCCTTTTGATTTCGATCGAAAGATCTCGAGAGAACGGTTTCCATGCTTCGAGATATCAGTGATCAATCCTAACAAGCCACCATTGTCTTTGGCTGAAATTAAAAAAAGTCGAGTAGAACAATTTCGAAAGGCAGGTTTGTGCTGCTACTAGTATTCTTGAGACAAGTTTGCACTAGTACTAGCTATCTAAAGCTGCTACTCGTTTTTTGAGGCAATTTTTTGTGCTGGTACTAGTTATCCGTAATCAGTGATTTTTATTTTTTTTCATTTTCCTTCATGAAAACATACGAAATATGAGGATCATAATCTCGTACCAGGTATTGTATCAGGCTCTAGCCAGATCGGAATGTACCAACTGGTGCCATTTTACTGAGACACACTACACTGGTATGTATTGTAAGAAAAGGGGAGGTAAGCAAAGAACAAACGGCAACAGAAGAGAGGGTCCACGAAGAAGAGGGCTCATGAATTTGCAAGCCCTAATTTCAACCCTTCAATTTTCTTTTTTTAATAATTGGAACCCACCGGACTCTCTCGAAATGGTGGTGGTCCACATGCCGGTTCACACCGGACATGTAAATACCAGTTGGGAGTTCCCCGTGGAGTGATATATCATTTTTTTCAAGAATAGCCAAAGTTGTCAAAATGCCTACTTGGTCCTAGGTGGTAACCATACAAGGGTTAGGTAAAAGAACAAACACATAGGCGGCATCGAGGGAGAA
This sequence comes from Musa schizocarpa, assembly GCA_900464855.2. Classification (NCBI taxonomy): domain Eukaryota; kingdom Viridiplantae; phylum Streptophyta; class Magnoliopsida; order Zingiberales; family Musaceae; genus Musa; species Musa schizocarpa. The sequence continues at coordinate 11,201,340 of LS990918.1, forward strand.
TTACTATAAAGTTAATACATGTTAAATGGGTTCATCGATCATATAAAAAATTAAGTGTAAACATATTTTTTTATCAATTCACAATCTAAGTATTCTTTTCTCATGTTGGCTTATTTCTTGTTGATCTTCAATCCAGGGAAAACTGTTATTATCTCAAACCAGCCATACTTCTATAAGAAAGCAGAAATTTTCCCTGAAGTGCCTTTGTGATCGGGGCAGACACTGCTGTGAGGCTTATTAATGTAAGAATTTAATAGTTGCTAAATTCTTAGCTATATTTTTTTGTTATAAGACACCATCAATAGAGCAGATTAATTTACTTAGTGCCAGCAGTTAGATGTACGCACTAAGAATATGTTCTTTCCATTGTGAGAGCAATAATTGTAATAGCTTTTCTGAAGAACCGTTGATTCGAAGAGCTGACGCTAAACAAGATTCTTCTCTTTCTGTTAGCCGAAATATTATGGTGGAAGTTATAGCCAAATGCTGGAGATTCTTCTTGGCTGCAAAAGAACAGGTTGCACATTTCTAGTTGGTGGCCGCTTGGTTGATGGAGTTTTCAAGGTATATGATACTTTTTCCAGGTGTTGTTTGTGTTTCATGGTCAATTGCACCAAATTCAATAACAACAATTGCTATTCTTCAGGTTCTTGAAGATCTTGATATTCCTCAAGAGTTGAATGACATGTTCATCTCCATACCACTGGAAAAGTTTCGCATGGATATTTCATCAACCGAGATAAGGAAAAGCAAGAACATGTGAGCTGCAAATGATAATGTGATATGCATTAAAAGGTACATAATTGATGAATTCGATACTCTCCATACTTGGATGGAACAAGAATAACATTTAGAACCATATCAACATTGTGACTGAGTTCTCGAAAGTCAAGTAGATAATTGGTCTTTTGCATGTTAATCAAGCTGTCATTTCTAATTTTGTTGTTCGCAATGAACACAACACACGCTAGACAGGAACTTTGGACAATGAATGAAATGATATGTATTCATAATTGAGCATTAGTCTTGTAGACACTTACATGGCAACCATGGATAAACAAAATCTGATTCATCTTGTACAATTATTTTGTCCAGCTAATAGCCTTAAAGAGAAGTGTGTTATGGCCTTGGTGGCATTTCCAATTTTCCAGTGCTTCCTTCCCACATTTCCAAAACCTTGCTCATCGAAGGTCTATCGGCAGGATTTACCTGTATACACCACAATCCAACCATTATCATCTTTCTTGCAACCTCTCCTGTTTCACTGGTCAACCCAGAAATGTCCACCTCACAGTACTTGTTAAGATTGTCATAGATCCAATGTGGAAAATATATCTCACTAGCATTTTCCACTCCTGCATCCAAGTTCTTCCTTCCTCCAGCCATCTCAAGCACCATCATGCCATAGCTGTAAACATCAGACTTGCTGGATACAGCTCCGATGCTCCTAGTGACCACTTCCGGAGCAATGTACCCAAAAGTCCCCCTTGCAGCCGCCATTGAAATGACGCTTACTTTGGGAGGGCATATCTTGGCAAGTCCGAAATCAGAAATCTTGGGATGGAAATCTTGGTCTAGTAGGATGTTGTGGGGCTTGATATCAAAATGCACGATACGGGTGTTGCATCCCCGGTGCAAATATTCTAAGCCTCGGGCAACACCGACGGCGATCTCGTATAATTTCTCCCACCCTAGGTTTTGTGTCTCAGTTTTGGATTTATCGGCATAAATGAACTGCTCCAAGGACCCATTTGGCATGAAGTCATACACCAAAGCCCTCTTTGGTCCCTCTAAGCAAAACCCTAGAAGACTCACAATGTTAACGTGGGATGTTCTACTGATGCTGGCTACCTCATTGATGAATTCTTCTCCGTTGCCTTTGGTTTCACTTAGGACCTTCACCGCCACCAGATGACCATCTTTGAGAGTCCCCTTGAACACGGTACCGTATCCACCTTGCCCTAGTTTGTTACTGAAGGAATTGGTCATTCTCTTTATTTCCGAGTACTTGTATCTCTTTGGGACTAAGGAACCATGTCGAAGTAGGAAGCCTTCAACACCCTGCTCATTCTTTTCATGGTGTTTTCTGGAACGTAGAATATAGACACAAAGGAATAGGCATAGCAGAGCGAAGCATCCAAGTGTAAGACCAGCGACTGTCCCTGCAGAGTCACGGAAATCATAAGAGATACAAATTACCTGCTTAATTCTCTCGGAATATATTTCTAAAGTTGTTAAGAATATATTATCGAAACATACGTTGAATGATGATAACTTAAAAGGACTTGTAGTCGAGTTTATAGGGGGGAAGAATTTGATTTTTTTTTTTGGAACGTAAGCGAAAAGGAGTAAACTACTTTAGTTAGTTTTACTAAACTACGTTGTTGATCTCTATAATTGTCTTTTATTTGAAACGTACTTTGCTCATGTTGGAATGCATGGTTTGACCTTTGGGCTTGTGCTTATCGAGAAAATTTTAGAATCGAAGTTGCTTCGTGATCATATGATGATAGTTAGATTTGGAAGCCTAATCCGAAAGGGGTTGCCTCTACTAAATCTACTCATATAGGATGTCTATTGCAATTTACCGGTTGCTCAGAGAGTCCAACTCTTTTGTTAGAAAGTAGTACACCGTAAACTTTCGACGGTTGATACGTTGATCCATTTGGGATTGAAGATGAAATGATGTTGTTACTTATGTAAGAATCATAAAGAATATATTGATCACTTATTTTTCAATTGCTCTTTTGCACAATCTGTATGGTTGCTTTCTAAAACTGTTTTGAGAATTTGGTTTAAATTTTTTGCATCGCGGGAACAATAAAATTGGAAAAAATTATTATCAAAAGCAACTTGAAAAACTATTATATTTCTTTATCAAAATACCAACTTGTTATGAAAATAAGAAAAACTATTATATTAAAATGAGTTTTTCATCAAAATATTAATTTGTTATCGAAAGTAAATATTAATCAGAGCAGTATAAATAATAGAATAATAAATCAATCGCAAAGTGAGATACTAAAATTTTTACATAAAAAATTCAATACGAGAAAAATTATAGTCCATTTCAAACTTCTACTATCACCGATAACGATAGAATTATAGGATAAACTACATATTGATACCGTTAAGATTATAAAACTTGTTATAAGGATTCTTTACGTAAAACTTAAACAGTTTAGCTGCTCAATCATCTAGTAAAAAAAAATTATAAAACTTAATTTTTTTTTTTTTTGTCACATTCTCTATGTTTCTTTCTCACGCCGCCACTGTTCGCTGCATGCACTCTCCCTTCGTGGCCTTTACTATGCAGGTCTCTACGATTTCCTTTCTTTTTTTTTTTTTTTAATAAATCTGAGACTCAACGTGAATTATTTAGTCCAAACTTACGTTAGATCCAATAATTCTCTTCGTTCAGCTCACATGGGTTAGTCCAAACTTACTAAGCTTGTTCTTCGTGTATATGTTTCAAACTTCTCCTTAGATAAAAACTTTATCAACATATATCTGATCCATTCTTATTGGTATGCATCTTTTTTAAGTATAATTCTTTCATCTCAATCACATCACGAATCCAGTAATATTTAACATAAATATATTTGGATCTAGAATGAAATGTTGAATTCTTGGAGAGGTGAATGACACTTTAATTGTCATAATAAAGAGTATATCCTTCTTGTTTCAAGCTCAATTCCTATATAAACATTTTCATCCATAAAACTTAATTATAGGCTTTAGTAATTGTTATATATTTTGTTTCTATGGTTAATAAAGTAATACAATTCTGTAACTTAGACTACTAAGAGACTACTCCCTCTGCAAATGTCATTAAGAATCCGGTGGGACTTCTTGAATCAATATCGCTTGTCATGTTTGTATTTGTGTACCCCTCTAGCACATGTTCATCAATTGCTAAAATATAAACACAACTTGGAAATACATCTTAAATATCTTAATATTCATTTCATTATTACCCAATGTTCCTTACCAGGATTAGAGAGAAATCGACTGACAACTCCAAGTGCCTGAGCTATATCTGGCTTAGTACAAATCATATCATATATCAAATTGACTACTTCATATGAGTAAGACATTATGGACATTTCTTTTTTTCTTTCTCATGTGTAGGATATTATTTGAAACTAAGCTTGAAATGACCTGTAAGTCTGAAACAAACTGTTTTGGCTTTACTCATGTTGAATCTTTCAAGAACCTTTTCAATGTCTCCTAAGATAGTCAAATCTTTCCTTTCTTCCTATCACGAAGAATCTTCATGCTAAGTATTTATTTTTCCAATCCCAAGTCTTTCATGGCAAAAGACTTACTTAGCTCTCTTTTAAGTTTTTTAATTTTACTACTAGCATCATGGCCAATAATTAATATATCATCAATATATAGCAGAGAATAATGAAATCATCATCTAAAAATTTATTTATAAATATACAATAATCAGATATAGTTCTATTATACCCTTGTCTTATCATAAATGAATCAAATTTCTTGTACCACTATCTATGTGATTGTTCCATGTATCATCCGATTGTTCTTTTTTAGTTACTATATAAAAAATGCTATTTTCACATCAAGTTGCTCAACTTCTAAATTCAAGCTTTACATCCAAACTAAGAACAACTTCGGATAGAGGACATTTTCATGGAGAAAATATTTCTTCAAAGTCAATAACATTTTTTTTGATTGAATCATTTCATAACTAGTCTTGTATCTTTGTTGTGGGTTATTATTTTCAGTTTTCAATTTGTAAACTCATTTGTTCTTGAAAGCTTTCTTCTCTTTAGGCAACTTTACTAAATCATATGTATAATTTTCAAGCAAAGATCTCATTTCTTTTTGTATGGATTTAACTCACTCATTATTATGCTCATGTAGAATAACTTCTTAGTAAGTTTCTGGCTCTCCCTGTCAGTAAAGTAAGCATAACATACTCATGTAGAGGATATCTAGTATATGGTTGTCGTTCTCTTGTGGATCTTCTCAATGGAATCGTGGTGGAGGTGCTTGTTCAGTTAGTTCAATATTATCAACTGCAGGAGCATCATCACTAACATTCTCACCATAATCTTCTTGTTTATCTCCCCCATGATCATTATAAACTATAGGTAAAGGAACTGGATCCAAACTCCAAAAAATATAAACATAGGATTTTGGCTTATCAATATTATCACCATCATCAAATAATTGGTCTTTAAGAAACATAACATCTCTGCTTCTAATAATCTTCTTCACTAGATTTCATAATCTTTACCCAAACTCTTGATGATCATATCCAAAACGATACATGCTTTTTTTTTATTATCAAGTTTAGACTATCATCTTTTATCATATTATGTTAGATCTCTCGCTCTCATCTTTTTTATACTAGAAGGTTTATCTTTAACTTTGATGTACAAATCTTTGCAATATAACAAATCTTGCTTTTAAGTTGAATAATTTGATGAGTTCAATTTAATCATATCATTTGAACTTTTTTTCATTTCAATTATATAAGAAAAAAAAAAAATAGCACCAAATAACCCTTGTTTTTTTGATGCATTTGTTAAGAAAAATTATTATAGTAGAATAATTTTTTTTTTTTTTTTATTATATCAAAATGGGTTCCTCATCAAAGTACCAACTTATTATCGAAGAAATTTTAACTAAAGCAATATAAACAATAGAATAATAAATCAGTCACAAATGAGATATTAAAATTTTTACATGAAAAACCTAATGCGAGAAAAAATTATGGGACCGTAGTCTACTTCAAACTTCCACCACCATTAATAACAGTTTATAGTAATTTTTCTCTAGTTTAAACATTAACATATGATCAAGAACACATAGAGAATAATAAGATCACAAATCTTGATTAAACATTAACATATGATCATCATCAAGAACACAAATCTTAATTAAACATTAACATATGATCATTCTCAAATAACCAATAATCAAGAACACAAATCTTGATTAAACATTAACCAATAATCAAGAACACAAATCTTGATTAAACATTAACATATGATCATGGTCAAATATGAATTTAAATTTTAAGTTTCACAAAATAGTAGGTATAACAAGAGAATAAACTATAGAACGGTATTATTAAAATTGTAGAGTTTATTATATTAATTCTTCACATAAAATTTAAGATAAAACCAACAAATTTTAGATAAATCACAAAAACCTCAACTTTTTCTTTCATTTTCTTTCTCACACCGCCACTGTTGTTCGCTGCCCTTTTGCTGTGCACTGTCTCTATAGGTTTTTTTTCTTTCTTTGTTTTTTAATAAATTAGATTTCGCCTCAATACCCAAATCATATAATCCAAACCCAATATGCGCTGGACGCAACAGGCTGAAATAAGCTAAATACTGATGCCTCGGGTAACACAGAATAGGTGGGAGGTGTTGGTTTCATCGTCAAGGATAGCAATGCTATTTGTTCCAAGGTTACAAATGTATCACTCCGTGGTCGATAGTTTTCGATGAAGCAATTACAATCAAAGAAAGTTTATTTGGTGGAGTTGGATTCGTTAGCTATTATACAACTTATCAACCACCATGAGATTTAAGATATGTTTGAGGAATTTAAAGTGATACATTTATTTAGGGAGAAAATTCGCTCCATAAATTGGCTAGCAAATTACGCTTGAACTCATAATGTGTGGACTTTAAAGTGATACATTAGCAAATTACCCATAATGATTTATTTCCTGATATCTTAAACTTTTATTATTATTATTATTCATCTAATTTTTTTTTATGATCAAATTAAGAAACCCAAAAGCAGTTCCCGTCCACCGTAATTTAAAATACGCATGATAATACGACAACGCCAGTAAGAAGACGACGGAGCATAATAATACGCATGTATGTAAGGATCAGCTAATGTCCCAAGTCCAACAGGAAAAGAAAGGACGTGTAGGGTTCCGATGATCTCATACCATATGGTCCGCTCACCCGGAAACTTTGAAAGGGCTGTACTGCATTGACCCTCTGGCGTGCGGTCCTCATCCTATCACTGCCAGCTTCCACGTGATCTTTTGGTCACCCACGCCACATCATCATCCAACACAAGAATGCAAGAGCAAGGATGGAAGATTGTATCAGGACCGAACGAAGCCATCCATCACCGTGTCGCGAGTGGTGGAAGGGGAAGCCCGCACACAACCCACCACAGTAAGCCTTCCAGAATAAAGAAGAAAGTCTTCGCTTTCCACCACCCCCTTCCCTCTTCCCCCGATCCGACCCAAACCCAACATGCCTTCTCAAATCCGACCACCTCCGTCGCCGCCGCCGCTTCTTCCTCTTCCCATCCCTCTCCTTTTCCTTGTCCTGCTATTCTCCATCGCCGCCGTTAGCTTCGCTTCCGATTACGCCTGCCAGGAACTCTCAACGAGCTGTGGCAACGTCACCGACATCACCTACCCGTTCTGGCTCGCTAATGATGCAGCTGAGCTTGTCACCCACTGCGGCTACCCAGACTTCATGGTGATTTGCCGAGACAACACCCCGATTCTCAGCCTTGCCACCGATAACTACACGGTCATCCACATCGACCACGACCGCCGTATCATCTCCCTCGCCGACGCCGACATCGTCGGCAGTGCGGATGCCTGTCCCAGAGTCCGCCACAACCTCACCTTTCCTCCCGATTCCTCTCTGGCCTACGCTCCCTCCGACGCCAATCTCACCTTCTACTTCAACTGCAACGTCAACCTCACCGAACACATGAGTCCCTGCCTTGGAAAGAAATCTTTTGTTCTCACAGACGAGATGATCGACAACAATTCCTTCGTTCCTCACAACTGCGAAGCCGTCATCGTGGCTCCGGTCCTGCAGGAACATCTGAAGTCTTATCAGTATGAACTCGCGTACGGGTTCAGAGAGGCGTTGCACGAAGGATTCGAGTTGAACTGGTCGAAGTCCACCAACGACACCTGCAGCCACTGCGAGCAATCCGGTGGGTGGTGTGGGTTGAACATGACCAGTAGTAGGACTTCGGTTTTCGCCTGCTTCTGCTCCGACGGAAGAACAGCATCGTACAATTGTTCAGGTACGTTTACTTATCTTCGACCACTCTGATTCTCGTTCTATTTCGTTCAGATCTGCACCTTCTGTCGATCCATTATCATTTGGGCCTTTCACCAGTAATCAAGAGATCGGTAGGAGTACCAGAGAAACTAGAAGAAACACAGTAGGTCTCGTGGTTGGTGTATGAAACTTCCTTCGTTCTTCATTTACTACGAGAGTTGGCCCATCACATCCTCTGTCTCGGAAGAACAGAGCCCGCCTTCATCTTTCTTCCATGCCCTGAGAACAACGATCTCCAGTCCTCGGCCACCCCAAACTCAGCCATTGACTTAGTCAAACTTCATAATTAGTAGACTATCTGAATTTAAAACATCATCATAAAAATATAAAAAGAAACAGTATGGAATCATGCCACTATCCGAGTTGGTAGTCCTCTTTTGATTTCTTTGATTTAATTTTCATTCATTTAATGTCACATCAGGGAAAAAGTAATGCTGCTTTTGACCTTCCATTAAGGTGGTACCGTGCGATCTAAGGTAGCAAATGTCTCCCATGGCTGTTGTCAGCTCCGAAATTAACATGATTTTGTGTGAATTTTGTAACATATATCGATCTAATTTTAATGTCGTTTAGTTTAGTTTTCACCCACCACTGCTGGTATTGTCAGACATTGGCCCCCACCTGTCACCATCTCTGGTCTACTGGTCAACCGATTTGGCCACCCACTCCGTCTCTCTCTTTCTGGAGAGTGGGCGGTGAACGTTAAACTTGACTTGGACATCTGGTGGGGTCCGATGCGCGTGGTAAAATAACGTTGGAATACGATGAACGGGTCAAGCGGCAGTCTCACCGTAGTCAAAAAGATGATGGTGTGGATTTTACGAGATTGGACAAATTGGTAAACCACGATTGACCGAACCATCAGAAGTCAAAATCATGGTACGGGTCGAGTTGCTAAATCGACTCGACATGGTTTCATGACTCTGAGATTAGCTTAGCTGCAACTTGACTCGGGCCGATTAAAATTTAGATAAGAATCGATTGGGCGTTGTGTTCATTAAAATTTCTATTTCGTTGTGATAAAAATTATAAATTCCATGCTTTTTATTTCCTAAATCAAAATGGATCGCATATTATTAAATCGACAATAAACTAAATTAGATAGGTAGGATCATATACTAACTTATTAATTGTCTGAAGAGAGAATTCGAAGCCAGATTTTGGAAGGGAATACAAAAATTATTTTACCGTAATTGTTAGAACAAAACTTAAAAAACTAACATAAGGACTAAAGGAAGGTTTATAAAAACTAAAACATGGAAGCCCAACAGTCCACGCAAGAATAATAAATAAAGAAAAAAGATAATAAAAATCTTTTCGACTCCTCATCGTACTCGTGTCAGTGATTATATGGGGAAGAGTAGAGCGAGAAAGTTCTAAACTGACGACATTTTAAAAAGATTGAATTGTGGGATTGATTGCTTTGTTATATTTTAAATTAAAAATCACTGTTTATTACCAGATCATTATAAATTCTTAACTCAAGTTAGGTATATAATTTGGAATAATATATTATGTATATCTAAAATCTAAAACTTCTGAATCATTTTTTGACCTCATAGGTTTTTCAGTCATATATGATTCACTTAGTGTGTTCTAAGGAATCCAAACTGATCATCTCAACTATTGTTTCTTCTATTTTATACATCCGCAATGCTGTCACCTTTCATCTTCTTTCTTCATTCTTTGTGTGTGCGCGCGCGCGCACACGCACATAATCTAAACTAGTCTCGTGAATCACTTCCTGCTATCCATCCACGCCATAGGCGTCCGGATGCTAAAATGAGGAAAACACCAAGTTATAGAGCTTGGATTGTCAGTCTTATGACTTGTTCCACATGTAATCAAATCAGGAAGCAGTAAATTTATGGCATTGGAAGGCTTGGTGTTCACAGGGACAGGCCAAGCAAAGACTAATATTTAATGTTCCAAATTATCAACATTATCTTTCTCAAAATTTGCCTGCCTAGCATATTTTATCTGATTCTTTTTTCAGTCAAATGGCAGAGTCTTTATATTTTCTTTCTATTTTGCATTCTGACATCCTGTTGCTTTCTTAAATATTTAATAACATAAATCTGGGAGCAAGGGACAAACTGATTTTTTGTTTATCAGTATCACATTATTCGGGATGATAGAGCGGTTTAAAAGAAAATACATATCAGTAGGTTTATGGAGTAGATATTGGGATATTCCTTTACGCTGTTCTGTACATGCTTCTTAATCAGGCTTATCATTTTCAGTGATCTTATGGAAATAATTTTCAGATGCTGCAGGAAAGGGCAAGAAGAGTACAATGAAACTTGGAATTATAATAGGTAAGTAACAACTTATTTCTCCTGCTTTGCATCATTTTATACAGTTTCCGTAATGATACTTTTTATCTCTGATAGTTGAGATAACAGTTTTTGCTTGTTTAATGAATATGTAAATGAGATACAACTTCTGAAGTTTCTGTTCGTTCATATGGTCATAAGATTTGCACCTCAATGGGCATCAACTACTCCATGTTAATAACCTCAATTGGTGACCATTGTTATTGCTATTGACCAAGTTTCAAACAGAGTAGATCGTCTTTGTTTAGTCTCATGAAAAGCCACAGCTGCATCAAATCTGGTATAGATATAGCCCTCACTCATCTTGTAGCTTTCAAATTAGATTATATCCATGGAACAAGTCACTTCATTAGAAAACAAAGCATAATTTGATGAACCTCAAAAAATTGTTGAACCTAATCTCTGGAGAAGTTGCAGCGCTTGAAATCTGGACTTGGATTCTTTCATATGGTTCCTTCGGCTCATGTTGTTTGTTATTTGTCATGAACAACAGGTATTGCAGCATCAGCTGGTTTCTTCGTCCTACTTTGTGTTGGCTTTATCTACTACAGGCACAAGAAGAAGCAAGGAAACTCCCCTTCCTCCAAATCCCTTATGCAGAACCTCTCTTCCATGTCATCTTCTAAAGACCCCGAGAAGGGCAGCAGCGCCCATTTCCAGACCCATCTCTTCTCCTATGAAGAACTAGAGCAGGCCACCAACCACTTCGACGAATCCGAAGAACTCGGTGATGGAGGCTTTGGCACTGTCTACAAAGGTACCGACAGAATTATATGTTACAATCTGCACTATAATCATCTCCTTTGGAGTTCTCAACTCATCGTTAGCTCAAATGGCTTCTCTTCAGGAAAGCTTCGAGATGGGCGTTTTGTTGCAGTCAAGCGGCTATACGAGAACAACTACAGACGAGTCGAGCAGTTCAGGAATGAGATCGATATCCTATCCCGCCTTCGTCATCCGAACCTTGTCAACCTCTATGGCTGCACCTCTCGCAGCGAACGTGAGCTCCTCCTCGTGTACGAGTTCGTGCAAAATGGCACGGTGGCGGATCACCTCCATGGATCCCGGGCTAGCGAGGGGATCCTTACATGGCCTGTGCGTCTTAACATCGCCGTCGAGACGGCAGACGCTCTGGCCTACCTTCACGCTGTCAACCCACCGATCATCCACCGCGATGTCAAGACCAGCAACATCCTGCTCGACAGCTGCTTCAACGTGAAAGTCGCAGATTTCGGGCTTTCGCGTCTCTTCCCCACCAACGTCACGCACATCTCCACCGCTCCACAGGGCACACCAGGGTACTTGGACCCGGAGTACCACCAGTGCTACCAGCTCACCGACAAGAGCGATGTTTATAGCTTCGGAGTTGTATTGGTGGAACTCATATCCTCCAAACCTGCTGTCGACATTACCCGGCACCGGAAGGACATCAACTTGGCGAACATGGCAGTGGACAGGATCCAGAATGGCGAGCTCGACCAGTTGGTGGACGAAGGCCTCGGATACCAATCGGATGAAGCGATAAGGAAGATGATCACCATGGTAGCAGAGGTGGCATTCAGGTGCTTGCAGAAGGATGGGGAGATGAGGCCACCGGTGAAGGAGGTCCTCGACACACTGAAAGCAATACAGAGTGAGGGGTACAAGGTGGCCAAGGAAGGAAAGGATGGTGCAGACAATGGAGACGATGCCGGATTACTGAAGAATATTGCGCCAATGTCACCTGATTCAGTCATGAACAGGTGGGTGAGTAGGTATACTACGCCAAACACCAGCGAGTGATCACTAGTTTCTGAATGCCTACTAATGTCAACACACAATGATACTTCTTCTGTTTCTGTCTCTTTATATGTGTTTCAGTGATGTGTTTGCTTGAGGGAATGTACATAGTTTGATAGAGTTTCTCTATGTTCTACTTGTTTGGATGTTTTAGTGTAGAATCTGATACCATTATGGCAAGCTCTATCTCATCTATTTGTAGTGTTATGCTCAACTCAGACAGTAGTGATGTGCCATTTTGTCCAATCCATCCAACTCGTTCAAACAAGATGGCTGCCTTTCGTTCCTAAAGGAAACGAAAAGGTGTTAGCTGGCCAAACAGTTGACATTAGGACAGTGTATCTGTTGAATGTTGCAGAATCAACACTGTGAGTTTCGATCTTCTCTATTAAAGAGGATTTTAAGGAATAACAAACATCACGGGCATGTTTCCAATTGAACATCGACATTAGGAGAGATCATTTAATAAGATTGAGAGATGGATAAAAATAATATTGATAGAGTAAAGGTTGCCCGGAATTCTGTGTGGCCGTCAAATTCTTTTGATAAAAAATTTATAAGATAAGGCATTGTAAATTTGAATATTAGATGGTTAAAAAATTATATATATATATATATATATATATATATATATATATATATATATATAAAGAAGTTATGTCGTTGAAATAAAATATTTAAGTGGACATGTAAAATTATAAAAAAAATAAAAAATATTTTCGTTCATTGACAATTAATTATAGTTTAGTTGGAGATAGAAGTTATGAGGGCTACAAATCTTGTAAGATGAAATAAACGTATACTGGGATGACTTATGGATATTATAATTATAAGATATGTGATAATTAATATAATATTATGATGTGGAGTAGAAGAAAGATTCAAGAAATTTTTTTGTTGAAACTAAAATTAATAATTTAAAAAAATAGTTATTGAGTATATATTACAGGTTTACTATAACGATGTATACTATTCAGTACGGATGGTATGTATCGATCTGACAAGATATCGATACACAGACCACTATTTATCGGGCGGTACTGGTCACTTGATTCTGTACCGAGCGATACGGATTTCATGAATTCATATCGGTCTATACAAAACGATAAATATAGAGCGGTAATGGTTAAAATCTGATCGTTACCCACCTATATCGATCGACGAGTAATGATCGGATTTCGATCGTTGTTGATTAAGAACTAAGATTGCCCTATTTTAAATGGTTAATTTGACTATTTGAGATTTAAAAAAAGATTTTTAAACTCTTTCTTCTTTTCTCTTTCTTCTCTTTTAACTTATGTCACTCTCTCCGTCTCTTAAAAGTCTCTCAAACTCTTTTTCACTCGTATCTTTCTCTTATTTTTATATTTTTACTTTCCTAAACTTAACAAAACTATGATTTATGGATTTGAACAAATTTATAAGATTAATTTTAAAGGATTAAGAGGAAGAACGCTAGACATATATTTTTTTTTTCTAAATTTTTATTGAGTTATGGGATGATTAAGCCACCCAAGATTTTACACATACCATCCAAAATTTATATCAGAGCTTGACAAGATACTTGTCAAGTTTATGCACAAAAGGGGAAGGGGAAGGAGAAGTCAGTAGATGATTTTGAGTAGAAATGACATGGCCTACGTGACATAGAGACTAAGTGATGTTTATCATAATCATAACCATTGTAATATAATGAATTTTACAACCAACAATAGTATGGTGATAATTGGTCATACTTGTCTGAGCAATAATATGATTATCGATCTTATAATAAGAAGCAATAGATCAGTAGTGAAAGTAGAAGTTCCGACATTCTTTATACTCCACACTAATACACATCATATTCATCTTTAGTAGCTGCTTCAGACACATGTGGTTCATGACAATCAAACTATAACCATCACCACATTAATTCACCAATGACATATGGTGTATTAGTATACTATGTTATGGGATCAATTTTAGGATCAGGTTTGACAAACATATCATATTGATATATAAATACATAGGATCGATGACTCCGATATATTTTTTGTGGAGTTCGATTATTCTTTTTTATGGTAAAGCTAGGCATATTTATCAATTGATTACTTAATTTATTTGAATATTAAAAGTTAAGTTGTATAAAAAGTCATCTAACAATTCAAATAATTTTTTATAAATAATTCAATATTAGTGAAAGGATGATCTCGAACGTACCATAAAACTATTTCTCAAAGATGATCTCGAACGTACCATAAAACTATTTCTCAAAGTTCGAAAAAGAAATATGAATTTTTTTTAATTTATATTATTTTCACTAAAATTATACTAAAATTATATTTATTTTTAATTTAAAAATAATGATCTAACTTTTCTATTTTTTTAAGTATTTTTAGATTTTTTTTATGATTTTACGTATGCCTAAATTATACGTAAAATCCTAAATTATACGTATTTCCTAAAATCCTAAATTATACATAGAATTCTAAATCGTATGTAAAATCTTAAATTGTACGTAGAATCCTAAATTTTTTTTGATGATTTTTAAGTATTTTTATTTTTTTAACTTAAAAATATTAAATTATAAATACATCTCCGAACATATCGAGAAAACTCGAGAATCGAAATTGCAAACTTTGATATATTACAATATCTATTTATCATTTCTAGGGATTTTTATGAATTATATATCTATCTGACCCATTTTAATAATTTTAAAATATTAAAAAAATTATTATATCATATATGGGAACTCGAACATCAAATATCAAATATACATTATTGCACTAATCCTCCCGGATGTCTCCACGTGACATACGCCTGCGACTCAAATAATCGTCGCAGTAAATTGCGTTCGCATGCGTGGTGTTCTCCAACAAGGCCACTTAGTCGGGCGAAACGGATCCAAACCAAAACAACACAACACGAAGGAAGGCTCCCATCGCCTCCCTCTCCCCCTCCCACCTCCCCTCAACCCCCCCCCCCCAACGTCCCGACCTTGTCCTCCGCCCTAATCTCGTCCAATTTCTAGGGTTAGGATTCCGAGGCCGCCCCTCCGATCTCGGCGACATGTACCAGTGGCGGAAGTTCGAGTTCTTCGAGGAGAAATCCGCCGGCAAGGCGTCGATCCCGAGCGAGATCAGCGGCAACGTCCGGTGCTGCTCGAGCGGGCGGGGCCGGATAGCTGTCGGCTGCGATGACGGCATGGTCGGCCTCCTGGATCGCGGGTTCAAGCTCTCCTACGCCTTCCAAGCCCACGCTGCCTCCGTCCTCTTCATCCAGCAGCTCAAGGTTGGTCGAGAATTCCGCCCTATATCTATTTAAATCACGCCGAATTGGTTGGGTTAATTGAGCGATTAGGGTTCTTATGTTAAGGAGAAAGTGAATTTGGAGTATCTTGATCGGCATTTCTTCGAGATGAAGAAAAAGAAGAATCGCTCTGTTCCCGATGGATTCGTCAGCTGACTAAAAACCTAAATCATGCAAGAAGATGCGATCGGGACCATTATCCTGTCGTCAGGGTTCTTACATTTCGGGAAACACATTATCTAGGAGGACTTAATGGGCTTCAATTCTTGATGTGGTTTAAGGATTGTTGTTGTGTAGGTGCTTCTGGCATATTCCTTCCATACCTTAATTATGTAATGAGTATACGAGACTGGAGCCCGTAAATTTTGTAGCCTTGAGGAAATCTTGATTCAATAGGATACAACTGAGTCTTAGGTTATTGGAGGTCTCTTTCCCCGCTAATCTTGTTCCATTCTTACCATCTGTATGTTCTTTTACACTGTCATTTACAATAAATAGGGGATTTTATTCTCTGTTACACTTCTACTATGTAACAGCAACGCAACTTCCTGATTACTGTTGGAGAGGATGAGCAGACGACACCCCAGCTATCTCCAATCTGCTTAAAGGTTTTTGATCTTGATAAGATGCAGCCAGAAGGTTCGAGCACAACAAGTCCTATGTGTGTGCAAATATTGCGGATTTTTACCAATCAGTTTCCTGAAGCGAAGGTTTGATGTTCTTTCATCATCCTCTCCTTTTCTTATCTGAAGTGGCTTCATGTCTAGTGTATCTTCTATGGAATTACTGTTGATGGTTCAGAATACGATTCTTTATGTATAATGCATCAATAATCTCTCACCTCTGCAGATCACGTCATTTTTGGTTCTCGAGGAAGCTCCTCCTATATTACTCATCACCATAGGTTTAGATACCGGTTCCATTTACTGCATCAAGGGTGACATTGCCCGTGAACGTATTACACGCTTCGCCCTTCTGGTAGAGACTGTTGCAGACAAAAGCCTTGCTTCTATTACTGGGCTCGGTTTTCGAGTGGATGGGAGAGCTCTTCAACTCTTTGCTGTCACTCCTGCTTCTGTCAGTTTGTTTAGCTTGAACGATCAGCCGCCGAAGAGGCTTACCCTTGATCAGATAGGATGTGATTCCAATGCTGTTACAATGAGTGACCGGCTGGTATGCTAATCTTGAAGTTCTTTTAGTATCTTTTCTCTTGTCATGTATACTTTGGTGTTGTGGTTACTGGTTTCTCTAATTAAATGTTGAGGATCTGACTTTCTCTTGGTTCAATGTTCAGGATCTGATTGTTGGTCGTCCTGAAGCTGTATACTTTTATGAAATTGATGGTCGAGGTCCTTGTTGGGCTTTCGATGGTGAGAAGAAGTTCCTTGGATGGTTTCGTGGATATTTGTTATGTGTTATTGCAGATCAAAGGAGCAATAGGAATATGTTCAATGTCTATGATTTGAAGAACCGGTTGATTGCCCATAGCATGGTAGTCGGGAATGTTTCACACTTGCTGTGTGAATGGGGTTACATTGTGCTAATAATGAGCGACAAAAAGGTTCTTTGCATAGGAGAAAAGGACATGGAAAGCAAGTTGGATATGCTGTTTAAGAAGAATTTGTATACTGTGGCAATAAATCTTGTACAAAGTCAGCAAGCTGATGCTGCAGCTACTGCTGAAGTACTGAGAAAATATGCAGACCATTTATATGGGAAACAAGACTATGATGAGGCTATGTCACAATATATTCATACAATTGGTCATCTGGAGCCTTCATATGTGATCCAGAAATTTCTTGATGCACAACGGATACACAACCTTACTAATTACTTGGAGAAATTGCATGAGAGAGGATTTGCTTCCAAAGACCATACGACTCTTCTATTGAACTGCTATACAAAACTGAAGGATGTAGAAAAACTGAATAAGTTTATCAAGGATGAAGACAGTCGTGGTGAACACAAATTTGATGTGGAAACTGCCATAAGAGTTTGTCGTGCAGCTGGCTATCATGAGCATGCTCTGTATGTTGCTAGGAAAGCTGAGAGACATGAATGGTATCTGAAGCTTTTACTGGAAGACCTTGGTAGTTATGATGAGGCTTTGCTGTATATTTCTAGCCTTGAGCCTGACCAAGTGGGTATTACTGTTAAAGAGTATGGTAAGATCCTTATAGAACACAGGCCAGCTGAAACTGTTGAATTACTTATAAGACTCTGCACTGATGATTGGGAATCAACAAAGAAGAGGATGACCAGTGGGATGCATTTGGTTATGCTTCCCTCTCCGATGGACTTTGTCAAGATATTTGTACATAACCCAAAGTCTCTTATGGAATTTCTAGAGAAGTATATCAGCAAGGTTGGGGACTCAGCTGCTCAAGTGGAAATTCATAACACGCTTTTGGAGCTGTACCTGTCTAATGATTTGAGCTTTCCATCAATTTCACAAGAAATTAGCAACGAAAATCATGATCCTAAAGTGGGAAGGCATAAGGGAATGACTAATGGGTCTATGACAGAGACCAGGGTTAAAATGAATGCTGAGAATAAAGACCTTAAAAAGAAAAAGGATCACCTTGAAAGACAGCAGAAAGGATTGGCCTTGCTTAAGAATGCATGGACATCTGATATGGAGCAACCTTCGTATGATGCGTTTCTTGCCGTTATCTTATGTCAAATGAATGCATTTAAAGATGGTCTCCTGTTTCTTTATGAGAAAATGGAACTTTATAAAGAAGTAATTGCTTGCTACATGCAGAACCATGATCATGAAGGTTTGATTGCATGTTGCAAGAAGCTTGGGGACTCAACCCAAGGGGGAGATCCATCTCTTTGGGTTGATGTACTGAACTACTTCAGTGAGCTCGGAGAAGATTGCTCCAAAGAAGTAAAGGAGGTGCTGACCTACATTGAAAGAGATGATATTTTGCCTCCCATTGTTGTTCTTCAGACATTGTCTAAGAATCCATGCTTGACCCTTTCTGTCGTCAAAGATTACATTGCTAGGAAGCTTGAACAGGAGTCAAAGCTGATAGAAGATGACCGTAAATCTATTGAGAAGTACCAGGTTAGTATTTCTAAACATAGTTCTAAGTTATTTAGCTTGGTCTTTCAAAATTTGCGAGGTTTGTTGCCTTTTGTGCTAGTATGATGATTTTCAGTGGTTCGGCAAACAAGCGAGTGAAATTTATCACGTAATCAGGCCTTGCTTTTCAGATCATGAGTTATTAATTTTGTTTACTGAATACACACACAGGAGGACACTGCTTCAATGAGAAAAGAAATACAGGATCTCAGAACAAACGCAAGAATCTTTCAGCTCAGTAAATGCACAGCCTGCACTTTCACCCTTGACCTCCCTGCCGTGCATTTTATGTGCATGCACTCGTTTCACCTGCGTTGTCTTGGAGACAATGAGAAGGAATGCCCAGAGTGTGCACCCGAATACAGATCCATTTTAGATACCAAAAGGAACTTAGAGCTAAATGCAAGAGACCAAAACCTGTTTTTCCAGCAGTTAAAGAATTCAAAGGATGGGTTTTCTGTCATTGCAGACTATTTTGGGAAGGGCATAGTGAGCAAAACAAGTCCTGGTCCACCACAAAATCCATGATGGAAGAGTACTTTAAGCATTATCTACGTCAGTGTGCCGTTTGTACTGTTTACCGGGATGCTTCTTGAAAGCCTCCTTGAGGTCTTTGGACAATTAAGTTTTATATCATTAGTTTCTCAACCATCGTCTGACTCTTGGTTGCTGCTTTTTCCTGATGATACGAGATTGTCCAAGTATGTTCAGTTCTTCGAGGCCTGATCTTTGCATATTTGTTTACTTGAGCAAAGGATTAATTATTCTGGGTGATGAGAAATACTGAGTAATTGAGCCAGTGTTTCAGTTGCTTGCAATCACTCGCTGCAAGAAGGGGAATTTGTATAGCGAGGGCAAAAACCTCTCCCGTGGATTTCTGATGCAATGTGAAGTTTGTAAAATTCTTGTGGTTTTTCTTTGTAACTGAGACGATGAGTTCTCACATCACTGAGTTTTCTTGTAATACTCTTCATCTGTACTTGTCAAAATGTTTCTGACACCAGCTCAGCTTTATGCATTGGTATTTTGCAGCAGTCTAAATTACCTCCTTGGGTTGGTTATATGTTGTTTATATATTTTTATCATGGTACAAATAAGTTAAGCTTTTAATCTCAAAAGAGAATGATGTCCGATGAGGCACGTTAGAGGGTAGTTATTAAGAATTTCTTTACAAAAATAATCACACTAAAATAAAATTTTATGATATTATCTATCTTTGATGACACCGATATGGTCTATCTTAGATGATAGGTATTGATATGGTGTAGGCGATCAATGATATGTCGTGTCCTCTCATGGGATTCGGTTCCACCATGTTGGTGACATGGCATTGATAAGTTGAATCGCAATCTAGTTAATTTGAAAACACATGATCTGATGGTTGGAACATGTATACTCATTTTCAATAATTTGTAATAATCTCGAACAAGTTATCAGGATAAAACTAGAAACAAAATGTTACACGTAAGGTTTGTATATGTTTATGGCTTTCAATTTTGTTAATTCTTTATACAGTATATAAAAGACTTGTAGTAGGTTAGTAACCTGAATTAACTTTTACGATCGTTTCATGTAACGACAGGTTGTATAGTGTTAAGGTAAAACTGCTCAGAAATAAACCATCTAAATAATTATTTTGAGAGTTTTCAAGTTTCGTAGAGTGTCAGCTAGCATAGCACCCATGAACTAAGGAGTGAAGCAATATAGATGAAACTTGGTGAAGTGCCCAAGCCGCATAAAGGGAGCCGACGTAAAAGATGGAACATGAAGTAGAGGCACAAAGCTTTCCTTGGACAAAGGTCAAGGACATGAACTCTTTGTTAGGAAACATGGACAGAGCATCACATGTGCAATGGAAGAATAAAAATAAAATAAAATCCTAGATTTCCCAACGAAAAAGGTTTTCATCATCGTGCGAGGATTGGTGCACAAAACAAAACGCAAAACCGAAACCGTGCATATCAAGCGAGATTTGTTACATAGAAAAATCGTAAATCTTTAAAAAATCTCAAATCTATAGGAATGGATGAAGAAGGTCAACTGTCCTCCTCTTTCAGAGTGAATAGATGTGGTGAAGACGCTCCTCAAATCACCGTACAATCTTCCTCTTCACGCATACCACGTGATAAAAAATGGTTGACCCTTCTTGCTATCCACACGCCTCAAACTAGGACTGTCGACTGAGAAGGAGAGGGAGAGAGGAGAATACAAGGTGGTAGTAAAAAATGGTCTAGCCTATGCCCGTTTGATTCCCTTATATTTATAGAGGTCCTTGTCAACTTAACCCTAATGGATCATGCCCTATTGGGTATTAGATCTTCATCCAAATACCTAAGCTTCTTGAATTAATGGATCTTTATCCAATAATATCTTATTGGCTCTTATTAAGTCTCACTCAGAAAATCCAATAATTCAAGGGCTTACTGGATATCCAATAAGATAGGGGCTCCAACAGATATCTTATATATGAACTTTTACTCATCGCAATATCTACCATATATGTGTGACCCTTTAGACCCAATATCGAGCTGGCCATGTGATTTACTTGAGCAATATCAAGGGACAATATCGCTCTAATTGGATTCTCCCGAAGAACTCTTTCTCTCTCAATCCGAATGACCCTAGACAAGGATTTGCTTAAGCAAGAACACATAGGATATTTCTCTCATGATATCGAGAGTGGATGATCATCTATCGATACTTAATTGCCCTCGAAAAGTTGGATGTCACTCCCAATGATCAACTGTGCTAGATCTGAAACTTCCAAACCTATAAGTCTGATATCAAATAGTAGAGTACTCATACAGGACATCCTTGGTATCTCATTGTTGGGAAATCCTTGGGGGCGACATCATATGCGCAGCGGAAGAACAAGAAAAACAAAATCCCCGATTCCCAAAGAGATGTTCGTCGTCGTGCGAAGATTGGTACGTAAAAATCCGCGAAATATGAAACTGCGTATAGAGTATATTGTGTTACCAAGGGAGATCGTATATCCCTATTTCCTTGCAGATCCTTAGGAGAGGGTGAAGGAGGTCAAGCGTCCTCCTCTCTAGCGGTGATCCACACAGTAGGGTTGCGACGACGCTCCTCAAAACTCCAGACCTACTCTGAGGTGGAGATGAAGAGGAGAATAGGAAAAGGCAAACAAAAGCTCTCTAGCCCATGAGGCTCTGAATCCCTCCTATTTATAGAGGTCTCCTGTCAAACCCTAATGGGTCCTCCCCCCAGTGGGTATTGGATCTGCATCCAATAAGACAAGGGGCTCCGGCCTGATATCTCATATCCAACCTCTATTCATCGCAAATGCCTACCATATGTGTGTGACCCTCTAGGCCCAATATCGAGTGGGGCCGTGAGTCATACCGCCGAACTCTCCTTCTAACTCATTGAATTATTATCCCCTCAATAATAATTCACTTTCGACTCATCGACTACGTGACGCATTAGGCCACTACTGGTAGTCCCCGGGACGATACAGGGGGAATCCAATCCATTGGACCTGTCATCCTCGCCATCGTAACCTATAGTCCCTCATTCATCTAATATACCGTAGACCGATATCGAAATGGTGGTGTTGTCGACCCCCACCTGTTTCTTCTCGAAGTCTCGCTTTAATCGGATTCTCCCCGGAGAACTCTTTCTCTTTCAACCCGAATGACCCTGGCCGGGGATTTGTCCGAAAGCAAGAACACATGGGATATTTCTCTCATGACGCCGAGAGGGATGATCCTTTATCGACACTCAATAGCCCTCGTAAGGTCGACTACCACTCCCAATGACCCGGTGTACTAGATCTCGTGGACAGTCAAACCTATAAGTTTGGTATCAAAGAGTGGAGCACTCATACAGATATCCCGGTGTCTCAAGTCTAAGGACCGATACACCATTAGGGACTACGAATCGCCGTCGACAATAAGGCATCATCAACCATCCAAAGATTCCGCAAAGATCAATCGATGAACTCATTCTCCAATGAGCACTGTATTGTATCCCTAGTGTCCCTACACAAGCACTATGACTACCACCGCATCCATCATATGGATGGGTATACTGACACCACCGGTCCTAAGGTTATCGATATCCCTCTCGAAAATAACCTATGATCGGGATTATTTAGGATATGTGTTTAAAGGTGAATCGATCTCACTATCGTGATCTTATCACGATCCGATTCCCATTGCACAAATCCAAGGACATCACAATATATGTATGCATTTATGCAATAGTTATAAAGTGATATATGCCAAAATATAATAAGCAAAAAGATTCTATATTAAGTCACACGTGCCATCACTCACGTGATTGGCTTGCTGGGCACCTATGACTAGCAATCTCTCACTTGACCTAAAGCCAATCACCTATGTGTCTGATCCCCATCAGACCCCTATGACGCTCAAAACAAATCTGAGACAATGGCTTTGTTAGTGGATCTGCAATGTTATCTTCGAATGGAACTCTTTCCACTACTACATCTTCTCGGGTCACGATCTCTCTGATAAGGTGGAATCTTCTCAGAACATGCTTAGATTTTTTATGAGACCTAGGTTCTTTTGCTTGAGCAATCGCCCCGTTGTTGTCGCAATATAGGGAGATCGGCTCTTCGCTACCCCAAGACGACTCCCAAATCAGATGAACTTCTTCACCCAAACTCCCTCCTTTGTTGCATCCGATGCAAGAATGTACTCCCTCTGTGGTCGAAAGTCGGCCGGTGGTATCTTGCTTGGAACTCTTCCAAAGACACCTTTGCTCTCCATTCGTGGTGTACACATACCCGAAATTAGGACTTGCTATCATCGACATCGACCGAAAACTTGAGTCGGTGTAGCCTTCAACCTTAAGGCTATTACCTCCATATACTAGTAAAAGATCCTTAGTCCTTCTCAAGTACTTAAGGATACACTTTTTATCGCTTTCCAAAGGTTCGAGCTTGATCCGCGATACCGCCAGGACACTCAAAGCATCGCTTATATCAGCCCTAGTACATAGCATGACATACACGATAGACCCTATTGCTGATGCATAAGGTATCATATCCATGTTCGCCCTTTCTTCCGAGTCTTTGGGGACATACTGAAAAGCGATATCCCATGTCTCATCCAGATGAGGCCTCTCTTGAATTTTCCATGCCAAACCTTTTTGATAATGGTTTCTATGTACCGATCTGGGACAAGCCAAGCATCCTCTTGGATCTATCTCTATATATTCTAATCCCCAAAATATAGGATGCTTCCCTAAGTACTTCATGAAGAAGTGTCTAGATAACCAAGCCTTTATCATGGATAGCATTCCTACGTCATTCCCAATGATCGATGTCATCCACATATAACACCAAAAAAGGTAATAAGCCCCACTTAACTTTCTCAGATATACACAAGGCTTATCTTCGTTCTTAACGTAGTCATAAGATCCGATTGCCTCATCAAATCTTATGTTCCAACTTCGGGAAGCTTGCTTTAATCCATAAATGGATCTAAGCAACCTACACACCTTATTTGGGTAGTTCTTGGATACGTATCCCTCAGGTTGTATCATATACACCTCCTCCTCGAGGTTCCCATTGAGAAATGCGATTTTCACATCCATCTGCCATATCTCATAATCATAGTGTGCTGCAATAGCCAATAAAATTCTGATGGATTTTAGTATTGCTATGAGTGAGAAGGTTTCGTCATAGTCAACACCTTGCCTTTGACGATACCCCTTAGCCACTAGCCTTGCTTTATAAGTCTCTACCTTTCCATCTACTTCGATCTTTTTCTTAAAGATCCACTTGCAACCGATGGGTACAATACCTTTCTAAGCATCAACTAGGTTCCAAACCTTATTGGAGTACATAGAATCCATCTCGAATTCATGGCTTCTTGCCACTTCCTGAGTCTATACTCATAATAGCCTCCTCGTAGGTCCTCGAGGATCAATATCCTCTTCATCATCTCCTCTAATATGTCCCACATATCTCTTAGGAGGATGGGATACTCTATCGATTACATGCGTAAAGTTGAAACTTGTGTATTAGGTACCAATGCATTTCTGTCAGAGTGGTGCTTGAGCTTGGTTCTCCAACCTCGCCAATTTTATCATTCTCCCACTATCTCCGCCAAGAATGTGTTCCTTCTCAAGGAACACTGCTCTTTAGCTACAAAGACCTTTTGGTCCTCGAGATGATAGAAATAATACCCACAAGTTTCCTTGGGGTATCCCACAAATTTGCATCGCTCATTCCTTGATTCTAACTTATTGGGGTTGTGTCTTTTAACATATGTGCAGGCAGCCCCAAATCTTAACAACCTTAAGATCGGGCTTCTTCCCTTTTCATATCTCATATGGTGTAGACACTACCAGACTTTAGTTGGAACTCGTTCAAAAGGTAAGTCAGGGTTTCTAGGGCATATCCCCAATGAGATGGGTA
Source organism: Musa schizocarpa (assembly GCA_900464855.2). Lineage (NCBI taxonomy): Eukaryota > Viridiplantae > Streptophyta > Magnoliopsida > Zingiberales > Musaceae > Musa > Musa schizocarpa. The sequence continues at coordinate 11,226,345 of LS990918.1, forward strand.
GGTCAACGAAACTCATCATGGACCGTACCATATCTAATAATGTACGATTTCTCATTTCGGAGACACCATTGAGTGAGGTGTATAAGGAGGTGTCCATTGGGATAATATCCCATGGTCCTTGAGGAACTAAAGTGAACTCAGACTTAAGTACTCACCTCCTCGATTTGATCGAAGTGTTTTGATACTCTTTCCAATCTAGTTTTCCACCTCATTCTTATACTCTCTCTCAATTTCTCAAAGGCCTCTGACTTGTACTTCATTAAGTACACATATCCATACCTTGAGAAATTATCGAATCTGTAATGAAGTAGAGTAACCTCCAATGACATGAGTTGACATGGGTCCACATACACCACTATGTATGAGTTCCAACAACTCGGGCTCTCTCTCAGTTCCACTAAATGGAGAGTTGGTCGGGTTTTCCACCGAATGCAAGGCTCACAAGTTGCATATGACACATAGTCGAATGGATCTAGATATCCATCATTTAGCAACTTTTGAATCTTTCTTTCATGGATGTGACCTAGCCTACAATGCCACAGGTATGCACTGTTCAACTCATCTCGTTTCCTTTTGGACACATTTACATTCATGATATGCGGAGTGGTGTCTAATATAAATAAACCATTATGCAATGTTTCTTTCATGATGATCTTATCATCTAATAATATCGAACAATCATTGTTCTCAAAAACAAATTTATATCCACTAACTGTTAAACATGAAATGAAGATAATTTTTTGATAATAGAAGAAACAAAATAACATGCATCTAATGCAATAAAAGCTCCACTAAGCAGATGTAGGGTGACCTCGCCAACAAATTACTACAAAGAACTTTTGCTCCATTACCCATCTTGAGGTCCATCTCGCCTCTCTCTCTAGTCTCCTAGCGTTACTAAAACCTGCAACGAATTGCATATATGATAAGCACTACCTGTATCCAATACCCATATGTTATCAAGAAGAGTCGATAAATGGAGACCGATCATGAATGTACCTAAAGCTTCATCAAGCTTTTGTTTAGCCCTTCCTCTGAAGGTACTCTTTTTTCTTTCTCTTCGGTACCCATCTTTACCACGGTGGAAAGCACCGGCCTTTGTCCTTTCTTTGGGTCTTTCTTAACAACCTTTGCTTTACCTGGTTTGACCTTGCCCTTTCCCTTCTTAAGGGACAATTCTGCTTTCCTTTTCCTTTTGGTCTCACCCGGTGTAGAGAACCCGACTTCTCTTTCTTGATAATACTCTCTGCCTCCCTCAACATATTGAGAAGCTCTGGAGAGTCACTTCAAGCTTGTTTATATTAAAATTCATTATGAACTATGAAAAGGAATCGGTAGGGATCAAGCATAATGTCCACACACACAGTTATCCTCTAGGACCATTCCTAGACCAGTGAGTTTCTCTATCCACTCAATCATCTTTAGGATATGGTTCTGAACGGTGTCCCCTCTCGGTCATCCTAAGCGAAGAGGCTCTTAGATATCTCATATCCTTTGAGTCCTTCCATGTTCCTCAAACAATTTGTGGACATGTAGGAAAATGAATCGGCATCCATCTTTTCATGTTGTCTTTGTAAACTTCGGAGTCATAGAACCTAACATATAACACTGAGCAAGAGTGGAGTCATCAATGTACTTCACGTGAATGAAATTATCTCATCCTCGTTTGCCCTTCTTCTTCTGCGAGGCATCATCAGATCACAGGCGTACACGATTTTCTCCGGCACAGAGAACAATTCTCAAGTTCTGGAGCCAATCCGGTATAATTTGGACCAGATGGCGGTTGACATCAAGTATGTCACGTAAAGGGATTTAAAAGTGACATTTTCTAAAATAAAGATGCAGGCAAAATGAATAACATGCATATTTTGCAAGAAATAAACTATCAAGATATGAACTTCTATCTTAATATGCTCACTATTTTACTAACGAGTCACGCGACACCCTCAAAGACGCGAAACGGAAGTCTCCTACAGAACTTCTAGTGGGGATCGAGGATCCAATCAAGATCTTAGTGTAACCTCGAGGGACTCGACCAATCACACTAAGCCTAAAAGGTAGGCAACTCTTATCGATCACAACTCCTTGTGATTCTCGTCCTGTTCGGCCTCCGAATCACCATGGCCTCGAGGGACTCGACCAACCATGATGCTCGGTTAAGTCAACACCTTCATTACAAAATGAGTCTGATTTGATGATATACCCTCGAGGGACTCGACCAAGTATACCATGTCCTCAGGTCACCGGTGACATCTCTATATCGTAAGCAAGATAGCGAATCGCGATATAGGTGAGTCTCGAGGGACTCGACCAACTCAACCTACACCGGGAATCGGTTCTTACTTATAACGATGGAAGGCCACGTGGGTCAATCTAATTGTCTCACGTTTACCGACTTAATATTATCGAGAGATGTTTCTATGATTTGGTCTCCTAATATGACATGTCACACATATACATATTTATTATATATCTACATCGCATGCAAATATATATACATATCTAGTATGTGTATAAGCAATTACACCATATGATCATGGACCACAACCTAATATGATTAGGCCCGAGCCAGGAGGCCTAATCACTCACATCAAGATCTATGTGTGCAACGGTGCATCTCCATGCCCTGTGATCGTCCATTTCGTCCTTGTTGGTTCCGTCGACATCTTGATGCATCTTCATGCATCACGATCGTCCGTCTCGTGGGTCCCGCTATCGTATCCACGCTCCCGCTGTGCCTCCTCATATGATTACAACTTAATCATAGGCACGCAGGCCCGACAATAAATGAGAAATATAATGGAGGTTCGCAGACCTCAATAATAATAATCACAGGTATACACATCACACGGTTCATGATCATCCGTCTACACATCATACATCACATGTATAAATAATCATCATCATGTAAGACTACTAGATAATAATAATAATAATAAAATAATCAACTAAACCTTTTAATTAATTAATATTTTCTGAAATCAATGACATTATAGGGAATTTCTGAATTCATAGGGGTATTTTCGTAATTTGGATAAAAGACAGAAACTGAAATTTCTTAAATTTCGAGGGGCAAAACTATCTTTTGCCTAGAAAACCCTAATGCCCTTTCCCCTTTTTTTCACTGTCGCCGCCACCCTACCGACAACACGTGTTGGCGAGGCGGCGAAGACCCCTTCGCTTACCAGACGCACGGGTATTGGCGGCCATTCCATTCTCAGCGGTGGTCTTGTCCCACCGGGCGACCGCCCTTCGGGAGGTTTTCGCCCATGGGTTGCTTGTTTCTTCTTTATTATTCTGACGCCACGTAGATCGAGGGCGAATTGTTGTTGCCCTTCCTTGTTGTTTTCGTCAATAATTTTGGCGTCAAAATTCTTCCTAAACACAACACACGTAGTTCAAAAACCAATCATTAGCACGAACAACCTGGCTCGATACCACTTTGTTGGGAAATCCTCGGGGCGACATCATATCTTGCGGGAAGAACAAGAAAACAAAATCCCCGATTCCCAAAGAGATGTTCGTCGTCGATGCGAAGATTGGTACGCAAAAATCCATGAAAACATGAAAACTGGCATATAGAGTAGATTGTGTTACCTAGGGAGATCGTATATCCATGTTTCCTTGCAGATCCTTAGGAGAGGGTGAAGGAGGTCAAGCGTCCTCCTCTCTAGCGGTGATCCACACAGCAGGGGGGTTGCGACGATGCTCCTCAAAACTCCAGACCTACTCTGAGGTGGAGATGGAGAGGAGAATAGGAAAAGACAAACAAAAGCTCTCTAACCCATGGGGTTCTGAATCCGTCATATTTATAGAGGTCCCCCGCCAAACCCTAATGGGTCCTCCCTAGTGGGTATTGGATCTCGCATCCAATAAGACAAAGGGCTCCGTCGGATATCTCATATCCAAACCTCTATTCATCGCAATGCCTACCATATGTGTGTGACCCTCTAGGCCCAATATCGAAATGACCGTGAGTCATACCGCCGAAACTCCTTCACTCGGTGAATTATTATCGCTGTAATAATTTACTGACTCATCGACTACTTGACGTATTTCTAGGCCACTACGTCAGTAGTCCCCGACGATATGAGGGAATCCAATCCATTGGACCTCAGATGTCCTCGATTCACCGTGTACCTATAGTCCCTCATCCATCTAATATATCAAAGACCGTATATCGAGCATGGTGTTGTCGGACCCACAGGGTTTCTTCTCGAAGTCTCGCTCTAACCGGATTCTCCCTGAGAACTCTTTCTCTCTCAACCCGAATGACCCCGCCGGGGATTTGTCTCGAGCAAGAACACATGGGATATTCCTCTCATGACGACGAGAGTGGATGATCCTCTATCGACACTCAATAGCCCTCGTAAGGTCGACTACTACTCCCAATGACCGGTTGTACTAGATCTAGAACAAACCAAACCTATAAGTCCGGTATCAAAGAGTGGAGCACTCATACAAGACATCCTTGGTGTCTCAAGTCTAAGGACCGGATACACCACTAGGACTACTGGAATCATTTGTCGACAATAAGGCATCATCAACCATCCAAAGATTCCGTAAAAGCGGATCAATCAAAGTGAACTCATTCTCCAATGAGCACTGTATTGTATCCCTAGTGTCCCTACACAAGCAGCTATGAGACCAAATTGCATCCATCATATGGACGGGTATATAGCACACCAGATGCGTCCGTTTATCACGATATCCCTCTCGAGTAACCTATGACCGAGATTATTTAGGATATGTGTTTAAAGGTGAATCGATCTCACTATCGTGATCACATCACGATCCGATTCCCATTGCACAAATCCAAGGACATCACAATATATGTATGCATTTATGCAATAGTTATAAAGTGATATATGCCGAAATATAATAAGCAAAAAGATTCTATATTAAGTCACATGTGTCATCACTCACGTGATTGGCTTGCTGGGCACCTATGACTAGCACTCATGTCTAAAGACTAAACACATACCTAAGACCACATAATCGCTATTTGATAATAATGTATCATCAATTATTCAGCATTCCATGAGCGGATCAATTAGTGAACTCATTCTCCAATGAGCACTTGTATTGTATCCCTAGTGTCCCACACAAGTAGCTATGAGATCAGTCGCCTCTATCATATGGACGGGTATACAACATACTGGTCTGTCTGACTATCTCGATTATCTCTCTAAGTAACCTATGACCAGAATAATTTAGAGTCTATCTAAAGGAGAATTGGTCTTATTATCGTGATCTCATCATGATCCAATTCTCATTGCACAAACCTAAAGACATCACAATATATGCAACATATAACATAAAATGAGAAAATGTCAATAATAATAATAAGCAAAAAAGACTGTGCAGCATGTCATATGTACCATCGCTCACGTGATTGGCTTATAGGGCACATATGACTAGCAATCTCTCACTTGACCTAAAGTCAATCACCTATGTTTCTGATCCATATCAGACCCCTGTAAGGTTTAAAAACAATCTAAGACAATAAATTTATTAGTGGATCTGTGATGTTATCTTCGAATGAAACTCTTCCTATTGCTACATCTCCACAAGTGACGATATATCTGATTAGGTGGAACCTCCTTAGAACGCACTTGGACTTCTAATGAGACTGGAGTTCCTTTGCTTGAGCAACCGTCTAGTTATTATCGCAATATAAGGGAATCGGCTCCTCGCTGCTTGGTACGACTCCCAGATCTGTGATGAACTTTGTTCATCCAAAATCCCTCCTTTGCTGCCTCTACCGCAGCAATATACTCGACCTTTGTGGTCAAGTCAGCGGTAATGTCTTTCTTGGAACTCTTTCAGCATACTGCTCCTCCATTCAGGATGAACAATACCCTGAGTTAGACTTGCTATCATCGATATTAGACTGAAAACTTGATTCTATATAGCCCTCAACCATAAGGTTACTTCCTTCATATATTAGTAAAATATTTTTAGTTCTTCTTAAGTACTAAAGAATACACTTTACTATCTTCTAGTGTTCCAAACCTGGATCCACCTGATATCTACTCGTAACACTTAGAGCATGCACTATATCAGGCTTGGTACATAGTATAACATATATGATAGATCCTATTACTAAGGCATAAGGTATCCTATCCATGTCTGCCCTTTCTTCAACAATTTTTGAGGATATATTCATAGAAAGTGATATTCCATGTCTCATTGGTATGAGACATCTCTTAAAATTTTTCATGTCAAACCTTTTAACAATGATGTCTATATACCTAGACTAGGACAAGCCAAGTATCTTTTTGGATCTATTTCTATAGATTTGAATCCCCAAGATATATTATGCTTTCTCTAAGTCATTCATGAAGAAATATCTAGATAGCCAAGCCTTTACTCTGGAGAGCATTCTTACAACATTCTCAATGATCAGGATGACATCCACATATAATATTAAGAATATGACAACGCTCCCACTTACCTTCCTATACACACAAGGCTCATCTTCATTCTTAATGAAGTTATAAGATCTGATCTCCTCATCAAATGTTACGTTCCAACTTCGGAAAGCTTGCTTTAGTCCACAGATGGACTTAAACAACTAGCACACGTTATCTAGACTCTCTTTGGACACATATCCCTAAGGTTGTATTATATACACCTCCTCCTCGAGATTGTAGTTGAGAGATGTAGTTTTCACATTCATCTTCCAGATCTTATAATCATGGTGTGCTGCAATAGTTAATAGAATTCAGATGGATTTCAACATTGCTACAAGTGAGAAGGTCTCGTCATAGTCAATACCTTGCCTTTGATGATATCCCTTAGACACTAACCTTGCTTTATAAGTCTTCACCTTTCCATCTACTACGATCTTCTTTTTGAAGATCCACTTGCAACCAATAGGTACGATACTCTCAAGTGCATCAACTAGGTTCTAAACCTTGTTGAAGTACATGGAATCCATCTTGGAATTCATGATTTCTTGCTACTTCTTGAAGTCTATACTTTAATAGCCTCCTTGTGAGTCTAAGGATCAATATCCTCAACATCCTCTCCTTTGATATGTCTCACATATCTTTCAAGAGGATGAGATACTCTATGAACCTACGTAAAGTCAAAACTTGTGTGCTAGATACCTGAACAGAGTCGGGATACATAATGGTGCTTAAGCTAGGTTCTCCAACATCGTTTAACTCTATCACGCTCCCACTATCTCCACCAAGAATGTGTTCCTTCTCTAGGAACACCATCCTCTTGGCTACAAAGACCTTTTGGTCCTTACGGTGATATAAATAATAACCACAATTTTCCTTAGGATATCACACGAACTTACATCGTTCCGTCCTAGATTCTAACTTGTTGAGGTTGTATCTCCTAACATGGGTAGGGCAGCCTTAAATCTTAACAACCTTAAGATCATGGCTTCTTCTATTTTCATATCTCATATGGTGTAAACACTACTGACTTAGTTAGAACTCTGTTTAGAAGGTAAGCTGCAGACTCTATGGTGTATCTCTAGAATGAGACAAGTAGGTTGGCAAAACTCATGGACCGCATCATATCTGATACTATGTGATTCCTCCTTTTTGATACACCATTGAGCTAAGATGTATAAGGAGGTATCCATTGGGATCGAATCTTATGGTCCTTGAGAAACCAAGTAACTCGGTACTCACCTCCTCGATTTGATCGAAGAGTCTTAATACTCTTTCCAATCTGGTTTTCTACCTTATTATTATATTTCTTGAATTTCTCGAAGGCCACGAACTTATACTTCATCATGTACATATGTCTATACCTCGATAAATCATCAGTAAATATAATAAAGTAAGTATAACCTCCTATGGCTTAAGTTGATGTGGGACCACATACACCATTATATATGAGTTCCAACAACTTAATGGCTCTCTCTCTCTCTCTCTAGTTCCACTGAATGGAGAGTTATGTTGAATCCCATATTTTGATGATGAAATTAATTGATAAGTTTATGGACTAATAAGCGTTTGAGATAAGTGACATAGGAGAAACTTCGATCATGGACTTAAATCATCAAAAGATAAATCGTTGAAGCAGGAGAATCAAACTTTGGGCTGGTGAGCATCATGTCAGAGATTAGATGTCGGATCATAGGATTGGTTAATGTGCTAGAGGATGAACTTTCATGCCATGAGTTCGGGTATCGGGCCGAAAGGATCAGGTATTACGCCAAAAAGATCGAATGTTGTGGGAGGTCAACATGCCGATAGATTGGACAATACGCCGAAGGAAAGAACGATGCGCTAAAGGTTCAAATGAAGTGTTAGATGAACAAATGACATGCTAGACAACATGTTGAAGGCTTCATGATTGTAATTAGAATTGTTAAATCTTAATCGAAGTCGTTTAGAGTCTAATTGAGTTAGTTCTGAGGCGTAACCATACCAACTTGATTAGGAGCCCATTGGGCCTGAACCAAGATTGAATTTAGCCTAGTGAAAGGCCAATTCAGTGAACTGGGGTTGGGCTAGGTGGTGACACAGCTAGGCTCATGCGGTGGTACCGCATGAGAGCCAAAATGTACTATTTGTGCTTTATGGGAACCTTGATAATAGTACCGCTCAGTAGCGACGGTGGTACTGCCCAACGGTGATAGTACCACCCAGGTCAACGATGGTACCTCCAGAGCCCATATTCCTAGGCTCTCTTCGGTAGTAGTACTGTCTGATGCTGACGGTAGTACTGCCAGTATCCTGAAAACTCAGGGATTTAATTCTTTTTGCTCTATTTTTTAAATCATTTAGGGTCTATAGATACCTCATTCATGTTTGCTTGATGGAGCAAAAATTCTTGAGCATAAAAGTATGGTAAACTCTCTTAAAAGGTATTTGAGTCTTTCTCCTTGAGTGTAGAGGTTATACTAAAGAGGTGTAAGGTCTTGTGTAAAAGAGAGGTATAAAGATTCTCTACTAAACTTACTAAAAGGAGAAGAGAGGTATAAAGGTTCTCTCCTAAGCCTATGAAAAGGAGAAGGGTTGTAACAATGATAGTTGATCTTTGCCCGTTGAAAAGATCGATAGTGAAAACCGATGGCCTCGAGGGAAGAGGAATCGGGAGTGGACATAAGTCGGGACGACCAAACCACTATAAATCGATTTGCATCATTTTCTTGCTTTCTCTTATCATTACTTATTGATTTACTTATTTATTACCCTTACTCACATTTTTAGTTAAACACATTTCCGATATGAGTTTTATCGATCGAAATCTTCAAATCGAAACTTTATTTCGAAAGCACTAATTCACCCCCCTCTTAGTGCCTTTACGATCCTAACAAGTTGGTCAATTTTCCACAAAGGCAAGGCTCGTAAGATGTATATGACTTATAGTCGAATGGATCTATGTATCCATCCTTCAACAACTTTTGGATTTTTCTTTCGTGGATATGACCGAGCTTACAATGTCACAAGTATGCATTGATGAAAATCATCAACTTAACAACCATACACCCCGATAGCTAAAGAGCTATGATATATATATAATGCAAATTGACACCCTCCAATGAATTGAAATAAGACGGATCGTTCAAGATTGGAGTATGGGAAACTATTCTAATCACTTTATCAATAAAAAATTGATGAAATAATTAGAACAACACTTTGATTCTGTTAAAATATCACAAACTACAAAGTTTGATAAGTTAAAAGGAAAAGCAAAGATTTTTGGGTTTTGAACGCCATAAGTAGAAAAACTTGATAAATTCTAAAGTTCATACAAGAACTTAAAAGCAAAACACTCACCAATGTTGAAAGATGATTATACTTCTCAATTATCTCCTTAGAAAGGAAGTCAACCTTATTTGTATAGTACAAAAGCTAAATATAAAGAGAATGAATTCATTAAATATATTGAATGACATTCATATTCTTAATTTATGAATATAGATCATTCATGAATCTGCCTTGAATTGATTTGAATGATTATTCATGAATAAGCCCATAATTCCTAATATGGTCCAATATGACTGAATAACCATTATTCTTCAAAATATACTAAAAATTTATCATTCTCTCAAAGTTAGATTTTTTTTTCATAATTTGGACTTATTTGAATCATGTTAACCATTTTAGGCTCTTCTTGTATCCATAGAACCTTGATCGAGTCTTGACTAGCATGCTCCTTCCAATTGTCTTCCAATAAATATGTTAAGGCTTCTTTCATCATTTTAACTTTAGCTCTTGTCATTAGTCCTCCATGAATAATTAAAGGGTATTTGGTAGAGTTATGATCAACTTGATGGTTCATATTATGTATTGTTCACCTCATCTCGTTTCCTCTTGGATACACTTACATTTATGATATGTTGAGCAATATTTAACATAAATAAATCATTATGCAATGTTCCTCTAAAGATGATCTTACCATCCAATATTATTGAATAACCATTATTATTAAAAACTAATTTATATATACTAATTATCAAACATAAAATAAAAATAATATTTTTAATAATAGAATAAACACAGTAACATACATCCAATGCCTTCACCACATAGTAGTTCCAACTTGTATGCATTGTCATTGATTTTTTTAAGGATTCGAAATGGACCATCTCCTTTTGGCATTAGTTAAAGACTTCCTTTGGCTAGAAATTTTTTTCCTTCCTCGAGTGTAGCCAAACCCAATCACCAAGTTTAAATACTACTCGTTTTCGGTCTTTGTTGTGTTGTTTCTCATATTGTAAAGTTTTTTTTTCAATTTATATCCAAACTTTTTCGTGCAATGCTTTGACAAAATCAGCTTTTTGCTTATCATTCAAATTGGTATTTTCCAAAGGTAAAGGTAATAAATCTATAGGAGTTAATGGATTGAACCCATACACAACTTCAAATGGGGAATGATTTGTTGTAGCATGCATATATTCCTATTATAAGCAAACTCCATATGTGACAAACATTCCTCCCAATTTTTTAAATTCTTTTGAATTATGACCCTCAAAAGTATTGATAAAGTTTGATTTACTACCTTCGTTTATCCATCTGTTTATGGATGACAAATGGTTGAATACAATAGCCTTGTACCCAACTTGCTCCAAAGTGTTTTCCAAAAGTAGCTAAGGAACTTCACATCTCTATCACTGATAATTGTTTTTGGAATATCATGTAATCTCATAATTTCTTTGAAGAACAATCTCGCGACATGTGTTGCATCATCTGTTTTGTGGCAAGGAATGAAATGTGCTATCTTACTAAACTTGTTAACAACAAAAAAAATAGAATCTCTCCCTCCTTTTGACCTAGGTAAACTCAAGACAAAGTCCATCGATATATTAACCCAATACTCACTAATTATATGAAAAGAGTATGCATCCCACGAGGTATTACTTTAGATTTAGCTTGTTTGCAAGTACTGCATTTCTCATATAATCTCTCAATATCTTTTTTCATGTATGGCCAAAAGAAATGATCACTTAACACATCTAAAGTTTTTTTTATCCCAAAATGCCCCATTAAACCTCCACTATGTGCCTCTCTCATAAGTAATTCTCTCGTTGAAGATTAAGCAACACAACTTATTTTCTTTGAAAAGAAAACCATCATACCTAAAGAACTTGTCAAAACTCCCTTTCTCACGTACCTCATAAACATGAGCAAAATCGTGGTTAGAATTGTATAAATCTTTAATATACTCAAAACCTAATAATTTTGCATTAAGTTAAGAAATTAGAGCATACCTTCTACGAAGAGCATCGGTAATCATATTTTCCTTATCTTGTTTGCACTTGATGATGTATAGAAAGGATTCAATAAACCCTACCAAAGCGTCGATAACCTTTTCTTATTCTTTGTGATATTTCAAGGACTCATGATCGATATGTATAATGAATTCCTTGTACCAAAGATAGTGCTGACATGTCTTTAATACTCTTACTAAAGCATAAAACTCCTTATCATATGTCGGGTAGTTAAGACTAGTTTCAATTAGCTTCTCACTAAAGAATGCATGTAACACCCATTATTACTCTCACATCGAAAGTGGGCAAGATTAAGATTGGCTTATAAGGGTCCGATGAGTGTATTACTATCAACTTCAGCTTAAGCATTTTGGTCAGTGGTTTAGACCAAACGAAGTTGATAGATCAATTAGCCCATCAGACCCGAGTCATGACATTTGGTATCAGAGCCGACCTAGCATTTGGGCATGGTGAGAAGACTCGAGTAGGAGAGGGCTACCCATAGACGGAGTTAGAGAACTCGTCATGGCGTGGAGCCACCATTGGGCTACGCCTCACATGCACTATACTAGGGCCTGATCTGGGTTATGTTGGACCTTGATGAGGATGTAAGCCTTTGAGTGGGGGTGATTGTAATACCCCTGATTAGTCCCACATCGAAAGTGGATAAGATTAAGATTGACTTATAAGGGTCTAATGAGTGTACTATTATTAACTTCAGCTTAAGCATTTTGGTTAGTGGTTTAAACCAAACGAAGTTGATAAGCCAATTAGCCCATCAGGTCCGGGTCATGACAATGCGATGGGTTTACCTTCTTGCATTAAGACTCCTTCAAGACCTATTCCACTCACATCACACTCAATCTCAAAAATTTTAGTAAAGTTAGGTAAAGAAAGCAAAGGTGCTGAATTGAGTTTGTCTATAAGTTAAAAAAATCATCTTGTTTTTCAACCAATCTAAATTTCATATTCTTTTTAATACATTCAGTTAATAGTGCATCAATCGTAGAAAAATCCTTAATGAATTTTCTACAGAAGTTAGCAAAACTTCTAACATCACTAACACTAGTGGTTTTGGTCACTTCCTAATTACTTTCACTTTTTCTTGATCAATATGTATTACATTATTATTAACAATATATCCAAGAAAAATAATTTCATTAGTGCAAAAAGTGTATTTCTTTATATTAGCATATAACTTTTTTTTTAAGCATATCAAAAATAGCTTTTAAATGTGTTACATGCTCATCTAAACTTTTATCATACACAAGTATATCATCCAAATAAACTATTACAATGTAAACATGCAAAATATGGTTCATCAATCTCATGAAAGTACCAGGTACGTTAATCTAAAACGTATCACCAACCATTCATATAAACCATGTTTAGTTTTGCAAACGATTTTTCATTCATCACCCTCATGTATTCTTATTTAATAATATCCAGATTTTAAATTAATTGTTTGAAAACACACGAGAACCATGCAATTCATCCAACATGTCATCTATCTTAGGAATAGAATGTCTATATTTTACCATGATTTTGTTGATAGCTCTGCAATCAATACATATTCTCCAAGATTCATCCTTTTTAGGCACCGGACTCGTACTCTTTTTTTTTCTCTCCCCTTATATTTCTCAATACTCTCATTTTTTTTCCACTCAACTCATCTTTTTATTTTTTTCTATCTTTCTTGCTCCCTCCCTAAAGTTTTGGTTAATAAAGACTCAAGCTCCTCATATTGTTGTTTTATGTATATTTAGTCTTCAAAAATTATCTTTGGAAGCAATAGTCCAAGCTGATATTTATATTCATCCATGATTAAAGAATAATGATTCTTGAACACATCATGTATTATCCTTCGATCATATTGTCAAGATCTTCCCAACAACATATGACCAGCATACATAAGTACTATATCACACCAAATTTCATCCTTATATCTACCAACTGAAAAAAAAAAAAAAAAAAAAAAAAAAAAAAAAATAACACTTGCTAATTTACCTTTACTACATCACTATCATTCAACTATTGTAACTTACACGATTTTAGATGTTTGATAGTGTGGAATTTTAGTTTTTCCACGAGCAAAGTGCTTGCCACATTTATACAACTTCGACTATCAAACAAACAATGAGTATGAAACTGACTGTCAAGGCAAAGTGAAGGAAATATTCATCAATTCTGATCCTATTGAACAGAGTCCAATATGATAAACGTGGAGAAAGAAATAAAAAATGTAGCCGTCACATGACTGTCAAGGCAAAGAGAAGGAAATACTCAGTGAGAGAAAAAAGATTACTTGTTGACTTATGCACATGTTAACTCAATTGCTCAATACACTGAAGGATTCATATGCACAGATCATGATAATCCATATGATATTTCTGATATGAAGACAAGTATGAATATGAAACTATTTGAGAGGACATTTTTGGCTTGTTAAACAATCAAATGCCTGTTATCGTTGAAGTAAGACAATTTTTCATACTACAACAATTTATTAATCGCCATGTAAGATTATCCATATTTTCATTTAGCTTACCCACAGAAAGCTCGGATGGATACCATCAACTTGTCCCGCTGCAAAATTCACAGATGAAAAAATAGATCACTTTGCTCTTACTACTCATCAAATTCGTGTCAGAACTGATGCACGGTTGTTAAAGGTAAAAGAAGAGCTCAAAGGAAGTAAGATTTCACTCGGACTGGTATTTCATCATTTGTACTTTAATTGTTCTGCAAAAAGACCTTAAGAAATATCTGCAGCTGAAGATTATGCATCTGCAACTACAAACATGTATATGAGATTCTAGATATTAAAGCAACATTATATTCTTTTAATTCCAAAAACATCATACACTAATCAAATTAGGACACATACCATGACTATGAAATCAATTTCAGATAAAGAAAGCTTCATATTCACATAGAATGAATGTGATTAAATTTAGAAAATAACTGATGGTCCATATAAATCTTACCTTGTTTTGGTCATTTGATGAATGTACCACATTCAGTGTCTCTGCATTTAAGGTACTGTAGAGAGCATGAGCTAAGGAAGCAATACAGGATCGAAGCAGTAAATAATTCAAATAAACACGAATGAAAAATTATATATATAGAATGTACAGTTGCCAAATCAGACTGACCTTGGCAAGAAGGGAAAGGCGAATGATATCATATGCAAAGGCAAAAACCTTTTGAAGGCAACTAGATGGACAAAATCCAGGTAGGCAAACAGAAATCACAAAAGGAAATCTTGGATAACTGGTTCTTGTGAAACGACATCTGGAGGAGCATCCCCTCTTTCTCTATGCTTATGCCTCCCTTGATGGCGGCTACTCCTTGTCGAGTGCCTATGGCTCGTCACTTCAATATCCTCATTCCCAAGGCTTCCATTTTTTTCCTTGTGGCGAGTATGATGTCTGCTCTTCCTAGAACTTGACTTTCTATGCTCTCTACCATCTAAAGCATTACTTTCTTTTGGCTGAGAAAATAAATCATTATTATTAGATGCATCGTTCTCTCCTCGTCGCGAAGTTCTGTCGGATGACATATCACAGGATGATGATGGTTTGCTTTCATTTCCTAAAAGAACATTCCTGATTGCGCCAGATAATAAATCATCCTTGAATTCCTTAACCATTGTCAAACCAGAACTCGAGTCACCATCTCCTTCATCCAACCTTATCACCACAGGTCGTGGTTTCGTGGGCTTTGCCTTTCTTGGAATAAATGATTGTGCAGTGAGCTTCACAATGTCTTTGGCATCGTCAACATGACTGACAGCCAACAGAGGTTCATTAGCAAGTGGATAATCATTTGATTCAACTTCATCTTTCTCCGTGGGAAGATAGTACAACCCATGTCGCTTACGGTGTTCAGCCAGCAAAGAACTCGGCTCAATAACTGGTGCAGAGTCCTCTTTAGTTTCTGTGGGATGATGACATCGAAGGGAAAATGATATTGATGTGCATGGAGTGACATCAATATCACCTAAAACTTCTGCAAGATCAGAAAGGTTTTCATTCAGAATCAAGCCCTCAGGCACTGTAACTCTTTTCTGTGCATTTGTAGACACTGGAGCTAGCTCTTCTGAAAATGCTGCTTCCATAAGTTCCACAATTTCACTTATCTTTTTATCCCTTGTTAATTCATGTTCTGCCACAATATCCCAATATTGAATTTCTCGTATGATATGAATCAGACCAAGAACATTCCTAGCTCGCTCTTGGATCTCCACATTATCACACTCTGACAGAGGGCCTACTGTCGTCTCAACAAAATCAAGCAGGTGTGACAAAGATTCATGCTTGATAGTTTCATTGTTATCAATTGAATCAAAGATAACAGCCTTATCAGCTGTAGCAACGTCATTCTCGTTCTCAAAAGCAGCATTTCGATCAGCTGAGCTTTTCGTATCAAAAGCTTGTATTTGCTTGATAAAAGAAATGAAAGAGAAAATAACAACCTTAAACACAGCTTGGATGTAAACGGCTCTTACCAACAACGATAGGAGATTAGTCCTCGGCTGTAATAGTGCCTCCACTAGCTCCAACAAGTTCCTTGAGGACTCAACATACTCGCCTGAAACCCAAGCAGCAGCAGACAGTACCCTGCAGAGAAAAGGATTCCCAAGCAGAGCAGGGTCGATCAAAAGGTCTCGAGCTACACGTACGAGCTCAGGCCTTGCATCCCTCACCCTCAATCCAATATCCACTAGCTGCCTCTCGATCTCATCCCCCTTCGCACAATGTGGGTTCCTTGCCATCTCACCAAGGAGTGAGACATACCAATCGAAATCCACAATTAGCTCATATACGTTCCTGCCACAGGTTGCAAGCACTGCATCTAGAATCTCATTCGCAAAGTCTGGGTCAGACTTCATGGCATATTTGATCAACAGGTTGCAGATCTCAACCACGTTGCTCTCACGCAACATCCCCATTATGAGGCACAGTGCCTGATGCCGTATGTTGGTATCAGTATCATTCAGCGACCGGATAACGACCTCCCTGCTCTCCTCCAACGCCCACAAGTATGCCGGCCCAAGCATGGCGAAAGCTTGAAGGCCAAGGTACCGCAGGTTGGGATCATCATCCGAGGCCAAGAATTCATTGATCTTATCCACCGCCAGCCGGACTGCCGAATCGTGGTCTGAGAGGCTGGAGAGAACGGTGCGGATGCACTCAAAGACTACTGACTTAGCAGGGGAGCGGCGGAGCAGCTGGCAGACGGGGTCGAGGATGCGGATGGCGAGGCGGCGCTCGAGGGGCGCAAGGCGCGCGAAGATGTTGAGCACCTTGATGAGGACCCAATTGCTACGGGAGTCAACAAGGAGGCGGTAGAACTCGGGGGCGAGGGGGAGGTACGGGGAGGGGTCAGGAGCGGCAAGTGCGAGCTCGCAGAAGGCGCTGACGGCGGCGGAGACAGCACTGGGTTCGGAGGACAGGGAGAGGCAATCGACGAGGGGCTTGAACAGGACAGGGGCGGCATCGGGGCAGACGGCGAGCGCGCGGAGGGCGGTGGCGATGGCCTTGGGCCGAAGGGGGTTGGACGACTGGCCGGAGAGGATGGGGAGGAGGTCGGGGGCGAGGTGGCAAGCAAGGTCGGCGGAGGATGCTAGGGCGAGAACGTGGAGGGCGGGGGCCACGAGGGCGGGGGTATTGGCGGGGGAAGGAGCGAGGTGCTTGCGGAGCTGGTGGGTGGCGAGGGGGAGGAGGTCGGTAGAGGAAGGGTGGAATGAGAGGGAAGCCGCAAGGTAGGCGACGCGGGGGGGGGGGGGAGGGAAGGGGAGGGGAGGAGTTCGAGGGCGTGGAAGGCGGCCCAGGACATATCGAGGTGGTGGAGGGAGGCCAGGTAGGTCAGCTTCTGGAGGGCCACCGCCTTGGTGTCCAGGTCCGGCGAGCGGATCTCGCGGCGAATCTCGTCCAGGGCGCGGGTGATCGCGGCCGCCTCCAAGACGGAGGAGGAGGATGAGCGGAGGGAACGGATGAGGTCGTCCAGGGATCGCTGGAACAGTGTATCCACCAAAGAAGGAGCGGAAGAGGTGGCGGCCATGGAGGAGGAAGAGAGGGAGGCCCAAAAAGGGTCTGGGATCGGCGCCTCGCTGCGGTCTTATATTGCCTTCGCCGGCCAGTGGACCTGATTCTGTTTCCAAATACGTATATGGCGGTGTTAATCCACTAAATCATTTTCTGGCAACATTTTAATGATCAAAACACAATTCTTTTTATTATTATTATTATTATTATTGCGCTTGTGTAGCACTATTTCAAATATCATTATCTTCAAATAATACGATTAAATTCTTAATTGGGCTAATCAACCTAAAACCAAACTTCAGGAAACGCAAATTGAATCGAAGCACAGTTGAAGAGTTATTTATCTTTACTCAGATCACTATCAGCTACATGATGTTTGAGACGAGAACAGCTAGAATTGTCATAGTGATGATTATGTTCTTGTCCGAACATTTTATTACATCTTTTCATGATCATATCATGCAAGAAAAAGATTAGAAATTAAGGTTATCTTCCATTCTAATTATTTCTGCAAGATGAGATTAATAGGCATTCTCTGATTTCATTACTATTCACCAGGTAGAACAATATATTTCTGGAATTTTAATAACAATTGCACATGTTATCAGGCTGATTTTAATCGAAACGGTTAAGCATCTCTACGTTACAACATGTTAATGTTTACCATAACACCAAACATATCATTCACAAATGGATATTAATCTGGATGGAGGCCAGATAATGATAATACCACATGAACATTATAACAAAGTATAATAATTCAGAAAACAATATGTTAAATTCATGAGATTTACTGATCCAACTATCTGATACCATTGGAACTGTAAGGGAAATGGATAAACATGCAAATTCTCAAATTATAATGTAATATATTTCACTTCTCAGGGATCTTAAATCTTACATTATGGGGTTGAAGATGCATAATCTACATCGACAATTGGCAGGTGCTGGTTCTAATCTTCATATCTGCATCTAAAAAGGCAGATCAGCAAAGCGCATTCACCAGATAGACAATTCTCCATAATAGTTACAGTAACATCCTTCAGAATTCCCTGCAGGTAAAAAGAAAGGGTTCAACCTACAATGCTAAGCAAATAAGATGTCGGCATATATTATGACTAATCAGCCTATCAGATGGCAATTGGTAAAAGCCAGCAGCAAAATGAAGGACCCATTTATTCATTGGGCGCATCTAAATAGTCTTGATAGCCAACAGCAAAAGAGAAGGTGATTGTTCAAGACGAGTACAAATTGCACTACAGAAACTTTTAAGGGAAATGCAGATTGTTGCAGAGAATCGTCCTCCAACTCAAGAGACAGCAACCGAAAATGTGAAAATTAATCAGGACAGTATTCAATCTAATGAGCAACTGCAACTGCAAAATGCAAATGAATTGCTGATTACTTATTTAAAGGAGCACAGAAAGATTTTACATAATTTGAGCAAATCTTGTACCAAATTCTCAGCTGAGACAAATTTCGGCAAGAGAGTAACTGATCCAACTTGTAGGCTTTTAAATTCATTTCAATTCAAGTTTCACGCAATCAAGGAGACAAACTTTGTGATACAGAATAATATTTCATCTAAAAGAAACAAGCTAACGAGCCCATGGAACATGATCCCAGATGCAAGCATATATTCATGATTTTGCATCATATAATAACTTAAAAACTGAATAATAATAATAATAATAATAATAATAATAATAATAATAATAATAATAATAGTGAGAACACACAAAATTCATATGGGACATGCACAAAGTTGAGCATATAGATTAGCAGACTTGGCACGTCCAACTTTATTCACTAGGCAAAGAGAGTTAGCTAGTGGCGACAGATAATTGTACATCAGGCATCCAATATATCCAAATATAGAGACAAAGGAGGAGGACCATATGCTATATACAAAAGCAACACCTTGTCATGTTAAATTAAGTTACAAAATGGAACTGTAGTATTGGGTACATTTTGTAATTAATAATAGATATGACTGCACAAGACAACACGTAACTTGTTTAAGATTAGGACAAGATACACTGATAGGAAATAATAAATTGTACCCCAACTTTTTCACATTCACACTAACAAGTTGAACTTATTACAATCTCAACTCTTTAGTGCTGGATGAAAAAGATTCTACTGAAATCTGGAGAACTGTAATGCCACATGAAATATAAATGTGGTGTAAGAAAAAGAAAGCAACTGTTATCTTCCATGTGCTTATGTAGCAACAATATTTTTTTTATGATACCATACTAAGTTAAATATGACAATAGCTAATGCAGGATCATGCTGGCAAACATAGAAAGAGAAACAGAGACAGCTTTACACAAAATTTACTAATAGAGTTGTTCTAAGGGAGGTTGAATTGGCTACAAATAAATGGAGAGTTGAACATCTGTTTGGATTTTGTACCAAAAGTCAGATGCCAAAAATAGTTTCTAAGGAGAAATCCTAGCGGACAAGGCACAGGATGTGCAGTAGAGAGTTCGAGCATGGCTGAAAGTGTCCAGGATGCATGTGATGATGAACAAAAGAACATCATACAACAACAATGTATTTTGGAGAAAATTGTACATATATGGCATAACTCATGTCATGAACAAGCTTAATAACAAGAAATAGTTCCTACTAAAATGACAGACTTCCTTATCTCACTCAAAATAAGAATAACTTTATCACAAACTGAGAAAAGAATTAGAATTCGCATGAGCTCATATTGTGCTTATATCTGATAGTGAAGTTCCAAGATGATTAGTTTTTCTGACTAGCCAGCAAGCAAAGACAGACAAGCTTTTCAACACCATTGGAAGCATATAGCATTTCCATTACAATCGTACCACATTACCAACATGTAAAATTCAACAAACCTTGATATTTGCAAAAAATTGCCTTGTAAATTTATCTGTGAGGCTTACTAAACAATATTTAATTTTTCAGGTAGCATACATGCTGATTACACTTAGAAATAAGATGGAGATTTGGCATGCAAACAGAATTATAGAACTATCAGCATAAAGCATTCAACATCCAACTCTAGCATGCCAAGAAACTAAAAGATAACTTAAGAATCACAGCTAGCTAAGCAAGATGAAAATTTTCTCTCCGATGTTAAATTAGATAACCTAAAAATCCTTCTTGACCCCTATAAACATCAAATTCATCGAAGTTATTAGCAACAACATATTCATTCCGATAAACAATCACCTTAGAAACAAGCAAGAATCGGGGAAATCATGCAACTGACTCTCAAATGGCGAAACGATCGTTTGGAACCAGTATCAAACAGATAAGAGGGTTTCGTAAAACAAAAAAGACCTGAGTTTTCTTCTGTTTTTCTCCTTCCACTTTGTGTTTCCTTTCTACAAACTTTGTGCGGATGAGGATCATAGATCGGCGTGGAGAAGCACCAGTGCTAGTAACCAAGGTGGAAGCCAATATTAGGGTTCAGAATTCGGCTCAAGATACGATGGAAGGTAATCCTACTAACCCTTGATCTGAAGGGGTATGATAGAAATTTTGTGGGGAATACATCTGGATTCAAGGATCCAATTCCGACCATGGATTGATCCATACCCTACTCGGCATAAGCAAAAGAAAGATAAGAGGATTACGGCAGAGGAACTTGCCTTAGGGCAAAGCGGTCCGAGGACGTGGCAGCGGCGTGATATCGACGAGGAGGAGAAGCCGTGGTGGCGTCGATGAGGGGGCGATCAGAGACGATGCCCCGGCGGCAGAGGGACGCGACAAGCGGCGGAAGTGGAACGGGCTCCACGGTGGTCGTTGAGGTGGGCCGGTCGGCCCTGATAAACACACACAGTCGGCTCGGTCCTGACCCGACAATGGCCGGCCCAACCGGCCCATTAGAAGTTAACAAGCGCCTAACAGCCCTTATATATATGCACTTCAATTCAGAATCTTTATCATTAACATAGGCAATTAGAACCATAATCCATGTCATTAATAATAAAGTAACTAATCTTTGTGGAAGCTTACTTGTTTCTATTTTATTTCCTTTTTTTTAGGGAATGGAAAGACTACAAAATAAAACTCACAATGATGTCAAGAAGAAGAAGAAGAAGAAGAAGAAATTGAGAATGGCAATGCTTGGATTCAAAGCAATGGTGATAGCCATGAATGTTACATACATGAGACACAACTTCTCATTGTGTTTCCAAAAAGAGAGAATGAATCAATTGGGCTGGAGATTTATTTCTTATGCAACACAATAGCTTCATGCTTTCCTATTATTGAAATGTGAAAAGCAATCATAATTCATAGACACAAATTGTGGGCTTATCAATAATAGAACCCCAAACAATGAAAAAAAGGACAGTGCAACATATGAGGAGGATCGATCTAAGTATCTTTACCTCTATAGAAGAAGTTATTTTATTCTCATGACCTGAACTTGGTCATCTCACATTGATGTTGAATTCTAATGAGATTAATATTTTTAACATGTTTTAAGCTAGATATATACATTGATGTTGATGCTGCAACCATTAAACGATTATAGAATTCATCAGTAGTCTGCTTTGAGTTTGTAGCTCATTTCAGCTTAGTTAATGGTTTCTTCAATCACAATTCAGCTCCAATTTAAATTGACAAGACATACTCTTACAAAACAACAGTTCCAAGAAAAATCTTCCTAGAGCTCATAGGTCTGATTTGTCCTAAGATTAATTTCCACATGCACTTGTCTGTCAACAGTTGTTACTGAATTGTAGGACATATATATATATATCATAGGTCAGCAATCAATGATTAGTTCCACATGATGAAATCGATGAGTGTTCTTCTTTGCTAGAGTTAGGGCATCATAGACCCTTCTCTATGCTTAATTTCTAGGTCATGTTTCGGACTGAAGCTTTTAATTATCATCCCATATGGAATCACTTCACATGACTTCCAAATGAAACCCATAGTAGGGCAGACAATGTTTGGATTGTCCATAAAGGAAGGCATTAGCTCAATTATTAACGGACAAGGAAGTGATGCAATGCAGAAAGAGATGGGTGTTAATTCTATGCAATGTGTTGTGTGAGTAGGAGCTGGATGATCCCATGTAATGTTGATATAATCGATGTCCCACCAAGCAAATATTTTCCTTTGGGAGCACAATTTGGTGGGCCTTGTTCTTTGATTCTGCAATCTTGGATGTTGCCATCTGACACTTTATTTTCTCTCAATCTACAAGCTAACAAAGAGCATGATTAATGAATGCTTTGGTGAAGCATTACACAAATAATTGGTTGGTGGAAGCCACTCGAACAAGAAAAGCCATTCCAAGGAGTTTCTTGTCAAGGTCGGGCAGACTAAAGAGACAGCAATAGATGATCCTATGACATCACAACAATGATGTTTTTATGGTAGAAATAGTTGCAAAAGTAGATTTCTCACATTCTATCTAGAATACATTGGAGGTTGTCATCCATAGCTAGCCATAGAGGATCAACAAGGCACATCATATTATCAACAGGAAGTTGTTTATTTCCCATGACAAGACATGAAAAATTGACATTAAAAGAACATCATGTAAACACCTCAACGTTCAGTTGTGTTATATTGTAGAGGAGCTGATGTTTTTGAATGGGATTTCTTCATTTATTTGCAACTTTTGAGACATCAAGCATCATTTGACATTGTTTGTGCTTCACATGGGAAGAATTATCCATACTTGCCAAAAAAAAAAAAAAGGATTAACAAGAAACACCATTGATCACTAAAAGTTACACTTATTCATCATAACACATCAAAGATTGATACCTTTTCTTTTTCTTGAGGACATAAAAGGTTGGCACTGATTGATACACTAAATTCTTGGTAGAAACATCCATAGTGGAATATGTAGAGGAGCACAAGTTTGATCCAAGTCAATCTTGTAGCTAAAAATTGTGGCACAGACACAAGTAATAGAAGGTGTGTGATCCTCCCACATAGGTCCCCAAACTCATCTAGGATTCTTACCAAGCACAGTGGGGAACCAGACAAATCAACCTTCAACTTGGCTCCATGTATTGAGAGGAGAAGGGGGCCATGTGCTTTTGTTCCCTTTGCACACATGTTTAGACCTTCCAAAAACTTTTCCATTCATTGAATGTTTCATCACATTAATGTTTGCTAGAATTTAGTTAGGTGATGGGGTCCTACAAAGAGTCTCAAAGTTGTAAGCTTGCCTAAAGGACAAGAATGAAAAGGAAACAGATCTGAAGTTGATGGAACCACAGGCCATTTCTTGTGTGGCAACCTATAGATTCTCTGCATCACTAAAGAATTGGAGTAGCTTCACTATGGCTACCATTAGTGAATCTGAGGTCTGGGTTGGCGAACAGGCAGCATGACTGCTATCACAATGGCTCACTTTCAACTGCTCTCCCAGACGCAGACCAACCCAAGAAATCCCATCCATGGTAGGAGGGACTTCCTCTCAAACCTAGTCCTCCAACTTGAGAGGCCTGCAGGGATCAAGTGGGACCTTTGGCTCTCGATTCAGTCGTCTTGTGGCTAAAGACTTCCATCTCTGGAAGTCGAGATGGTGATCGCATGAAGGTGGGATCATACTTATATGTAGACCATTATTCGGTGCAGTAACCGTATACAGCACCTTCACTTGTCTCCAAACTCATGAGCACGCATGGGAATCATCATTCATGTTGAGGTCATGATGAGGTTCTTGAAGAGTCACAGAAGGTATCCTACATCCCGTAGTCTTCGGGCAAGCAAAACTCGGAACCGATACATAGTGTTCTTCCCTTTTTTTTCCCAAGGGAGTGGAAGCCTAAAAATTATGGCTGTTAACGATGACAAGAACGAACTAAGACTAGCGGTAGTTGGATTCAAGGCGATATGTTGACAGCCATGAAAGTTGATATTACTCTAAGAAACAGCTTCTCGGTGTCATTCCAATATGGGATAAAAGCAAATGATCAAGCCGGCAGTGCAGCACTTCTCTATCATGAGAGTCGAGGCTGGAGAGAGAGCTTCTAAATCGGCATTCCGAGCCACATGAGCTGCGTCATAAAATACTCCAAGAGACAGATAATTACAGGACATATATTACATCCAGTGATGGCATGCAGTATCACAACACTGTTTGATCTTGCGAAGCCTTAGATATGTTTGTACAATGAAGTAGCAGTGGAAAGGATTAGAAAACAATGATATCTAGGATTGGAGAAAGACTCCCGAGCAAGAAGGCAAAGAGATTTTGGATTGACATGCATATATATATATATATATATATACACTAACTCTAAGGTTAGGGTTGATATTCTATGTAAGTAGATGTGAGCCCCAGATCTCATGGAAGCCTATATTATTTTCGTAGTTAATAAGATCCGGAGAGATCTGCGACTGAATGGAAACGATTGTTTGCAACCATGACGAGAAGAAGAGGACAAGAGGCACATAGAAACCCTAGTTTCGACGACAATCACGCCAACACATCCATCTACCTTTTACTTCACCTGCACAAATAAGCCCGGATGTCCTCTTCCCACACCTTTTGTCCTTTCAAACAAAGCTTGTGAGTCACCAACGCATATACTGTGATATAATGTACAAAACCACACAGTGTGGACACTCATTCCTTCCAACTTTTGACTCGAAAAAGGTCGACAGAGATGAACGAGGAAGCAATAAAGATGGTAGACAACTGCTGAGGTGAAAAGAGAGCAAAAGGAACTCATAAGTAGCTTGTGGAAAAGCTTGTAGGAATATGACACCGGAACTCATAAGTCCAAGGAAGCTGTGAAATGTATAGTGATGTTTGAACTTTGATGGTGCAGTGAGAGGATAAAGAATGGCTTCTTTTAGGTCATCAGTGCATGAGATTTCCCGAAAGCTCCACTGGTAAATACCTATGTCAAGGATTGCCTTCGGAGTATAGGAAGTGAAAACACAAGAAAAAATCATCTGGATTTTGGAGAGTTTTATTGGAATCTGAAACTTAATGAAGTGTAGTCAACATCTACATCCCTCTCTCTCTAAACTTTATCTTACATCTACACGTTTTCATTGATTAACTCCACACTATTCTCTGCTCATCTCTTTCCTTTTCTTCCATTACACACTATCTTCCTTGTCAATAACTCTTTCACAAGATTTTTTTGCATCAACATCGAAGACGACAGTCATAAAAACCTCATCAACTCTTCCATTAAGTATCAGAAATGGTCCTTGTCATCATCATTAACATCGACCCAATCTCGTCCTCCACTCAAATGGGGATCTCCAAGCCCAAACCTTTGAACAGGGATGACCATAACTCTCTCTCTCTCTCTCTCTCTCTCTCTCTCATGGTCATCATGGTTTGCCAAATGCGTCCATCGGCTTTGATCTTTACGAAAGGCATGTGCATGTCTGGGCTATATATTGTGTCGGGTCATGTCCTCAGCTGGTGCGTGTGTGAAACGTACGTGCGGGCCGTGTGGGCGGGACCGGAGGGCATGGACGGTGGGGTTGGAGACGAGAATAGCTCGTGTGAGGTGGTCACTGGTCAACCGATGGCTTCGACGTCGGACATGCAAACCCACACTGAAGCGTCTCATTCTCCACACAGTGAGTGTGTCCTCTGTGATATCTTTAGGGTAGGGGAGGTGTTCAGCCCGTGAACCCAACGTTGCTGCTGCTGCAACACCATGTCCCAAGGACGCTTGAGGCCAATCAATTGGTCTTGTACACAATCACCTGTGTGGGTCCACCCAATCCCTCCATCTATTTCTTCCTGATCTTGACATGCATTATACCTACATATAATACCGACAAGATTAAGCAACTTCTTCTGCTTTACCCTAAAGATTGATAGAGAGAGGGTGAGAGAGAGAGAGAGAGAGGTGCTTTTCAGCACATACATATTTCGAGCTTAATTTACCTATGTTGATGTATAACACTGTGGCTCTACCCATGCAAAATTGACATTTTTGGCTATTTTGATATCAAGTTTCATTTCTTTATGAACATCTTTGATATAACTATATATATCTAAGCATGGTTTGATCGATTATATAATATATATATATTTCCAAAAAAAAAAACATTGTAGATTGATTTTGATCTTCCTTGTTTGATTCTACTGAATATTGTCTCTTGATGTCGATAATTCTAATCCCCTGCATGCTGATGAGAATGCATGGCTGGCTCTCAGCTAGGATGTGTTACTTCAATTTGTAGATTGATGAAGGCATGGCAGCCATTCAACCAAATCAGTCATGCTAAAAGAGCATGATTTGAGCTGCAATGTCTTTGTCATCTATGTAGAGGACTTTGAGTATGGTGTTGAACATGAAAGGTGTTGCCTCAAGAAAAGAAAAGAATCTTTGTGTGGTGTACATCAGCAGCCGATCTATCTCATATCTCAGCCATAGTCCTCCATCTCTCCAACATGACTATGCTACAAAGACAAGTACTAGAAACTGAGGGACCCCATGAGGGGGCGGGGGGATACTAAAACTTAGTGCAGGAGGGTCTATGTAAGTACTACTCCATTATTGTTGCTTCTGTTCTTGATTCTTTCTAGACCCTAACATTTTCCTTGATTCCATCAGCAGACAGCCACCCACTCATGTACAGAGTTCAGCCAAAGAAGACACCATTCCATCTCCACAGTACAAACACTGGACAAATTGGACCATTCCAAGAAGCTATCACTACAGCACAAGTATCAACCTTACCGTAATCAAAAAATCTCAAGCCACCTGCATGTGTATCACAAGGGAAGGATGATAGAGTAATCTCCTATAGGGGGATAAATTATGGAGAAGGAAGAGAAGACAAGCGCAATCTCAGCCTCCACAAGTTTTTCGTGGGTTGTGTTCCCAATAACTCCTCCTCTACAAGCTACTTGGGATATAGCGGTGGGAACTCATCTCTCTCGCCTCAGCCCTATCTCTCAGCGGCAGGGATGGCTGTCTCTGCTGTCTCGTTCCCTTTTCCCCCACCGTCTTTTGATTTTCTCTCTACGTAAACCACCTCACATCTTCATATATAAATGCAGACGCACACACCTCGAATGAACGCAGATGCTTCTCTCTCTCTCTCTCTCTCTCTCTCGCTGAGTGTGTGTTGAGGTGATATGTAACGTAGAGCTGTGAGATTAAGATACATATCAAGGCAGGATATGCAGATGGCCGGGATCCAGTGTCAGGCCAAGGCAAGCACCAGTCCACGGCTTAAGCTCTTCGGATTCCACGTCTGCGACAACGACAACACCTCGGACGGATCTGGCGACGTGGCGGCAGTAGAGAGCCCATCCTCTGGCTCCGGCGGCGTCGCCGGCAACGGAGATGGGAGGAAGTATGAGTGCCAGTACTGCTGCCGCGAGTTCGCCAACTCCCAGGCTTTGGGAGGCCACCAGAACGCCCACAAGAAGGAGCGGCAGCAGCTGAAGCGCGCCCAGTTGCACCATCACCACCACTACCTCGCGGCGTCCGGCCACCGCTCACTCCCTGGTAACTTCTACCACCAACCCGTAGCCTCCGCCTTCGCCCCGCCGCCCCACCTCCTCTCCCTTCCTCGTCCACCTCCTACGGCCACGACGCCGGTCGTGGGTTCCCAGGCGACTGCCGCCGGTAGCTTGGTTTACTACGCTCGCAGCGCGCCACCCAACCACCTGTCGCGTACCTGCGTCGTCCCGCGGGCCCTGCAAGCCTACTACTCCTACGGCGTGTACGGCGGCGGAGGAAGCTGCTACGACGACGGCAAATCGGCCGGTGGGCCGGGGTTCTCCGGAGCGGCCCCAGCTGACGATGGGGCGGAGGATTCGTACGGGTTGGACCTGCACCTCAGCCTGGCGCCCGCTGGTTCATGACTCGGTCTCGACTCGGCCAAGCTCTCGCATCTTCATTTTTATCTTATGACTGAGTTTTGATCGTTATATGCTGAATTCTATCGCAAATTTAGCTCTGTAAATTGCTAATTTCCAAAATTTTCATATGTTTTCTTGCTCCAATTGGATATTTTCATCACTAGAAATCATTAACAAGACGAAAAAAAAAAAGCAGAAAACTGTGATGAATGAGCCAAACCGAGTTGGCGAGTCGACTCGTGGTCTCGGACGAGTGAGTGGGCTGGCTGGCTCGGACGTTTCCCCCTCTGCTGCGACAGCGTACGACGGCCGACACGGTCGATCAAAAAATGACGTCAGCGCGATATGGAAAGGACACGAGGCGGACGATGGCATGAAGTACAAACGACGTGGCTGGGACCACCCTTGGACCGGATCCCCACGATCTCCTTGGGGAATCCTAAGTACCATTTACCATAAGGTGTGACGCGGGCCTCGTACGTGTGTTGTTTGTCCTCTCCACAGCTCCATCATAGAAATTATAAATCATAAGAATAATAAAATCAAGTAAACAAAGGTATTATTATATCCGGAAATTTGTTATTTTACATCTAATCTCTTAGCAAAATTATGATGTAGTCTTTCTTGTTACATCACAAATCCTATATTAGTTGTTAGTTATACGTGATATTGTAAGAATAACCTCAATTATTAGTGAATTCACCCATAATTAAAACGCAAAGAATAACTTGAGAGAGAGAGAGAGAGAGTAGGAAGCGTACTAATTTGGTGGCAGGAGAAAGAAAATGTGGACATCTAGAAGGAAGAAAACAGGACACTCAGAAGTATTTGGTTAGCTGAGCGAAGACTCGGAGTCAAAAGAAAGTCCAACTGAGATGTCCCAGGATTGGATCATCTTATGATACGTATCACCTGGCTTAAAAGTTTTTGACTGATTTTTCTTCTAAAGTTAGGCTTTGAATCTTTAGTTCACATGCATCTGCAGTCTCTCGTACATCATGGTGTCCAGTAGACATGGTTCAATCTCTATTTGTCATAGATCAGCTCAAAACTATTCAAGAAAAAGCTATGTCTGGATTGTTTGGTGAAGACTTCTAACATTTCAGTGACAACAACAGAGCACCCATGCAGCATAATGTGTATCACGAGGTGTTTATATAGATAAAGCACCTATAATTGGCCTCAGGTGATTTCATGGGCCTAAGTTGACAGCAATAGCATCTGTAGCATATATATGGATAGTTATGTGTATATGAACTATAAAGGTAGGATTTAAAAGGTCTTGGCAGAATTACCTTTGGAGATAAGAACTGATGTAGTCCAGCTTCATGCCATCATCACCTTCCCTTGATATGGACCTTTCAACCTACAAGATCTGCAAAGCATCAGGTGTTAAATTTTGCGGACAAGAGCCAGTACGGCCTCCAATTAAATTTGATATGAAGTCATTGTTCTCCACAGTATGGTATGTTATCTCAAACAGAACTTATTAAAGCACTCTGCAGGTTCATTCAAAAGAGTACCTTCCTGTTATTCTTTTGCCTGCAAGATACTGATGCATATCTTGTGCAAGTCTGACATCAGAAAGAGGGATGACGGAAGAGTTTGACGGTGAAGACTCCACAGTGCTGGAGTGGCCAGCTTCAAGGGGCATTGATGGGTCCGTAGCCATATTCTATGCTTCAATCATGACAGCCGCTAGATGACTACTCCAGCTATATATTAAGCTGAAACATAAAAGAAAAATAATGACAGCAACTTGAGACTATGTCCAGACGTGAGAATTCGATTCTTTTTATGTGAAATAACATGGAAGCTATGGAGTTAATTTACCAAAGTTCAGTAGAGTACAGAGTCGCATGCATTCCAACAAGTTTGGTCGTTAACTTTTTACCTTGTATTGTGCCAAACATTTTAGTCAAAACTAGGTTGCTTTTCCCACACCTATTAATTTCTGGATCCACTTGACAACCTACAAAGTGCAGTGGTTGGAAGTCATAAGAAGTGTTGACATATGTGATAGTTTCCTTGAAGCCTTACCTTTAGCTTTTGATAGGCCAGGCATCTGGACAAAGTACCAAACACTTCACCGTGGATCCTCTGCGGTGTTTCTTGACTTAAACCCACCAAGAAATGTGTTCCAACCAAACTTTCACAAACCTGCATCATCAAGAGAATAAGTTTCAGCGATTCAAACATCAGATGATGGTGGTGGTGGGAGGGGTGTCCATATTCTTTTGCTGGTCTTTTTCTAGGTGAGGCATCTCCAGTCCACACTCAACCCCTTCACATTTCCATGCCTGGTAAGAGAAGGACATGGCCTCGCCTTTCTCTTGTGCAATAAGCAACTTGCACCACCCAGGTTGGGTTGAGTAGCTTTCTCTGAAGACGGCCACCAAAGAGACATATCTATAAAGGCAAGATACGCAAGGGGGCCATTAATAGCTGTGTAGGCTCTCTATAACCCGTCCCCAACTCCCAGTCGGGTGGCGATGGAGATGGGAGATGGCCCACCAATACGATGGCAACAGGGACATCAGGGCCCACAAAGATAATCCTGGGATCAAGGTTTTGCCTTGGAGCCTGACAAAAAGAAATCCAAAAGAGAGCCTATTACGTGGAAGTACTTGCAGTACAGGAGAAGAATAGGGAGACCTAAAGTACACAATTAGAAGAGTCCACATGGAGTTTGGAACTTGAAAGGAGGATTGGGCACTGAAAAGTTGTGAGAGTAGGAAGAAAGAAGCTTCTTTCTTGTGCCTGTGACATTATACAATCATGCATGATGAATGGGTACACCTACTGTTTAAGCCTAATACCACCAGTATTTCTTTCTCGTTTCCACCACAAAGAAAAAAAAAACTTTAAAAAACAATTGCTCAGTCAAGCCTAACAATGAGACTCTGACAACTAAAAAGGAAAAAAAAAAACATAGTAATTAAAGCAATTATTCTTCACGATTAAGCCCGAACAATTAGTATGAGCATCAACAATCAATGATGGAGGTCTTTAACCATAACTGGAGAAAATTCATTAAAGTCGATAGAATTGACGGCAGCTGCAGAAGAACCTTATTTATGAATGAATCATGGCATCTTTAGTACTCCACGCAGATCTCTTAAATGACGCTCACTTTCTTAATAGTTCAGGTCCACTAAAAAGTATACAAACTATTTTATGAACAAAACCCACTAGTTAACATGTGATGAGCTTAGAAATATCAAAATCAAGATCAATTGATGAGCGTCTCAATGTATTCAAAATTCAAATGGCATAATTGGCTATAACCGGGAAGATAACTTTCTCAGTCCATAAAGGCTAGATGAAAGGTCGGATGTTTCAGTGGAACCTCTAAGAGCCACAAAATAGAACAGCTGTAATTAATGTAATTAATTGTAGATTTCCACTCTTAAGATTGAAATTTTCCACAAGCTGACACCGCAAGATATCAGACTCTGGAAAAGTATCTCACAAGTTTTGTGTCAACAGTGTAGATAAAACAACAGGTGGCACAAAATCAGAAAGCAACAATTCATCTTAAGGAAAACAAATATGGCAAACTTCAAGAAGAATCTACCATGATTGGTGAAAGCAAAACATAATGTTCCTATGAATCTCACACCTTAGTTCTAAGATATGTGTATTACTCTTATCAAGTATGTCCTGAGACTCGAACAATTGTCCATGAGGAAAATAGCTAAGATGGACAGAAAGGTTTGTAGTCGTACCTCTTACAGATTTCGAAAACATCACATAAATAACCTTAGGATATATCATCGCAGCCAGATATGTCTTTTGCCTTTTGAATATGGCATGCCGATCATCCCCACCAAACATGCCTGGGTAAAATTGTCAATACAATGATTAACATTTTCCAAAAGAACTTACCAATAAAACTGCTTAGGAATGAGACATTTCAGCTATAATGAATTAATGAAAACCAAAGTTCAACTTTACAAGCACGTACAAAGGCCAGACAAAAGAACATATGATAGCGAAACTCACAATACTTACAGAGCTCAAAAATAGCATAAGGAGGTTATGATAAAACTTCCAGAGATTCACAGGGTGATCTTACATGTATGGCAAACAATGAAAAACTGGCAACTTTCTCCTAGCATAAGACTCTCAATATAACACATCATTTCACAGTAGAGCTGATCAGCCCTTCCTATCAGAATGGTTAAGATTGAGATTAAACCATTTTTTTTTGTTCAATTTATTTTTCACATCAAGACTTCCATTTGGGCTGCCAAATCTGATATCCTCATCAGGAGTTTTGCAACTACTATTAGCATCACCACTAGAATTGATCACACTTCTATGTATCGTAAACGAGGAGAGTATATTATCTCTTTGTTTCAACAGCTCGTCAACCTGCAATGAATCATACATAAACACAAAACTGTTAATATTCTCTGAAAAGAACTAACCTCAATTAGGTTAAAGTATTGAATCATGAATAATTGAAGTAGCACAATTACCAAGTGATGAACATACACAATCTAACTCCAGAAGAGTGTAAAAAGAATGAAGTATGAAGATTTTAATTTCATTTAATTTGGTTGAAGCTACTGACAGATTTCATCCTTGAAACTGGACCACAAATACATGGTCCAAATAGATAGCAACATTGAGAGTGACCCAATGAACAAGACAAGCCTCGAAGGAGCTGTGGATGGAGCCATCAGTGACACCAGCCAAGATCTAGTGATTTGGGGGAGAGGCTACAAAACAGGAGGTATTGTGGAAACAAAGATGAAGATTCACCAAGAAAGGAACTTGTTCTTGTATATTAACTGCTATTGTATACCTTGTTCAAACTCAACAGAGAAGTGTCTAGTGTCATAAAAGTAGTATATTTGCATGCAGAGAAGATTGATGATCATGTAACTCTACCAAGAAAAAAGTTTTAAACCCTCTTGATAAATAACTTAAATGTTAAAATATGTAGAATAGAAAAAGAACTCCATCATTTCAATGAAATTTAATGTATCATTTATTCTACAGTTGATTATAGAGGATTAAGGTATGAGATATGAAAAGCAGAAACATCTGATGTTAAAAAGACGGCAACTCCTTGTAATTCTGATCTTCTTCAAGAAACTTTGGGCATCTTAGAATAAGAAGATGTGATGGTTCGAATTATTTTATCCTTGAGATCATTGACATCAAACCTTGATGGTCCATGACAACATCTAACAAACAGGGCAAATCACACAGGAAGTCATGGATCTAGTCTGACAGTTGGCATTGGCAACTCATCACATGCTATTTCCAACCCGTAGCACAGACTCGACATGGTAATTTTGCCATCACTGCTAGTCAAATCTTAAAAATTGAATTCACAAAAATGACAACTTGGCAGAAAACTTTGGCTTATTCA
Organism: Musa schizocarpa; assembly: GCA_900464855.2. Classification (NCBI taxonomy): domain Eukaryota; kingdom Viridiplantae; phylum Streptophyta; class Magnoliopsida; order Zingiberales; family Musaceae; genus Musa; species Musa schizocarpa. Next base: position 11,260,280 of record LS990918.1, read on the forward strand.
ACCATTAATCTATTTACAACAAAAGCAAGCCACAGTGTCCCAACTATTAATCCATTTACATTAAAACAAATAAAATTCAATTCAATCTCCATAAGTTCCAAAACAAATGTACCTTAAAGGGCAACTTAGCAACACTGCAAGTCAGAAGAAATGAAGGCCAGAAACAAGCATTATGATGGTGAACTTATTTCACAGTAAGGTAGAAAGCATGAAGAAAATGCACAAGTATGTTAACAAAGTTATTAGCTATAGATCATATAGTACTTATTTGTCATTCTTTGTCATCCCTAATCAAGAAAAAACTGCAAGCTACAAGCAATTAAAAGTTCAGAACTTCAGATACTATGCAGCTCCGAATAGCCAAAGCATACTTAAATGAAGTAATTTTATTTTGCAAACATACTTACAGATTGCTTTTCTTGGGTATACTTGTTTGTGACCTCCTGAAAACATGCAAGTGCCTAGACAACCACAAGAAAATTAAAGTCAGATTACTACAAACGACCATTTGATGACATGTAAAAACACCATTTAATGCCACAAAAAACCAAGAGTATGTACTTTTCTGTATTCTATTTCAAATTGCCGCAAGGCATCTCTTTTTGCTAAAATTTTAGACTCGACCTCCTTAAGTTTCTCTGTGGTATCCTCATATGATTTTGCACACAAAGCCTCAATGGTATATGTAGCAGATTTGAAAAAATTATCACCTGGACAACGAGAACTGGATAAATATATAAAGAACTTGCAAAATGATCCAAGACATAATTCTGCAATAGGAAATGGTAAAACATAACAGACCATAAACGGCGAATATGTGGGTGCCAGGTTTTAGTTCGGAGGCCTCACAAGGTTGGAGGCCTTCCAACCTTTTGAAGAAAGCAGCCTCAGGATCTCTCGCCATGGCTAACTGCACAAACAAAGATTAAATCATCAAATTCTTCTATCCAGACCTTTCATTCCCTTGTTTTATCTATTCTTGAAACATAACAATTCAAAGATGGCATGATGAACACACCGTATTAACTACAGAGTCCATCCGATACACTTGAAAATGTAAAAAGTACATCGCTGCAGATGTTACTTTGCCAATCTTTTCACTATCTTCCTGAAAGTGACACAACAAAACTGAATGTTACTCTGGGCTATTGAATGTATACCATTGTACTCATATACTTAAAATATAAAATGATAAACAAGAAACTTTCAGTTATGGAATAGATCACTTATCTAACCTCAAATTATATTACCATAAGATGACATTGTAGATGTTGCAGTTGACATGTACTTTTCATATTTAAAATTAACTAAAGAGAAGGTTAGCAACATCTAAAATGAGGGTGATGTGATAGAACAAATTTTTAAAGAACTTCCAGATCATTAGTTACTGGAATCAAAGTAACAAGGGGAGTATGATATCATTAGCAAAAGTAAGATACACTCAAACTTTTAAGAACAATCTATATTCCTAACCACTTGTGAAGCTAGTAATGACATGTTTTGCATTAGCGGACATAGAATCTGATTATTCCAAGTTTATATTTACTGTTGGTATCATTCATGTCGGAAACTACAACTTGCAGATATTGTATTATTACTGATTGTCTAGTCATAATATGGCCAATGAATTCCTCATAGAGGTAGGGGCTTTAAGTGTTGTGTCCCAAATATCTCCAGTAACATACCAAGACAAATTTTTGGCAGAGAATGATATATATGTCCTTCAAGACATATGCGCTCCTAATCAACATGTTCTAACATGCTTGGGAAGTATACGAGCTAGCAGGAACAAGGTGTCTTGGTATACACTTGGCATGACAGGATGCTCCATGCCTCTATGGATGTGCTTTGCCTTCTTTTCACTAGCACAGCATACATGCAATACCCAAGACTAATATTCTCCTGGTACTGCATGGTGCTTTAAACCATGCTAGTTGTGCAAATTTCTTGCACTCAGCCACGTTGCTTTGTGGCCAAAGAATGCCAAGGTGGCTGACTGAAGAAGTTGCCATTGAGACGTCAAGTCCATAAATAGAAAGCAAAGGATCATAAATAAATCTTATATCCACAGGATCATATCAGTCTTAGCAGACTTCTTGCTTCTATGACTGAATGAATGGCTGTAAAATTCAAGAATGCTATAGTGAAAAATATGAATCATTAACCAATCTATATGATTATTAGGTATTCCAACAGATATCAGAGATGAAGCTTGAAAGTTAAACTCAGAAGTGAAGACAGATTATTGTCAATGTATGATCAACAAGTAATATAAGCCACAAACGTTTTGATAGTCATCTGCATCAGACACCACAAAATAGTAGTGAGATGTAAGTGGCAAGATTAACCCAAAACTAAAAGCAAAAAGCTATTGACATTAGAATTTCTCTAAACATGTCTACTTCAGGACATGAGTACTACTGATTACAGAAATTTTATAATTTCACCTTCAAATGTTAATTATTTAATCATCTTTATGTTAGTTAAAGGAACAATATGAAGCAAGAAATTAATTTATATAGCATAAAAAGCATTGATACTTCTATCTTTTGCTCATAATTGAGTAGCAAACAGTCTAAAAGCCAAAAGAACTAGATATAGACCTGTAATGCTAAATCATAGCCACCATTAGCTTCCTGCTCAAAGTAAAGTAGCTGAAACAATGATACAGTGTCAGATGACGTTAGCTCAGCAGAGTACAAATTGATAATGGAAAGAGCATACAATATAATAACTGAAGAAAGCAATGCAATATTTAGTTTATATTGGAAATCAATAAAACCACAAGTTGTTTGAAAAAGTTTGTCTATTTTATTCACCTTAAATTTACTTTGTATTGCCGAAGTTACTCGAACAACAATCCCTGCCTGAGCTTGTTGATCATTAATTGTTACACCAAAAAAATGAGCATTTTGCTTATCCACCTGCATTAACACGAAAGAGATTTAGAAATAAAAATACACTATTGGCATGTCTTCCTATCAAAATATAAAAACATACTTTTTCGGTGACTGATGTTCCAAGAGGAAGTGGTTTAACTGTGACAGTTCCACTTAAAGCTTCTTCAAGAACAGTGGCAGAAATTGTAGTCTTGATAGGAACTCCCAGCTTGCTAAAGGCTTTAAAGAATTAGTACAGGCTTAGGGATAAAATAGCCTAGAAACTAAATCATGCAACTTTGTTCAACTGTCACCTAAAAAGAGCTGCAAACATTGTATTGACAGTTCCAAGGCTTGACAAGTCAATCTCCATATCAATGCCTTCACTTTCAAAAGCCTAAGCCAAGACAACACAAACAACTAGGTAGTTATAACAGAAAGATGTTGAGGACCACCCTATAACTAGACAGTAAATGGATTCCAAAGTGTGGAAAAAAACATTTGCCCTTTCCAGAGAAGTTTTTCTGGCAAAAGAAAATCTTACAAGTGATAGCTTTGAAAGAATTGAAGAAATTTTATAAATCATAAAGAAAATGAAAGAAAAAAAAGAAAAACATAAAACTATCTATATCAAAACACAGATACAAAAAACTAGAGAACCTAGAAGATGTCATGATCTAGTAATACCATAGTCAGTTTGTCAACGGATAACTTTGATTGGTTCTTGCTGCAAGCTAAATTGATAGAAGATTCTTGCTTTGGGTTAAAAAAAAAAAGTTGATAGAAGATAGCTCAACCAATCTATTTGGTGAAAGAATGGTTAAAGATGATATGCAATTTCACATGGGCAATCACGAATGTTACAAGTAGCATCTTATTCCAATCATCTTTAGCAGGATTTCCAATGAGTGGATTTTATTCTAGTTTTGTTGGCTCCAGGAGTACCAATGATTCTTGGAATAGAGGCACAAAAAAAATTCTTAATTTAGACCATTGAAAAAGGAAGGAACCTGAACGAGAAGATTCTACCCTTTCAACAACAAGGAGAATGTCAGCAACTCCATGCATCATCTCTTCCTTACTGTTACCTGCAGGCCTTCCTCAGGTTGATGGGACTCACCAGTTTTACCATTTCTATAGCCAATCTGCTTGCTTGTCATATTTTCTGATATCATCATTATGTTTGTACTACTTTATCTATTTTATTTCTCGATTCATGGATCTTCCAGATTCTAGTTCAGCGGATTCCTATGGTACCAATTGCTTAAGATCACATGACCTTGAACATTCACCTTGAACATAATGAACTTCATTATATTAGTGTTATTATTCATTATGTTGGTAAAAATTAGTATAAACTAAATCAAGCAATCCATTTATATTTTTTTATTTTGTGAACTTAACCGTTAAGAAGCACCCACCTCAAAGCCAGCAGCATCATATTGCCTCCTCTTTTCTGGATCTGACAAGATACTATAGGAATATGCAACTTCTTTAAAAAGTTCAGATGCTTCAGGATTGCTAGCATTTTTATCGGGATGGTACCTGTTGGTATAAGATAGAAAAATTACTTCCCATGTGAGATGTAAAAAGAAGAAACAACACAGATTCCACAATTTAAAATAATGCAGAAAGGATTTAACAGTTATCAACTAGTAGAATCCGCTTCCTACATCCCATGATTTGAAGGTATTGGTAAACTTGCTATGATGCTATGTTTACAGAAGTCAGGCAATGTAGCAATCATGCACGAAATTACAGTAATACACCAATGCAGTAAAAAATCTCTAGGATGAAGATTATCCTCAACAATGGTTTTCATTGTAGACTTAACTCTAATGGCCTCCTTGATGGTTTTGATTATTGCTTCATCAGGCTTCTCCTGATTTCTTCCTGTCCAGAGATGATAGACTGTGGCGTCAACCATGCATTTTCTAAAATTTTAAATCAATGTTTTGCCCTTGAAATGATCCAAACACCATCTGGACTCCTGTCCTAATGGCATGACCTTGGTTTCAATCCTATAGAAATATGTATCCTCCCAGATTTTTCCACAGCACAACTGAGAAACAAGTAGTGAACATAATTAGCATTCTTCTTATGAAACACACACCGAGCTCTGCAGCAGAGATTCCTCTTAACCAACCCATCTGGTGTCAGAAATTTCACTTGTACGGCTACTCAAGCATAAAAGCATTCTCTGGCACTGTTAAATTATCAATTTTATACTACGAGAAAATGGTCACCCCTTTCACTTCAAAATTTCAAAACCTATTTAACGGTAAAACGTTATCCTCTGTTATGTGACAAGATCACTGTATCCTTGTTCTGCCATTCGTGTTTTCTTCCCAATTACAATGGTACAAAATGTAGGCAAGAACGATCAAGAAAAGCAACTAGACATACGACATGTTTGCTTTCCACTACAAAGGACCTTCCGCGCAGACACGCTGGAAAGATAGGAATACGGAATGAATGGAAGAAAAGGGAACTAACTTGAGAGCAAGCTTCCGGTACGCGGCTTTGATATCCTGATCGGACGAATCCTTCGACACGCAGAGTACCTCGTAGGGATCACGCCGGACGGGCGGCGCTGAAGGACCTCCCATCTTCCCCGACGCCATCCTGCCCCCTTCCTCTCCTCCCGGCCTCCAAACCAGTCCAACCAGGCCCACGGCCAGATAGAAGCTCCAAATCCTCAAAAAATTACGAGAAGCAAAACCAACAACGAGGTCTTCCAAAAACGGGGAAAAAAGGACGAGACCGAGTGAGATCTGCAGCGAGTTCGAGGTCGCGGGGCCAGGAGAAGAGCTTTCGTCGGGTAGACGAATCGATTCCCGTCCTCAAGATGTTACTCCGGTAATGATGGGATCAGGTGGAAGGGTTTTGAGCTGAGTAATTGACCTGGCGGTGGTTCATGCTAAACCGTTCGATGTGCTGCTATGGATGTTACTGCGTTCGATGTGCTGCTATGGATGGTGTATTATTGCTCCTAAACCGTTTGAAGGACGTAAATATTTCTATTAAAAAAATAATTTTCGAAAAAACTTTTGTTTTAAAAATTTTTCATACAGTCTCTAAATTAAAAATCTTTTTTTACTCACAGAAAATTAATTTACTTTGATTGTTATTACCATCATGTGAAAGATACCAGCAATATAGGGTAGAAATATAAGTAAATTGGTCCTTTTATATAATAAGAGATATTTTATAAAAAAATTTAAAATTAAGATTTTGCATGAGAAATAAATAAATAAAATATTTCGGCTTTGATGACGTGGGTGAGCAATTTTATACCTAAAATTTGAATTTAAATTAATAAGATATATCTATACTTCCGACAAGTAATAGATGTGTGAAGAAACCCGTTAAAAAACAGTAGTTTGAGTTCAGTAATTTCATCCGACGAATCATAAAATGACGCGTAGGACCTCATTTTTGTGGCTGACGTGGTGGATCGAGTCTATCACAACTCTCAATGCAACTGTCTTGCTTGACCGACTCTACCCGGTTACCACGTCGACCGGGTTTGGACCCGATAGAAGACGCTCCCGTCTCGTGTATATTTGGCGCGTCACGACAAAAACCCTACATGAAATCGCACGCCGGCCGCCTCTCTTCGCGAGACCGGGAGAGGCGATGGGATCCGGCGAAAAGGAAGCGAGCGACCTCTCTGATTCTTCCGTTCCATTGATTTCTTTGCCAAACAGAACGCCTCCAATTCCCTCCCGTTTCCGATGCCCGAGCTGCTCCCTCGACTTCTTCCAGTTGCAGATGATTCTTTCTCTTCGCCTTCTCGTATCGTAAGGGTACTAATGTCGATTTATTTCCCTTGTTTCTATTCCTTCTCTACGCGGTTTTTTGTTTGATTCGAATTTATGAATACTATTTGGCACAGATTTTAGAAAAGAAAAAGAGAACTACTTGCATTGTTGATTTTGGGGATTGATTTGTAGGATTTGCGCAATTAGAGAAAACACGAGGAAAGCTTGTGGCACTCGACTGAAAATGCCTAATTATTCACTTAATAGTAGCATCACGCAATCAAAACTGTCCGTCTGCAGGGACGTCGAATGCCCTAGTTGTCGTTGGTACTTTCAATTGGCATAATGACACCATATTCTTGGGTGATGTTAACTGCCATCCAATGTGGATTATTTTCACTTCTCTTGCATCTGGCAATGTTGATACTTGATACTATAGATTTTTCTAGAAAATATCTGGGTTCTGGACATTACAATTATTTGGCTGCAGTGGTCAATATGACCAGATTAACTTAATCTTTTTCGATTGATGCCCAATATTTTGTTATTGGCAAAATTAATTTGTATAGTGTGGTTTTAGTCGGGGCTTTGCATGCAAGCAGGTGAGCCAAGCTATGATTCTCATATAAGTGCAATATCTGAGCTTTTGTTTCAAATGACAGCTGTTAGTAGCATGATAAAAACATTTGAGATTGAGTTCAAGATGGGCTCTATGGATCAGTGTTGGATTGAACTAATCAGATCAACAAATTTGTATCATCCTATTGGATTTGGATACTTGAGATTGATTTCATTGGCAGAATCAGTTGAGATTTAGCTACAGGCAGATTAGGTAGGATTGCCAATAGCCCCAGGGCTACCCCCAGAGACTTGGTCTTGACTAACACAAGAATTGGGATTGATTAGCACCAAAAGAATGGTTGAAAAATCCTAGGTACATGATGAGTCATTTTTTTGGACAACTAATTAAAGAAGTGGTAATTCCAAGTTTAGCCTCCAATAAAACCTAGCAAGATTGGCTAGCCAGTCCATATCTGCATTAGCCTTTTTAAAATATGTTTTCTTGTTCTGTCCGTACAGAAAATAAGATCCTGATAGTTTGAGGAACTTTACATTTTTATCCATGATAGAGATTTGATATGTAGAATATGACTCCATTTGAATATGGATGATGTGATGTTATACTATTAGATATGTAGAGATTATTTTGAATATATTTTTAGAGTGATCCATATCTTAATATCTGTATCCTAGATGTGCCCTTTTGAGTTGAACATCAGATCCTAATTTATAGCAGTAACCTTGTAGGAACTAAGGTCCATTCCGCTCATGATGCTTGATCTTGAGCCCAAGTAACAAAAATACTCAATCCACAAACAATTCACTGTGTGTTTTTAATCTCATTTACTTGCTCTTTTTAAAGTCTTATGTAGCACAGAACAGGAGCAAACTAGCTGAAGTCCAATTTACTATTTATGCTAACAAACTCACATTCTCTAGTCCAATATCAAATTCTATTTAGTAGTCCATAAATACTTTGTTATAGCTGATATGCTATTAAGAAGACTGTCAACATACAGCACATATTGTGAGATGACTGCCTTGAATATGCATGCAGCCATGATCAGACACTGTTGTTAAATTAGGAGTATGTTTTAATGACTTTTGTTTTGGGCATCTTAGAGAGTTGCAGTCTTGCAGAAACAATTACTGAGCTGGGAGACTGAAAAGAAGCCATATATGAAGCAGTTGCATGGTTAATCATTAACTTGCTTATTGTGGGAAGCCATTGGTAAAGGAGCCACACAGAGGTATGTAGTTTTTCCTTGTGCATATTTTTCTCTTCTAATACATAATATCTGCACTTCTGCAGTGCATTTTACTTTGTAATCAGTATCGATTGATGAGTTTTTCCAGTCTTTTTTGTTCAAATTGTACTAATCCATTGTGGCATACATTGTTCTATTCAAATAAGTAGCATATAAGGTCATAAAGCAGGAATGTGTAATTACTTTAGGTACTAAGTATTAATTAGGAAGAGAAAAATCTATACTTGTATACTAAAATGAAGAGCAGTTGTTCCTTAAAAAGGTGAAAGCTGGTATAGGATACTGTTGGCTACAATAGTTACTTACAAGGTGGAATGAAAAGAACTCTGGATCATGCTTTGCTACTTCAAACTCTATCTTTTCTAATTGAGTTGAAATTTAGTCAGGTTGCTCTTTTCTGCATGCCTATATTCTCTTTTTATGCGTGTCCTCGTACTTTCTGGCCTACAAGCAACCTAGTCTTTTAACAACTTTATCTGGTTGTCCAGAGTGTATTTGTGAATTGAAACTAAGATTGTTTAACACAGTCCATCTGATTGTCAAACCACTTTAACTTTTCACTGTTTACATTTCAGATTTAGGTTGTGGCGGTGTTTATATGGTAGCTGTAACAGTAGCATAACATGAAATGAACATTCTGTGATGAATGGTACTTGCTTACAGCTTACGATATATATGAAACCTACCTTGCTGAAAACAATTTACGTAAGATGCAGAAGGTTGTTTGACAATGTGATTATCCGTGTATGGCCACTCATGATGAGCTTTTAATTGCTCATCTTGAATTTTCATCTATGGTAGTCTAAACTTATATTATCCATATACAAGTATCTTAAATTTTCATAATTTAACAAATGGAACTGTATGATATGATTTTCAGTGAGCAAACTATTAATTTTGGTTGAATGAAGGATGTGGCTACAGGAACTTGAATTCTTCTGTTGAATCAAGCTCTTGTAATTCGCATTGGGTTGTGCCTAAGGATGATAATTGAAGTTAATCCTGTCATCATTTGTGGGGAATTTTTGTTACATTTTCAATTTGTTAGGTCCAAAGCCCAATAAACCGATTCTACTTTGAGAAGGTTGTTAGATGACTTGTATGGCTTGTGAGGCCCTATTTGTTCTGGCCTGTCTAGTCAATATGTTCTTGTATTTGTTTTTGATTTCAACTGCATTATGTGAATCGTTCAGCATGCAGAATAGTCAGTATAGCAAAAAAAAAAATTAGTGAAGTGTAGTGAGAAATTCAAGTGTCGGCATGTGATTTCAACGTTTTCATTATGCTGTTGTCTGATCATCATTAGCATTGACAGGTGCCTCTCTAGACAATTTTGATATGGAATAGAAAGTCCATGTTTCACGTTTGGATGATCTGAACTCCATTGCTGAGCGGTATCGCTAGGCAATGTTCTCCAGCTGACAAAAGTCAAGTGTTTCACAGTGGTCAGATCGACTGCATTATCAAGGTGTGATTGAGATAGGAAGAGAAAGGAGAAAAGAAGAATTAGAAAGAAAGAAGAAACTCTCCAGTTATTCTATCAAGCCACAGGTACATCGTTCTCATGTTGTTTTCATTGTTTCTTATAGCTGCTGTTCTTTCATGTCAGTATGTTCTTTCATCTCAGTACCCAGTTGCGGATGGGTATCTTGAATGATGTGGCAGTTCATTATTAGTCTTTAAATGCGATTCTTATTTTCTTTCTTTGCCATAAGATGATATTGCTCTGTTATTATGTCATTAAACAGTGGATGTTTGGTTTTTGTTTCTTTCAGCAACACCATAATTACCCGCAGGGGTGTGTTTGAGTAAATTGAAGACTCCCTATTTCTTGAATTGATTTGTATTTCAATTAAAATCACATCAAACATGAGTAAAACCGAAGTGGGAAGGATGAAGGGAAAGTGATTTGTTGCGTAAGGTGTGGTCCTTTTCAATCGTCAATCATCTAAAGAAAAAGATTAGCAATCTTCTATGGATTGTTGGTTAGTGCATTACTAGTTGGTGGGACCGAGGGTTGTCCTTGATGTCCTAGATGATTACGGATAGACGATAACGGATATCTGACATGTCGGCATCTAGACATAGACATCACATCGTTATTGGTCTGACACCTATTCAAACATCTCATTGGCATGACATGTCAGCCATTCGACCCATGTGGTTAGCAAAATACCACTAGCCACGATACTCGACAGATGCTTCTGTGTAACCACCAAGATGAATTGATTTTTCACTTAATTCATGTGATTGATTATCTGAGGCCTCCTATAAAAAGGCATCAGGAATATTATTTCACTTGGACCTCTCTAGATCCTTCGAAGACTATTTTACATGTTTTTTTTTTATCTTTATTTACTTAAATATAAGAGGAACTAATGCCAAACACGTATCCCACTTAACTTTGCAAGATTCTGCGTGAATCCACTCATCTCTTGACAAATTTGAATCAAGTTTGATTCCTTAGCATATGGGACAATCAAAATCTACATTAACAACGATTAAACTACTTATTTGTAAAATGGGTTTTAGCAAAATTACAACCTAGCCAACCATATCTAGCCCCTTCTATATTTATCCGAATTAAAATGGGCATGTTAGGACCTCTGCACCTTCTTCTATTCAACAGTCTCCTTACATTCACATGGTTCAGCTTGCTTCTACAAGCGTGAACAGGGAGGGAGCAATGAGATGGTATCGAGAACGAAAAGAATCAAGAGGAGATTTCCAAATCGTTTAACGACCTACAACGATATATTCTCTACATTATTTTGAGACTTAGCTTCTAGTGGTTGGAATAGGGGGCAACGATATCTATTGACATGAATGGGAATGCGGAGGATATCTCCTACGGATTCTTGGATACAAAATTTAGTAGGTAATGCCACCAAGGAACTCCAACGTAGTGCAAGCAACAGTCTCAACCAAAACCAGATCTTCCGGTGCAATAGACCACATTAATTATTTAGAGATGATTCCAAACCCACATGGCGCACCAAACGGAGACATGCTTCCGTCTCACTACTATTGACCTAGTACATGTATCGGATCCCAACTCCATGTCTGTTCTCCAACCTCAACTATGTCGTGCAGACTCCAATTTTTTCTAATGGATTCACCCAACGCCAAAATCATGGTCCGTTGCTGTTTGGTGGAGTTTGATTTTGTCGTACAAATTGATCTTATTAAACTAAGCAGAATGAGTTCCATAATAGAGTGAGATGGTAGTTATCAGTATTTATATATTATACACATGTGGCTAGTGCAACATATGATACGGGAATCCATGCGGCCGTCCATCTACAACGCAGACGTGGACACATCCACAGTGCACGGTCCTCTGTGTGATGGTCTGTGAGCTGTAGATCACGAACCGAGGCCGACCCTTCTCAATCCCTGGGCGAAGCCAAGTGGGACGCGGAGGTCTTGTCCCATCGGCGTCGGTCGAACCATTGATGGGACGGGCTTTCGTCGAACACTTTGGCGACGCGACCTCCTCATCATCATCATCGTCTCGTCCTTTATCCTCCTCGTAAGCACAGGTACCTCGCATCCCCTTCGGTGCAGCATCATCATCATATGGGATGAGCCCACCGCTGTACTTAGTTCCGTATGCTTCATGATGCTTCCGCTGCCATTACCACTCTAGAGACTCTGTCGGCTATGGGCTACACGCATCATTTGTAAATGCGTCCTTCCTCAACAACCGCCACACCATGTCAAGCTTGGGGGTCGGGAATGAGAATGGGATCAGTGGGGAAGAAGATGAGCAGCACTGGCGCTGTTTAAATGATTCTGTGACAGAACACTGTACAATTATGTTGTTTTCACATGTTTAGCTCTCTCTCTCTCATTCTCTCTCTCTCTCTAACTATCAACTCTGAAAGGACGATCGGGAAGAGCCTCACAGGCTTCCATTCACTAAGGTTAACAAATAGGAAAGGGATGAAGACGTAAATGGAGGCGTCTGCAGTCGCCATGTTCACCTCTTTCGTTGTTTTCCTCCACTGCTCTGTTCTGTTCTGTTCTGAACAAAGAGGCAACTTGACACGCCCAAATCCGCCGACTTCCGTCGCTTAACCCTCCATTTCCCCTTCAACCCCACAATAAATCACCCTTTTTCGTTTCTCTTTTCGCTCTTTCTGTGGCCAATAAAAATAAAATTCAAAATTACAAAAAGAAAAAAAAAACAACAACAACATTTTCTTTCCTTCTCTTTTTGTCTGCTCTGTTGGTTTCCTTTTTACTATTCTGAACGGAGGGGAAGGGGTAAAAGGAAGCAGTTCGCGACCAAAAGCTCGACTAAGTGTAAAGCAGAGGAGGAGACACGATGTTGTGATGATGATGGACGTGGACCTCCTCGCCTAGGAACTGTTCCACCGCCGTGGCACTGGGCCCCGCCACGTCCCTCTCCCACGCGGCCTCTGCCTCCGCCGCCTCCCCAGCAAGCCGCGCCGCCACGGCCGCGGTGGCATCCACCCTCCGCAGCGGCCACCCCATCTCCACCAGCCGCTCGATCTTCCGTACTTGCTCCTCCGCTAGCTGCCTAGTGTTCGCCTTGATGGCCGCCACCGCCGCCTCGTACGCTGCCGCAGTTCCCCGCCCCTCCCCCCTGAAGTACTCCCGGAACTCCGCCACCCCGATCGCCTTGCCCAGCCCCGGGTGCCTCGACTCCCCCGCCTCCGCCTCCGCCTCCGCAGCGAAGTACCGCCCCAGCTCCTCCACCATTCCCGCCGCCATCATCTCCTCCACCCGTCGGTCGAGCTGCTCCGCCAGCACCGCCGCGTTCACGTCCACCGACAGGAAGCAGCACCGGTACCTCAGCGCTCGCGCCTCCCTCCTCGTCAGCAACCGCGAGCCTTCCGCGAACGGGCTCCGCACAGGGTCGTACCTGCCGGTCATGGCGGCGTGTATGAAGGAGTTGGACCCACCGGCAAGCACCGGAAGCAGGCCGCGTCCAGCAATCCCGGCGATGGCGCGCGCCGCCATCTCTCGGAACGCCTTCGGCCGGAGCTCGCTCACCGCAGGGTCGAGCTCCCCCAAGATATGGTGCGGCACGCCGCAGCGCTCCGGGACGGGCATCTTGTTGGTGGTGATGTCGAGCCCCCGGTACACCTGAATCTTATCGGAGTTCACCACCTCCCCGGCGAACATGGTGGCCAGGTCGATGGACAGCTTCGACTTCCCCGTCCCGGTGGCGCCCATGACCACCACGACGCTCTCCTTCCACTCATCACCATTACCTTCGACACAATAGCGTTCGGGTGTTAATCTTCCCCGGCACATATCCAGCTGGTGGCGGCGGTTCTGAGGTGGTGCCGCCGCTGAAACGGTAACGGTGGTGAGATTGCGACGCACCGAAGCCAGCCGAGGGAGGCAAGGGAGAAGAGCCGCGTTACCGCCTCTGGTGAGTAGAATGCTCATATAGCCCAACAAATAAGCGCTCAGCCAAAACCACCTGTTTGCACGTTGAAGAGGCTTAAGGAATGGGGGGGCAGAACAGTGGCATGCGAAAAGCTGATTCGACGCACAAAGGCTGAGAGAGTGGGAGGGAGGCCTTTTTATTTGGTGTGCCGATAACCACCCTGCTTATTCTAATGACGTTAATCATTGCAGTTTTCCACCGTGCCACACACACTTGAGATAAATATGATTGGGAGTCGGTGGTCGTGCTCTGCTCCTTGCCATTTCCCTCTTGACTCGCAATTTCTAAAGCAGTGCAGCTAAAAGAAGCACGAGAACGGAGATGGAATAGGAGGGGAAGCCCAGTTTGGCACCCAATGGAGTTGCATGGGGAAAGAGAGGTAAGGTGGGGAACAGAGCATGCTTTAGGACCAGCCCCAGCAAGAGAGGGGAAGACTTGCTTGGGTTCAACCAGATCATAAGAGGGCAGGTTCTGAAGGCTTGCTATAATGACACGTATACATATTATTGTAGGTGATCATCTAATTATTATTAATATCATATATAAAATCTATGCTAATGATCAGACAAATGACCATTACAAGTTTAAGTGATCGTCCTGTTTTGCATTGCACGCTGCAGCCCCAGTCTATTTGACCATGGTTCGAGTAAACGTCGGTAGGATCTCTCTCTCCCTCTCTCTCTCTCTCTCTCTCTCTCTCTCTCTCTCTCTCTTTCGACGTTCGATGCCAACCCATCCTTTCTTCGTCGTGATTCGTGCTTGCATGCCTGCTGAAACCGGGACGTGAGGCCGTCAGAGATTATGTCAAAGCACGCTTGGAATCGCGTGCCGACACCATCGCACTTGATTCCACTCTCCTTCTGATGATGACGTGAAGAAGTCGTGAGGAAAGAGGGAGATTGCCGTGTGACGAAGGGTGGTGGACATGGGAGCTGCAAGCGTAGATCTTTGACCTCGTCGGGCAAGTTGAATGGAAATGGATCGACCTTAACACCTTCAGATTGTGACCCCTCTCTGTGTCATCGAGCTCGAATTGAACCGGCGGAGACGGTGAGCCTCAAAACATTCTCGTTCTTCTGGAGACGCTGCATGCCATTTTATTCCTCCCATGCTTTCAGGTCTCTCTCCGGCTTTGTCAAACCACTCGGTCAGCAGCATGCAACTCATAGAGAAAGCTCTCTCTCTCTCTCTCTCTCTCTCTCTCTCTCTCTCTCTCTCTCACACACACACACACACACACACAACTTCAACTTTTGTGCAAGCAGGTCAACCCACCATTAATCGCAACACACGTATTGCATGGCATCTGATGCGAACATGCAAGTGGTGTATTCACACGCTACATAGGTTTGATGGTGATCAAACCATTAAAAGATTCGCAGTTGCTTACCTTGAATCCCATCTATTCATATATACATACATATATACGTATACATGAAAATATGAGAAAAAAGTTAGACAACGAAGAACAAGACTACTGAATGATCTTTTAGGTTTTCTAACTCTTATGAAAGCTTGATATGGTAATTATGGAGTCTCACTTCATAGTGACATCCCAAGGAAGCTTCAAATGCAGTATATCATTCACACCTTTTATACAGTGACTTTTAACCACTGTCATAATGACATGCATGCTTAGTGACAGATGAGAATGTGCATCTTTCTTATACTACACATGGCAAAGCTTAATGTTCACTCATATATGAGTGAAGAAAAAGAAGTAGAAATCTTCTTTGTTACAAGGAAGATCAGTAATCAAGTCATTGTGGTCACACACTAGACAGCTACATCTATGCTAGTTAGAATAATGCATTTAACCCACAGTTTTGTGATGCATGCTTTGCTTACAGCAGCTTTAGCTCTGCGTCATTAATAATATGGGTTCGAGTGTGGGAGCGTTCGTCATCCTGTCATTTCGGCTACTTTTTAGTGCAACAGTTGGAAGTAGTCAATTGCTACTTAATGGCTTTGAACATAGTAGGCGATAAAGGCTAGAGGTTAGTGAGAGAGGTTTGTTATCATAACGCTTTGAGCGTGGGTTATGCTCAGTAGCTGGCGTCCCACATACGGCTCAGACTCTTATTCTCCTCTTTCTCTTCGTTTGTGCCTTGGTTGGTATGTATCATACTACAACAGTAATGCTACTGCAATGCAATAGACAGCTTTTTCCCCCATCTGAACCCTGCCCAGTTGCATGTACTTAGCCTGAGAGACGTACAGAAAGAGAGAGAGAGAGAGAGAGAGAGAGAGAGAGAGATTTATTATTAATGTTAGAGGAACTAAACTTGTTTTCATGTTGCTATGAATCACGGGCAATTTTAAGAGCAAAATATTTGTTTCCGTTTCTAAAAGATGAAACAAAGAATCAACTTTCTTGGGGAAAGAGTAGACAAGTCCGAAGACCACCAACTGGAAGTAGTTGCTTAAACCGTAAACCTCTACCTTCCGACCACTGAAAGCAGACTGTCCCACAGGAAGAATCTTCAGCTTTAGTTGTCATCCAATAATCTTAATGCACTCACTTTCTTTAATCCATCTTGGACCTGTGTCTGATGCATGTAAGCTCATCTTCACATTATGCTGAAAGAAGTGCATGAGTTTGCCGGATTAGGACTTGTTCGCTTGACATCATCCGAAAACAAGGTCAGATGATGATGTTACATCACCAAGCAGTTCACATTCAGGGAAGCTTGCTTGCCACCAGATTCAGCATTAGTATCTTCTACTGTTCTATCTCTTCATCAGTCAACCGAACAAATAACAAAAGTTATCTGCTCAAAACATTATCTTCAGCCGATCAGTGTGAAGATAAATGCATGGCCTTGTCTTGTGACAAATCAATTCCATTTTGAGCACCGAATGAACGAACATATGGTCTCACTGCATGAATGCTGCTGTCATTTGATAGATGACGCAGTCTGACGATGATTTTGCTCCACATCATAGGTTGAAAATAGAAGTTTGGTCCAACCTTCCAACATGTAGAGAACGTTCAAACCATCCACCTAATGCATATGGTCAACTAAATTCTTGCTCGTGCTCCCATCTGTTGCCTACATATTCCACCATATGCTCGTGGACTTCTACATAAAAACTAGAGTGCAGCGGATATGATGTCTGAGCAAAGACTTCTTGGAAATCTTGGCACATCAGTTGCCTTGCTAAACAAAATTTCTAAGATCATGCAGAACAATTCCATTGCAGTACTCTCTCACATGTGAGCCCTTCATCTTCTTATCCTGTCTCTCTGGCTTTGGGTCTTCGGTCACATGGCAAGCCACCAAATAGTTTGAACCATGCAAAACTCTAGAAGAGAAGCTTCATTAATCTAAGAGACCTTATTATAAGTCTACTCCAAGAATCCTTCGTTTATGTGAGATGCCTTTTCAAATTTGGATTCATTGTCAATCAAGAAAACATGTGATTCTTAAAGAAGACCTATCCCCCAAGTTTTCTTGTGTACAAACATATCCCAACATACAAAATGACTAGTTGTGTGTTGTAAACTTCTCTTAAAAGTTCAAGAGTTCAGTCTTATCGCGCGCACGCGTGTGTGCATGTATATATATATATATATATATATACACACACGCACACGCACTTTGGGCTGGCTTGGCTAGCAAGCCCAACACGTACAGGTCCATTTGAGATCGGTGATTGGTGTCTGTGCGTATATATAAAACAGCATGCAGCTCAATATTTGTAATGGGAGTCTTCTAATCTTTTAACTATCTCCAAGATGCAGGTGGGAGCGTGTTCTTTACCAAAAGAGAACTTACCATGGTTTGTTTTCTGATGGATGTCGTTATGTTCTTGAACTTATTCCCTCAGGGGGACGTGGCGGGTACAATTGTGGGGGCCCGAATCCGGGAAATAGATTTAGGCTCAGAAACAAGTTGATGATGGACCTCAGACTTCTGTACGTGTGAGTCAGTGAGTGTTCCTTGTTTCTTTTTGGTGATGCAACAGGAGTTTACTACTGACGATAGCAAATGGTACATCAAATGGAAGCTTTGAATCAGCTCACCATGGTACAATAATTGAAGGTGCTGCTCTCCATTGTTGTTGGGTGTCATGTGCATTGCATGAAGCAGAGAACAGCCTGCTTTGCATCCCTTCACAAGCTTCCCAACGTGAAGCACCTGACGATGTCTGTTGCTTAGCGTCCGTCCTTTGCAGGAAGACGTTCGCTCCGTTCTCCGCCATTAGGCATGCAGAGAAACCCCTTTAGGATTAGGGTAAACAGGTGTTGTCTTGTTGATGCTGCTCACCTTTTTTAAGTGAGAGAAGAACATCAGAGCTCGAATTCATTTCTACTGTAATAGTGTCTCGATCTCGAGATGGCACAGTTCTGCTGCTGCGTCGGAAGCCTAAGAAACTGCTGCATATTTTAAGCATCAATTGATACGTATTTTAAGATCACCATAAAGAAATAATACCAGCAATGAACTGAGCTTGGTAATCTGACCCGGCTCGCTCACCTGGCTTTTCATCGGCGGCGGTTGTGGGATCCAAGAGGCATGTTGGCCCCACTTCTCTCATCTAGCCTTACATCGAAGTAGTGGGCAATGACGTAGGATGGTTTCTACAATATTGATAGAGTGAGATAATTACCATTATATCCTATAAATATGATCATAATTTTTTGTTTTTATCGTTTCCTTGCTCCTCCACCCCCAACATTTATGGTATCGGATTTAAGTTTTAATTTTAGTAGTTTTCAATGATAATTACCTATCTCGATCCCTTATTCTCATCTTCTCAAATAAATATTATGAATTTTAAACTATCAAGATGAAAACTCTATTCAAATCTCGAGATCTTTAAGACTTAATAGATAATGGATATACAGATCCAAATGAAGAAACCAGGTTGAAGGAGAATATAAAACACATTGTTTTCTTCATTCAACAAGTTATACATGAGATAATTTTCTCAAAAATTATAACAGTGACAACCTCAAAGCAAGCTTAGTTGATACTTTAAAATAAATTTTAAGGCTTATCAAGGGTGATTACAATAAAACTTCAAACCTTTTATCATGAGTTTGAAATTTTGTTTATGAAAAATAATGAATCGGTACAAGATTTTCTTTCTCGAGTAACTAAAATTATTAGTCAAATAAAATATTATAGTGAACATCTTCATGATCATATAATTATTGTAAAAGTTTTGAAAAGTTGAACTCTGAAATTTGATCATGTTGTTGTCGTAATTGAGGAGTCAAAAGATTTATCTATATTTTTATTTGATGAACTAGTGGGTTCTTCACAAGCACATGAAGCAAGGTTGAACAGATCACTTGAAAAAAATGAAGAAAAAACATTTCAAGTTAAGAGTGAGTCTTTTACTTCAAAAGAAGATAAAAAAATCAACAAAAATAGGACATAACAAGAGAGGATTTTATGGTAGAGAAAATGAAAGAGAAAGAGGATACCTTGATTATCATGATGAACAAAAGCAATCAAATAATGATAAAAAAAAAACTATAAGAGTGGAATTCAATATCATTATTATAGAAAATTTGGTCACATGAAAACATATTACTAGAAAAAAAAAAACAAGCCAACTATGTAGAGGAAAATAAAGAAAATAGTAAGTTGTTTATGTAATATTTAGTTTTTGGATAATAGATATTCTAATCATATGTCAAGCATAAGATCAATAATTAAATATATTGATAAAACTAATAAGTTGAAAGTTAAACTTGGAGGTAAAAAATAAATCTAAGTAAAAGGGAAAGAAACAATTGAGGTGAAGACAAGTCAAGGGAAGGTAAAATACATTGATAATATTTTCTTTACTTTTAGTTTATCACATAACTTATTGAGTGTTGGATAATTGATTGATGATGGATATTTAATTATATTTGATGATGGTTCATGTATTATTAAAGATAAAAAATCTGGTTTGATTACGATAAATATTTGCATAACATAAAACAAGATATTTCCACTTAATGTTTCAAATATTGAAAAGTATTCTCTTATTACAACTCAAAAGAATGAGTCTAATTTATGACATTTAAGATATGAACACATTAATATTAAGGGTTTAAAGTTATTAAATAAAAATAATAATTTTTAGATTGCTCAAAATTAATACACTTGATGTATATGAATGATACATTTATGGTAAACAAAGTAAAAAATCATTTCCTGTTGGTAAAACATATAGAGCATCTAATTATCTTGAATTAATTCATGCTGACTTATGTGGACGTATTAATATAAAATTATTTGGTGAAAGTTAATATTTTTTATTATTTACCGATGATTGTAGTCGCATTAGTTAGATGTATTTTTTGGAATTGAAATATGAAATATTTGATAATTTTAAAAAATTCAAGACACTTATAGAAAGACAATGTAGTAGATGCATAAAGATACTTTGAACAGATAGATATGGTGAATTTTTATCTAATAAGTTTAATTTTTTTTTTTTATGAAAAAAATTGTATTAATAGAGAATTAACAGCACCATATACACTAGAGGAAAATGATATAGCTAAATGTAAGAATCAAACTATTATTGAACTAGTAAGAAATTTGCTTAAAGGAAAACATATTCCAAATAAGTTTTGGTCAAAAGTAGTTGCAACAATAGTTTATTTATTGAATATTTCACCAACAAAAGTTATTATGAATCAAACTCCTTGAGGCTTAGTATGGTATGAAATCAAGTGTAAGCTATTTAAGAATTTTTAGTTATATTACTTATACTTTGGTAAATTCACAAAATTATCACAAGATGAAAAATCTAAAAAATATATCTTAATTGGTTATTCCTTACAATCCAAAGTATATCGATTATATATTCCTATTAGTGACAAAGTTATTATTAACAGATATTTGATGAAAGTGTAAGTTAGAATTGAGAGACCAACGAAGGTGAAACATAAATTTAGATTCCAATAGAACTAGACACTCCATAGAATCAAGTGATAGATCATACTCTGATAAGTTTATCGTCAACCTCACATGATAGCGGTTCAAATTCTAATTTCTCAAATGAAACCCCTCCAAGAAAATTTAAATTACTAACAGAAATTTATCACTCAATATTTGCTTTGTTTATTTCAGATCCTATGACTTTTAAGGAAACAATTGAAAAAAAGAATGACGAAAAGTAACGAAGGAGAAAATTAAATCAATTGAAAAGAATGAAACATAAGAGCTAATAGATCTACCGCAAGAAAAGAATGTTATTGGATTAAAATGGGTATTCAAAATAAAGTATAATGTAGATGGAAGTATCCAAAAGCATAAGGTTTAACTTGTAACAAAAGGTATTTATTTTGATAATATTTTTTCTCTAGTTGCTAGATTTGAAACTATGAGAACTTTCTTGGCTTTAGCTGCTCATTTGAGTCGATCTATTTATCAATTTGATATAAAATCTATATTTTTAAATTGAGATTTACGGGAGATTTTTTAGTTAAAAGATATAAAGAAAAGATATATAAGATAAAGAAAGTTCTTTATGGGTTTAAACAAGCTTCAAGGGTATAGTAAAATTGATTATTATTTTTATCAAATTAAATTTAAGATGAACAATAATGAACCTTATCTAAAGAATGAAAATAAATATAATATTATAATAATTTATTTTTATGTTGATGATAATATATATATATATATATAACTCTTTTGTGGTAAAATTTAAAAAATACATGACGAATAAGTTTGAAATGTCATATTTAGGTATACTGCATTACTTTTTTGGGTTGAAAGTGAAAATATGTAATCAATCTATTCAAAAAATCTAACATAATTAATTATAAAACTGCAGCAACACCTGTAAATGAGAAATTGAAATTTGAAAATGATACAAGACAAATGTAAGATGCTACGGAAGTTTAATTGGAGGTTTGATTTATCTAACTCATACTCAACCAAATATTACATTATCTATTGGTGTAGTATACAGGTTTATACATAACCCAAGCATACATCATATCAGAGCTATTAAAAGAATTCTATATTATATTACTAGAACTATAGATCATAGCATTTGATATTCTCATACTTTTAAATGTAAATTATTTGGTTTCACTAATAGTGATTGGATATGAGCTTTAGATGATAGAAAGAGAACTTCAGATAATATTTTTAGTATTGAATCGTGAGCTATATCTTGGAGTTAAAAAGAATAAATAACAACTGAATTATCGACATTGGAAGTAAAATATGTAGTTGCAACATCAGCAGCTTGTCAAACAATATGGTTTAGAAGACTTTTTGAAGATCTTCATCAAGAACAAAAAGAAGCAACGAAAATATTTTATGACAACAAAACCATAATTGCAATAACGAAAAATCAACGTTTCACGAAAAAATGAAGCATATGGAGATACACTATCATTTCATCTGGGATCTTATAGCAAATGGAGTCATAGCAATGAAGTTTTGTGAAACAGATGAACAAGTTACGGATATCCTCACTAAGTAGCTTGAGTGTTGAAAATTGATTCATTATGGTTATCTAGGTAATTATTATATTAGTGGCCCATGATCTAGAAATTATATGATAATTCCTATGCCTAACTCAATTATAAATGATACAATGGATTGAGATAATTACAACTAGGTCCTATAAATTTGATTATAATTCGTGAAATAATATATATATATATATATATATATATATATATGTATTTAAAGAATATCACGTAAATGTTTTATGTATTATTTTTTATTTAAATATTATATCTTTTTTTATTGAAATTATTATTTTTAATTACATCATAATATTTTATTTTTATCGTTTATTCCTCCGTCCCTAACACGTGGCGAGGGAAGGCCATCTTCGTCGGAAGGAATTGGAGTCACGCCACAAACGCCCGCGGCGTGGTGACTTGGTGTCCAACGCGCGTGGAAGGGAGGGCGAGGAGGAAGGCTGGAGAAGGAAACCGTCGACTGCGCGCCCACAGATGCCGACCCAAAAACCAGGAGGAAACCCACGGGGTTGCGTGCTCGTACGAGGCTTCCACAAAACCGGGAGTGTGGTTTCGCCCCCATCCCATTCCGGGCTCTCCCTTCCCGATCGAATCACCCCCGAATCCTTCCGGGGAGGCCCCCGCGCATCCGCTCCCTGAGACACCACATCACCCCCCGAACTGTTCCAGGGTGAGTCGATCAGGCCCTGTGCATGATGACAAGGGAGTAAGCATTTCAGTTTCAATCCATTTTACCTTACGTGCGGCGACGCAGCCGCAATCCTGTGTGGTCCGAACGTGGCGGCCACGCGCTGCTCTCTCTCTCTCTCTCTCTCTTTGAAAGATTCCTGAAATCTAACAAGAGATTTGAGTGAGAGAGTGACGACATGGGGGCCGACTCCAATGGATGCGGAAGGAGGTTAAAAACACACTTCATATATTTTTTACTTTTAATTTTTATTGAAAAATATTATAGAATAGGTACCAAAGCCGGTTTCCCACTCCATGGAAACCAGAGGCCAAACTTGAAACCCACGGCTGCTCTGCCTCGGAGCCTCTTAAATACACCCCTCCCCTCCCTTCGCCGCTTCCATCACATCACATCGTCTTCTTTCTCTCTTTTGGCTTCCTCGTTCTGTCTCTCTCTCTCTCTCTCTCTCTCTCTCGGGTCGATTGAGTACGTGGGATAGACGCCATGAGGATGAGCTGCAACGGATGCCGGGTTCTACGCAAGGGGTGCAGCGAGAACTGCAGCATCCGCCCCTGCCTGCAGTGGATCAAGAGCCCTGAGTCGCAGGCCAATGCCACTGTCTTCCTCGCCAAGTTCTACGGCCGCGCTGGCCTCATGAACCTTATCAACGCCGGCCCCGACCACCTCCGCCCCGGTTAGTATTGAGTCCTGTCGCGTGCCGCTTCTGCTGCCGTCGATAGTGATCAATCGGAATGCTGAAAGATTTCTGGATTTGTTCTTGCAGCCATATTTCGATCTCTGCTGTACGAGGCTTGCGGCCGGATCGTCAACCCGATCTACGGCTCCGTCGGGCTGCTGTGGTCCGGCAGCTGGCAGCTCTGCCAGGCGGCGGTGGAGGCGGTGCTCAAGGGCGCCCCTATCGTCCAGATCCCCTACGAGAAGGCAGCCTCCACCCCGGCCCCGCCGCTCAAGGCCTACGACATCCGCCATGTTTCCAAGGACTCCGCCGCCGCCGCCGCCCGGGCCGCCGCGGAGCTCCACAAGGTCAACAAGCCCCGCTCCCGTTTCAAGCGCTCCGGCGCCAAGACCGCGAGGCCGGACACCCCCTTGCCCGAGTTCCAGCGGGCTCGGAGCCACGAGTCGGCGGCCAGCCACGCGACCGAGCCCGGCCCGTCGGCAGCCGCTGCCGGCGGAGAAGACGCGGAGTGCCGCGAGAACGAGAGCATGGCCTCGGCGGACACCGCGGAGGAGGCGTCGCACGTGAGCCAGGGGGAGCCGCAGAGGGCCGAGGAGGCGGAGCAGGAGGAGGAGGAGATCAGTCTGGAGCTTACCCTCGGGCTCGAACCGGCGTCCCGGTCGGCTCGGCCCGCCGAGCACGAGGCGGCGCCGCTGTGCGACGTCAGCAGCTTGGATGCTGTCGCGCGCACGAGCGGTCTCGGCCTGGCGCTTCCACCTCCATCATGATCCAAACCAGGCAGTGACAGATATAATGAAGAGCAGTGAGAGGCTTCTCGAGTTTGCCTTGAGGAATTTGTTTTACATCGCCCTCTTCTTTTTCTTTGATCTTTCTTTCCTCTGTCTTGTGCAGAGGATTGAAGGGTTCTATAATTCATGATTCCCCATCTCCGGGTAGTGTATTAGATGCTAGGTGAGGACTAGTTTCATGTGTGCACAGAGACTTTGGGCTAAAGTTAATCCCATGTATGTGTATTTAGGTAGGAGATTGAGATCAAAGTTTCTACTTTCTCTAATAGTTGGTGGTGGTCCGAAGCTATGGTTCATGTTTTGCCCTTTCTTTTCAGTATCCTTTGCAGAATTGTCAAATCACAATGGTAAAATCCAGTGCAGTTGGTCGCTTCTTGGAAAACCTGCTCTGGTGTTAGGAGAACATGGAAGGAAAACAACAGAGCAACTTCTCTTTCTTCAGAGCTATGAATAAATAATTACTCTTAAAATTGCTTTCTTGCAATCAAATAAATTGTTGATGAAGCGGATCCTCTTCATGGACCTTTGTGTCGCGAAGCTGTGGTGTTCCCTGCTGAAATTGACTTCTCAGTCACTGCTATTAGGTAGCATTTGGAGCCATTACATAAAACAGAGGGAGAGAGAGAGAGCTTGGAAGTGATAGGCAAATGGATGGATATCTAAAACAGCTGGAGCCTGTAGCTTTTGGTATTTTCCCAGTTATAGCTTTTGCTGAAAGCCACCTGCAGGATACATGGAACTGACAGAGAGAGAGAGGTTGGGCACCCCCACTGCCCCAGTGGGCATAGGTTCTGTCCGCAGGCAAATAAAGGCCACTGAACCTTGTGAAGACCTAAATTTAGCAGGGATGGGGATGGATGCAGTAATGATGCAAGGCGAAGATAAAGGACAAGGTAGCTGGATTTCTGCAAAAGGAGTTTGTTCCGGTTACCGCCCTCCTCTCTTAGCACCAAAAACACATGACAGTCTATAGGTCCTCTGACTTCCATGTTTCTCCTGCTCACTCAAGCCGGGGATGATGACCGCGCCAGTCCCTGCTACAGTGGATTGGCGTATGAGATGACAAGATGTTTCACTCCTGCAGAACTCCAACGCTTGTTTGCTGCCAATCTGCACACGGTACAAGCTGAGCCAGGGGGAATGGACCATGGAATATGAGGTTGATGTTGGGCCATCTGATCGGGGAATGGCCCCAGCTGCCCCTGAAACCATTTCTAGGTTTCCAAGACTGGTTTTGAGAAAAAGTTGGGCGACAAGCAGGTCCAACTAATGTGGGGAAGAGACTCGAAATGAAATATCCTCCACTATCTCATTCCCAAGTTGGTGAGAGTCCTTTCAGTGTAATTGATAGCCTTGGCAACATCAATGACCTCATGATGTAGGGATCAATCTCTCTTGTGGTCCACAGCACATCACAAGCAAATACTTGCAGAGAGATGATGACTCTTTACATTTGGAGCAGTTGTAATGGTTTCATCGGGAAGTTAATGCATGGCTAGCTGCTGTATTTGTGTTTGTGTTTGTGTTTGTGTTTGTGGGTGCGCGCGCTGGGGGTTGATTGATTTGGGAAAACAATTCTTTTAATATTCTGAGGGAGTAGAATCTTATTATACATATTGCTAAGCTAAAGCATGCATTAAAATGATTCCACTTGTAGGATGCACAACTTGGAAAACACTCAAGTTGACATCATTTACTGCGAAACCCCAGAAACTGCATTCGATAAATCGAGGCAAGCTGGTTTAAACTATTCTGTGTGGATTTTTGAGTTGATTTAAGACTAATCCAAGGAGAATGGATGATTAGAGTGGTAAGTTTTCCACTGTGTAATATTGCTTGACATCAAATAAAGTGAGATGGTCCCTCAAAATTACATGGATTAGTCTGAGATGTTTCAGCCAATTTTGCAGTCCAGTATTTTAATTGATTTATTTCTATTTTATAGTGGAAGGAGTGTGGTTGCCACAATGCTAGCAAGATCATTGAAGCTGCCACAAAACATATTTGACCAGTGAATATAGAATGGCACAAATCTTATTGCCACATCCTTAATCAAGCATCTCAATAATCTATTACAATTTGGCTACATAGAATATTGTCATGAGGATTCCAACCACCATGTTCAGTAATGATGAGGGCTTAACTTCTCTTTCTTCCACATCTCCATCCTGCTGCATGAATAAGTCATCATCTTGTTTGGCTTGTAGAATGGTTCAGAAGTTCTTGTGATGCATGCAGCATGAAGATACTAAGCACCGAAGCATGCCAAGGGATTGCTCAACATATAACTGCAGGTTGTGGGTCTTTACAGCCACATATCTGCTGCCTTTTTTTTATTTCAGGTGGATTGAGCATGGCCTTCACTCTTCGTCAAGACATAGCTCCTAAGTGCAGCACATGATTGATGTGAAGTTGCACCCTACACAGTAAATAAGAAAAAGGAGAAGATAACAAAGGCAATTATTAGTTTGAGCAGCAAATG
Organism: Musa schizocarpa; assembly: GCA_900464855.2. Classification (NCBI taxonomy): domain Eukaryota; kingdom Viridiplantae; phylum Streptophyta; class Magnoliopsida; order Zingiberales; family Musaceae; genus Musa; species Musa schizocarpa. The sequence goes on from LS990918.1 coordinate 11,287,272, forward strand.
GAGTCACCCAAGTCCTGATTGGTACTACTACATCCCTCAGTAATTCTATAACCAAATGGGAGGTGGATTAATCCACATCCAAGAAAAATAAGCTTCTTGGTTTTGATTGATCTCTATACATTCAATACAGTGACATCACTCTGTGAGGGCTGTTCATTTGAAAGTATGAAACTGAAACTCTAATCAAAGCATTTCTTTGTTTGATAGACAATAATTAGGCTCCAGATATGGATCAAAATGTGTGCTCCTAATCTAATGATAAATTCTTGTGGTTTAGATCACCAGGAGTAGGATCAATATAATAGGCCATTAAGTGGAAGAAGAAGAAGAAGAAATGATTCGGATCAAATTCTATGCTGTTGGAGGAAATGAGACTCATGTAGGCAATACCATTCTCTGAAAATAAGTTCAAGTCCATCTAACATTTCACACCAAGATGCTGCTGTTCACAGGGTAAATATATGTATGCATATAAGATGGTAGGTAATGTTCACAGGGTAAATATTACCTGAACTATACCTGTGAGCACAAGCTATAAATAGGTTTCTGACACCAATTACCAATATGATACCATGTAATTATTGGGCATGAGGGTCCATTTACTTGATTTGCCTGCTATTTCAGATTTATATTTACTTGTGCCATATCTATCATGCTTTTTGAACATTTAAAACACAAGCCAACAAAATATCTGCAGAATTTCTAGTGCTTGCAGGCATACTACACAAGAGTTCGGATCTGATCCATTATTTCTTTTTCCGTATGAAAATTTCATAAGAAATCATTAGGAAAAGACATATTATACTCCATCAGCACATATTAACCTAATTAAATTGAGTCTTGGAAGATATATTATAGTGGCCAAGATGCAATGTCCACAGTTTAAAAAAAAAATAGAAGTTCCAAATCCTGCTGTAAGCGCCGAAACGAAATGAATACTTCATTTTCTTGAAAAAAACCTTATTGTTCAGTTGCCTAAGAGAGTGTTCAACAAAGAGAGAATAAATTCTTAATGCAGTTACATTCCTCCAATGTAAGGATTAGTAGCCATTAAACCAAAAGAACTCGTGTATGAAGGACCTCTTTTCCATATAAATTTGAGATTCAAAAAATAAGGTATATTTTGAATTGCATCTCAAGTTGTATATCTGAAGTTGGACATGTTTTTGCTACTACATCATTTTATTTCATTCTCCAAAAATAGGAGGCATTCACTTCTTCTTGAAAGGTTTGGTTATTACTCAGTGATCTGAACTCCCAGTACATGAATTGATGACTCCCTATACATATATCTGGCTTGATGCTGAGAATTGATTCATGGAATTAATTGCCTGTTATGCTAAACATGAACATCTGGGCTTTGTAGAGTTTGCCTGTTTCTTAGTTAGGGACACCTGCATCTGACACATTTTCAAGGCAGGCAGGTGATGCTCACAAATGCACATTGATGTTGCAAGAGCAATCATGACTCTGCAATGTTTGGACTACCTTGAACTCAAGGCATGGAATTGTTCTCATTTCTGAGATGCATTGGGTATCAACAATTTGGCCCATTCAAAGGAGTCCAAGCATCTCTGGGCTCAACCCCTATCTTGTTTGGATCCTTTCATTTATTCATTGAGCATGACGACAGCGTTTAGATAATGTTAAAAATATGGTATTTTCCGAAGAGATTTTTTTTGGGGAAATTCGCCCATATTTCTATCCATATTCATCTCAAATGCAATTAATTGCTGAGTTGACTTGACACAAGTCGATTGGATAAACAAAAAAAGAAAATCCCATTTTACTTGAACATGCAATAAACAATAGAGGAATGGTTTAATTAGTTTCCAAAAGGCCCTTTATTTTTATTTTTTATTATAGAAAAAAGTTCCGATTCCATCTACACTAAAAGATTGCTTGTATGTAAACCATGTTGTTCGGCAAATATGTAGCTGATAGAAGATAATTCATTTTAGTCACAGTACGGAACAATAATCTTACGGACAATAATCTCTTAACATTAAACAATAAGATAATGGTGACATAAAAAAATCGGAAATCAAACCAAAATGATGCATATTTTATGCAGTTGATAAGTAAAATATACCTGAGATTGCTTACGTGTCGCTGGGAGGAGGTTCCCGCCGCTCTCGAATGGCGCGGCAAGACTTTTGGCGGGAGAATGGATGACGTCTTCGCGCGCTTTGTCCTCGCGGCTTCGCCATCCTTGGCGGGAAACGAGAGTTGGCCTGCGCGCCACCGCCTCCTGCACCAATTAAATGATCCCAAGAGACCGAAAAAAAAACAAAGGGAGGGGAGAAAGAATGGGTAATAACCGACTCGGAAAAGCAGAGGTTGATGTCATGTACTGTCACCGCATGCCCTCATGCCAGCCATGACCCATGACATCCACGCTCCGTCTGCGCTTTGTACCCGCTCATCTACCTGCCATACGACTGCCGCACCAGTGCCCATGTGCGACTGGCTTCCAATCAAAAGGGAGGTATCGAAGCGGGTAGCCCATGTAGAGTAAGAGATTCCTTTTTTACTAATATTCATGTATAATAAGCTCGCCCCCCCGACCATGCCCATCGCAGCAGCAGCAGCAGCAGCGGCGGGAAAAAAGTGGCCCCTTTATCGCTCCGAGAAGGCAACTGAGAAGAAGAGAGACCTGACCAGTAGATATATGTCGGTTGTCGCCGGTCGGCTGTTGTTGTTGCTGTTGTTGTTCTGCTTCCTCTTCGCAGCGAACGGAGCACGACCGGTTCTAAAGAGGTTTGACCCGCTTCCTTCTCCTCCTCATTGTTCTTCGTCAGTGTGCATGAAACAGAGGCTGCTGCTCCTGGATTCCATGCGCTTCAAACACACCTGGTAGGGATCTATCCAGAGAAAACAAGGTTGTCCTTTGTATCGATGGGTCGAGATGTTCACCTGAGTGTTCCGATTTTGCAGGGCTGGTTTTGGATTCGGAGTGAAGTATTTGGGTTTCCTGCACTTATATCGGCGTTCTGGCCTTTCATTCACTTGACGCGTTCGGGTTGTGGTTCCGAGGAAGAGAAGAAAGAAGAAAGATGGGTGCCTTGTGTGAAGGCCGGATGAGGAGGAACAGGAAAACGAAGAAACTGGATGAGTTGGACTCGTCCGGTTCGAATCCGACGAAGAAATCGGAGGGGTCGGCTTCTTTCGAGCCCGATTTATGGAAGAAGACGAACGGTCGGATTGAGGCGGTGAGAAAGGTTCGTGTCTTCTTTGCCGACCCCGAGGCCACCGATTCCTCCGGCGAAGACGAGGATGAGAAACTTGGGACCAGACCCAAGAAGAGGAAGCGAGTTTTGTACGAGATCGCTTTGGTCCCTGCACCTAAAATCCTAAAACCCCCCATCACATCACACCTGAAGGCGCCGCCGAAATCGGTGACCTCCTGCAACCCCGCTGCTTCCGAGACGCAGAAGGGTGTGCGGCAGCGGCGGTGGGGGAAGTGGGCGGCGGAGATCAGGGACCCCATCCGCGGCGTCCGCCTCTGGCTCGGCACCTACGCCACCGTCGAGGCGGCAGCCGAGGCTTACCGAACCGCAGCGTGTCGGATCGAGGAGGAGAAACGTGGCTTGCTACACCAACGCTGGGACACTTGGGACGACGGCGCCTCGGCCGCGAGTTCCGTCTCGTCGTCCTGCGTGTCAGCGCCGGCGCCGCCCTCACCGTCCTCCGTGCTCGATGTTTCATTATCCGCCAAGGGGAAGGCGGTGGTGGCAGCGGATTGGCTGGGGGAGCCGGTGGTGCCGGAGATGGAGTTTGGGCTGGACGAGGAGCCCTTTTTGGTGGGTGAACTCGGCGAGGACTTGATCGGGCTGGGTGATTTGCCGCTGTGGGAGCAACAGTTGGACGGTGGCGATTTCTCCTTCCTCGATTCGTAGTCCATCCGACGCCTTTCGTTATTTCCAGCTTCGAAATGTGGTGTTTTCTATTTCGTTAAAATGTAAATGTGTTGGAAAAAAAATCCAATATATGTCCTATTATTATATATAAACGACTGTAATGTTTCCGAGTTATATGCATGTCCTACATCATCATAATATCATCCTATGCTATGGTGATGTAGGACTAGTATCGATTCTATCGATTCCATGCAACGATGCTTTCTTTCACTCTCTTTGACACTAAACAAAAAGAACTATACAGTGCTGAAGGCTTCAAATGATCAGCTGTCGTCTGCTGAGGGAAGTCACTACTAAATCTCCACCGGGGAGAATCTTAACATCACCACCGCATTCAATGCTGCAAGAAATAGGTACAACTAGAGATCTGTCGATGGTTCCTTCCTGTCATCTTCAAAATCTATCTGGTTTTAAACAACAGATTTCTGGTGATGCTGCATCTTATCAGAACGTCTTCATCAATCACGATAAGAGTTTTTACAAGATGTCATGTTCTTTATGGGACAATTTTCTAATTACTTACAAGATTTCCTTCATTGGTTGTGCTCGATTGGCAGTGCACTGCGAAGGTGTTTCACCGTCGAGGAACGTGATGGCAGGACATGGCCGGATGGGCTATTAGATCGTCAGTTGGCCATATAAAAAGAGGTGCATCACGGTGAAGGTGTTTCACCGTCGAGGAACGTGATGGCCGGACATGGCCGCATGGGCTATTAGATTGTCAGTTGGCCATTATAAAAAGAGGTGCATCACTAATGATGACATAGTGATAATTAAAGTTTTTTTAATAAAAAAATATTTTTATCCTTCAAAAATTACAAAAATTTCAATCTGTGTTCTTAAATTTTATTTTTCTAGTTATGTCCTTCCGAAATCGAATATTTTTATTATATATCTCATGTAAAATTATAGTTTTATCTTTTAAAAATTATTATTATTTATTTATATTCTTAATTATAAAATTAATTTATTTAATTTATTTCAATCAAAAATATTTTGAACAGACTTGATCATGATTGTATTTTGACTACTTGATTGAATTTAGATTCGATCAATCAAGTTTTGAACGAATTCGAAGAAAGTCAAATTTTGATTAATTTTTTACTTTGATCAACTTTAATTTTGATCGGCGTAGATAGTTAGCCTAAATCTATAAGCGATAGTCCAATTCTAGATTTATCCAATTAAATAGAGTTGATCGGTTTAATTTAAGTTTCTATATAAGATTGAAAAAAAATTATAAAATATAGTTTTTTTTTATAATATTCTCATATAACATATTGATAAAACTTTATATATGATAAGTAAACATTAAATTTTTATTCATGAATATTTGTTTAGTTATTCAAAGCATAAGTTTAAAATTATATAATAATATTTATTTTTCGCATATAGATATGATTAATGATTGTAGTTAGCTTTCTTGTATGCTGATTAATGTTTAATAATTATTATAATAATTATTATTTATTATTATTAAATTTCTTTGACATAAACTATTTTATTACAATGATATTTTCTTCATTACATTCTTATAAATATCACTATATTTTTGTATTAAATTATTATAAATAACTTGAGTTAGATCTTGATTAGACTATTGAAAAGATCACAATGATAACTATTAAAAGTTCTACAAAATAAATAATTATGATAAATTATTGTAAAAGGTCTAAATGACTCAATCTTATTATATAATCCATAACTAACGCATTGAAATGTTTAAAAATTAATTTAAATTTATTAACAAGTCATTAGTTGATATTTTAATGAAAAAATTGATTGAAATTTAATATAATAGTATCTAGAGAATTCAAGATTATATCATCGATATGCTTGACAAAATTATAATCTTAAAAACTTTGGGCATAAATATAGTTGAGTCATTTCTTGTATAATTTATTTTTAATTATATTTATTCTTAGTTTGGCCCATTTAAAATTTATTATAATAAAATTAATAATAAATAAAATTTAAATGAGTTAACTAGTAATATGTGTATAAGAAGAATTAAGATTAAAGTAAGAAATACTCATAAGATTAAAGTAGGTAATAATAAAAGAAAGTTAAAGTATAAATTACTTGAGTTTTTAAATGCTATATAAACTTATAAAAAAATCATAGTAAAATATTACTTTTAAATGTATAGATGTAACTATATATAATCTAAGGAGTTTAACTATCTTTCATTCCAATTCCAATATTTGATTACGGGATCATTGCAAATTCAAGATTCATATTAAATATGCACAAACCATCATATAAATTTTAAAAGTTAATTTTTATGAAATTATAAATATGTTGAGTTTACAATCATAAAAAAAATAATATCTTACGAATTCTAAATAAAAAAATTCAAACTTTTAGAATTGTACGAACATAATATTAGTGTCATCTTCGTGATAAATACTAAATACTATTGTTTTCGCTTTAAAATAATTTCCTATAAATACATATTTCATAATTTTTATATTAAGTGGACCAAGTCAGCGCTGGTATCTCGTCGTTCGGTGGAGCGCGATCCGTGGGTGCAACCACGCGCTCCTCCCCACGTCAATCTGGCGATTCGCAGATCGTACCGCTCCTCGCCACCTTATAAGGACGCCACCCCTCCACCCCCTCCTTCGCCGCAAGCAACGCAATCATCACTTCCTGTTCCATCAGAACCAACCAGAGGTCGGCTTCCACCGTAGCAGCAATGGCGAACACCAAGATGGCGGTGGTTGCCCTCGTCCTCGTCGCCATGCTGGTGGCGTCGTCCGCGCCGGCCGCGACAGCCCTCTGCTTCGACGACTGCTACAACCGCTGCGCCAACGGCCAGGTCGGCAGCGTGTCCTGCGCCAACATGTGCACGCAGGCCTGCGTCGTCCCCACCACCCTCCCCGACGGCACCGATCTGGCCTCCTTGTACCCCGGCAGCGGCAACTGATGGTGATGAACTTGTTCTTGTCCCCCATCTTTGTTTGTGACGTGTGATCTGTGTTGTTTGTGGCAGTGGCAAAACTCATTGGTCAATAATAACAATACTATCATCATTATACCATTGTGTTTTTGAAGCTCGTATTTGGTTTCCGCAAGCTTGAATTGTTTGGGTACGCACACGGATTATTACCAGCAATAACAAATTACATACAGAATAAAAGCACAATGATACGGACTGCCTAGATTTACATGCAGTGACTGCCTTCGATCCCCAGTGTCAATCATTCTCCATGAATGTATTGGCGCACCTGTTTGCAAGAATAGACTTCAGCTGAAGGCCACCAAAATTACAAGTCAAACATAATCATAAAGCGCACAAATTGACCTCTTTGTCCTTATAATGAAACTCAGCAAACTTCAAAGCCTTTACTACAAGATTTATAATGCTTAGTTACAACATCAGATGCGAAAACAAATAAATTAAGACCTTTCTTTTGTCACAACTTCCTCCTTTTGTCGGTTCCACAAGACAGAAGAAGTTTGATGGGGCTCTTAGTTCTTGTAGATTAGCCAGTGCTGAATTTGTTACGTGTATTTCAGAAGGAAGAATCTGGAAGTGGGATGTTCTAAATTTTGTTCATCTTCAGTTGGTATAGGTAAATAGGGAGGTGCATGGGAAGGTGATCAATGGGAAATTAAGGATTTTAACTGTCAGCATCTAGGGTTCAGGGAGGTTCTGCTATGGTGATTTCACGTATGAAAGGTGATGGGTGTTCAAGGGTTGGCATTTGCCCACTTAAATGTATCAAGATAGTCCATCATCTTTGTTCTGCAAGGATTCTCACATCTATCATGAAGGGAATTGAGTAGTAGACTTGTTTCATGATGTGAAACCGATAACAAAATTAGCAGATTCTGGCATCCAAAGATCCCGAGGACTTGTTAAAGTTGAAAGTGCAGTACATGTTGAAATAGTTGTTAAGTTGCAACCGTTCAGGCAAAAATAAAAATAGAAATCAGATGACATTTGTGTTGTGTTTTGGGTTGTCCGATTTGAAATATTATGTTACTAAATTTCAAGACCATTTCAACATTAATCCCAGTCAGAAGGGTAGGTGGATATCCATACCTCTCCAGATGGTTGATGATGCATCGAGTTTTCTTAATCAATCTCCCATGGGAACTCCAACTCATAGAAGCTATCAGCATCATAAAATGGTATTGGATAAGGGGAATCTCCTCCATTCCCGCTGCCCTGATCACTGCTGTAGCTGTTTTCAGATATATTTGTCCAATATGGATCAAATGCGACATTATGCATCACTGTCAAGCCCATCCCACAGCTTGTTTGACCGTCACTGAGGAGATTGGCATCAACCAAGCTGCAATATGAATGGATGCAATGTAGAAAAAAAAAGTTTTCAAAGAGAAATTCCTTCGACAAAATATATACTGTATCACATAAAGGCAAAGAGAAAGGAAGAGAGACCTCCCTCCTGGAAATTTGGCTAGCAAACATACTTCAGGTCTTTGTTTCAGAAAATCTGATATCAGCAGTGCACTGCAACATTAAAATTTTAAAAAAATAGGAATTAGTTTCCTGGAAGACTGGAGTTTCTCAAAGATAACACTGTTACCATGGATTATAGCATCTATAGTTCCAGTCATTGTCAGCAGAGAGGCCATCTTTGTTTGAAATATCCTGCTCCAATCAGTCCAAGCACAAAGCAGTTGTCAGCTTACAAACTGAAAATTTTAGTTGACAGGAATCTTCGTGTCTAGTAGAAAGCAAAGCACATGCCTCAGTGACCTACCAAATATCTGAGGAGCTTGAAGTCACCAGCAAGCAGGGCTGATAAAAAATGTGACACTTCAACCTATATAAAGCACAGATATAAAACACCACATGTTCATAACACTGGAGTACAAATGAAAGTTGTCCATTGGTGATAGGAAGCGAGTAATCTGGCATTCTATATTCTCACTTCTTTAAGATGCAAACAGTCGCATAAGATCAAGACCTCCAGCATGTGAGCATTCATGTCACTGCCAAGGTTCCTGAACAAGTGAAAGTTGTGAAATACAACTCGAAAGTGACAAAGGCAATGGAAAGCTGGCATAAGCACAAATCAAAAGAATAGAGGCTGCAGATGCAATAAAAATTCAAACCTCAAGAAGGTCCCTGTAATTGAATAACATGTTGAAAAATCAACAAACCTAAGGTGGCGAAGTCCCTGTGTAAGCAAAGAATCATTTCCATGAGCGCTGAAGTTTATATTTCATTTATGTAGATGATAATGCTTTGAAAAATCTTAAGTTCCATGTTAGATATATATTCTGGCAAGCCAAGTCATAACATGGATATGGTTACGTTTGTGATAGGTTCAAACAGAAAATAGTTATTTACAAGTAATTTTTTAATCAAGTCCAATCAGGTAAGTTTGTGACATTTTTTGACAGTATAAGAAAATGCTGAGTAGATATAGAACTTCTAGCTCATGCAGAAACAGCTTAATGTGTTTACTAAAGAAAAGGAAGAATAGAGGATACCTTGATCAGTATACTGACTTTGTGATCATGTAGCTTAAACCCCCTTAGAGCAAGCGACATTAGATTTGGACAGCCATGTACCAGACCAGTGCAAGTTGGGGTGTTCAAACTATAATCTTTGCCTGAAAAGATAGAAGGGTTTTTAACAAACATGTTGGAGTATAAAATATACGATTTTGAAGCAAATAGAAAAATGGAACTTGCCAGTATCAGAGGACTCGAAGAACAAACGCTCTATAGTATGGCAATTCATGCTGACAGCATCCAACATTCGCTTGGGTTCAACATGGCTGTTGACATAGGCATGTTAAGAATCTAGTTCTAGCTGTGGTTCAAGAGAATATATGTGCTGGAAACTCACCAAAATCTATCTTATCAGATTGAACTTCACATGTTCCACAAGATAACATGGAGGAACAGAGACAAGTAATTTGTCAACATGCCTAGAGTCAACCGTGTCTATAAGCCTATAACAATGGATGTCTAGCACGTGTATTATACATACATATACAAAGGTAATATATAATAAGGTTGGATGTAACATTGATGTTCATAAAGAAATAGCATATTGACCAGCAAGATTAGTTAATATGATCTAGTTATCGTAATTCACAAAAATAAAAGGTGTGATGTCTATCCCCTATACAGACATTCTTCATGCACAGCTTTGCATAATTTTCCATGTCAGGTGATCAAAACTAAACTTAGCATCAATCTGCAAGCTCACAGGCCTTCATTGTCTATGACAAGAACCTAAAGTAGTCAACATAGTCAAGATTAAATTAACATGTTGAGATTTTGCAATGAGTCAGATTTGGCATAGTATCTAGCAACTACATGGAAGGTGGTTCAAGATAAATTTATCAGTAGTATGGACCAAAACCTAATCAACGGCATCATATGATGTCTTATGATGACTTAGAACAAAGAGGACTCAACTATATAAATCTGATAAGAATCAAAGAGAATGCTCATAAAAAATTTAAGAAAAGTATGATAAATTGAAGTCCTTATTTAGGGATGCCCAGAAACCAGACATTTAAACATGGCAGATAAGCTATTGGTAAGACCCTTAAGGTTTTACCTTAGAAAAAGGGGAAGAAAGGGATAAGATCATTTCAAGGGGATCGACCTCCTAGGGTTTGCCAAAGGCTGAGAAGTATTTCCCTTGATAGCGAAAAGAAGCAGTTACATCCCTATTTAGTCCATAAGGACTTGGACTCCTAATCAAAATAACAAATCTCAAATAGACCCTTAGCTGGCTAGAAGGCCTAGCCGACTCCTACTGGAACTGGAACCCTTCAATTTCTGAGTCCTAAATTGATGTAATGCTCTCGAGTTTTTTAGTTCCAGTAGGAGTCAGCTAGGGGTATTCCTTAAGATTTATTATTTTGATTAGGAGTCCAAGTCTTAATGGACTCAAGAATGGAACTCTATAAATTGGGATGTATCTACTTCTTTTCTTCGTCAAGGAAATAACATTTCAACCTTTGGCAAACTCTAGGAGGTCGATCCCCTCGAAGTGATCTTATCCTTTTCTTCCTCTTCTTCTTTTATGATAAAACCCTAAGAGTCTTATCATCAGGTATTAGAGCAGCGATCCTCGATGTTCCCACTGCAACTCTCCACATCCTATCTCTCGCCGCAGCCATCCTCAGCCGCGCCTCTCTCTCCAAACGGATCGACTCCTCCTACGATTCGTGCACCTTGGCGTACTGCTGGGCTCTGCCGAAGATTAACCTTCGGTTCTTGCGCGCCTTCTTCTTGGCGTCGTGTTCCTTTTTCTTCGCCAGCACTGACTCCAGGACCACTACCTTCGCCCCCTCCGCCACCATCTCTCTCCTTAGCGTGCCTCTGCCGGAGACGACGCTACCAACATCTCCTTCCAGCAGCGTGCCTTCCATCCTGCTGATCTGCAGTTCCCACACCGATTGCTCGATGTCCCACTACTAACCGGTTGCACGATTGCCACGGCTTCCCAGTCGAGCCCTTCTTCTTCCCTCCCTTCACTGTCGCCGTTGCATTTCCCCCGCAACTCATTGTAGTTTACTCTGCTCTCACTATAGACACTGCCGCATAGAGGGCTAGGGTTTTCGCAGAGACCCTCGGCACTCCCACAACCTCCCAGCAATCGCAATGAGCCCTCAACGACGCTGCTCCTAGCTACACCACCATCGTTGCCTCCCAGCCCTCAACAGCAATGATCCCTCCACGCAGCGACCGCAACAAGCATCGCTGCCTCCCAGTCCTCGGCAGCAGCAACCCTCCATGCAACGACCACAGTGAACCCTCGGCGACGCTGCTCCCAGCTACGCCACCATCGCTGCCTCTCAGCCTCTTGACATCCAAGGCTTCATCGACATCCTCGCAGCCACCCTTCACGCCCACAGCGCTGCCACCGATCGGCGTCACAACAGCCGCACTGAATAGGGAGTGTTGATGCCCTTGACCCAACACCAGAAACAAGAGTTGGGAATTACATATTTGCAGTCCTACACAATGGTTACCGACAATTCAATGAAAGCCTAGCTAGAAGCTTTGGAAGCCAGAATTGAGAACTAGCTGCAGGAAACCCTTAACGATTTCAAAAGGAGCCTATTGGAGAACTTCAACAAGTTTTAACAAGATGAAAACTCAAGTTCGGCACTGAACCGATGTGGAGACACAGGAAAAAGGCACCAAGAACATGACACAAGCTACCCACGCATGAAAGTGGAATTTCCAAGATGGGAAGATAGAACTCCGACTAGTTGGATCTCTACGGCAGAAAATTTTTTCATTTTTACACAACTCCAAAAGAAGCCAAGGTGGAAATAGCTTCAATCCAACTAGATGGAGATGCAATCCAATTGTATGATTGGTACGAAACCTATCACGAGATCCCCTCGTGGAAGCAATTCAAAAGAGGACTTCTTGTTCGCTTTGGACCATCTGAATACGAGATTGTTGATGGGCAGCTCACCAAAATTCGTCAGACTTCTACAGTGCTAGAATATCAGAGCAGATTTGAACGACTATCAAATCAAACTAGAGACTCATATGAACGACAACTAGTGGGTACATTTATTGGACTTAATCTAGATATCCAGTGTGAAGTCAAGGCCCGCCAACCCAGCACTATGACAACTGCGATCTCATTTGCACGTTTGCATGAGAAAAAAAACAACATGGAGAATCGCCGAAACAGAAGTGACAACAAACAGATAATCAGCAAGCCGCCCACCACATCTATTCCCAATCGAAATCCTAACACCCGAAGACTAACCCGAGAAGAACTCAAGAAAAGATCAGCGAAGGGTTTGTGCTAGCATTGTGATGAAATGTGGAGTAAGGAGCACCGATGCAAACAAGGGAAGCTTCTAATGATTGAACCGATCGAGGAACCAGAAGTTGACGATGTGGACTCCGATCATGAAGGTATGGATACTGATGATGATGTTATACCTATCACACATACAGTACATGCATTGATCGGCTACTTATGTAACATCTCTCATTTCTGAATTTTCGTATAAGTTTCTAGTTGTAATGTATGTATCTATTTTAAATTTGATAAAAAGTCAAAGTATGAATCTGAGAACTTATTCATAAGAGTTGGAGGATTTATTAAAATAAAAAATAAAAAAATCTGAGGACCTATATGTAAACCCTGAGGACCTAATCGTAAATATGATAAATACAAGGACTAAACTGTAAAATGTACAAAAATACAAACCCCACCGTTTAAGCCTCTCTGCCTTCGTTCTTAAGGAAGCAGAGAAGGCAGCTGCGTGGATGATCTGAGAAAGAAAGAAAGAAAGAAGAAGAAGAAGAAGAAAAAAAAAAAATTGGGGCTTTAAGTTTTCTTGCTCAAATCTTCTCATTTAGGGCTATAACTCTCAAAGGCAAGTGTTCTAACCCCATCCTACAGAATATTAGTTTCTGTTCTTATATTGGTTCAAAAAAGATCTGAAAGATTTCCATTTAGAACCGGAAATGTCTCTCTTTGGACATAGAACCAAGGATTCTGAAATTTTTCGGTAAACTGACCCCTATATACTGTTCCAGCTATAATTTTTGGTACGAAAAGCAGATTTGGGCAGGACCTAGTTTGTTTGAAAACAGACTCTTATATCTTTCTTTTGACACAGATTTTGAAGATTTTGAACACCGACTACTTACCCAAACATTTGTTTCTAATGAGCCCATAGATGCTGCAAAACAGGGATCAAAATTTCTGACCTTTCGATACTAAAATACTTATAAGTTCCTGTTGGAAATTCTAAATTATACCAAACTGACTTCGTCTGAAACTAGACTTGAAAACCTTTCTTTTGACATATAGTTTGAAAATTTTGGAATTCAAATGCCTACCCTATTATCTGTTGAATCTGACCCTATGTATTCTGCAAAACAGTGATTGTGTTTTTGACCTTGCATTACCAAATCAAAGGTAACTTCTTGTTGGAAACCAGGATTAGTACGAAACTTGTTTCAACAGAAAATAGATTGATATATCTTTCAACAACAGCTTTCTTAAGGGTATTGGAGCATAATTGATAATCTGAAGTATTTGTTCTATGTGCCACTGGAATTCTGTCAGAAATCGAGCTTCGGTCGATTTCGCGTATTCTGTTTCATTCCTTTGGAAATTGAATTCATCTGACCTTCTTATTTGAATTGAGCTAAATATGATTGCTTGGAATCCCGATATACCCTTGCTTTCATTTCATTCTAAATCTGAATACATTGGTGAGAAAATTGTTGCTTGCATCGTATTGTCTCGTAAAGGCACATGTACGTTTTGTTGTTCCGCGTTTGCTTCCGATATATGCTACTTATTGATCAAACCGCCCTATTGTACTCTCGGTGTTTGTGGGATTTATGTGGACCTTTGCCAAAATGGTAAAGGGTATGTGAGATTTATGTGGACCTTTGCGAAAATGGTAAAGGGTATGTGTTTTTAGAGCCTGCGATGCTTCTGCCGACCCCCTCCGGCTTCACCTAGACGTGGGTGGATGGAGCTCCCGACGTGGGAGACTTAAATGCGGTGGTCATTCAGAAATGGATGAATCACATTCTGTCTGTGGTCCCACTACACCTTCTGTATGTTTGATATGATATCCAGAACTTTGGTTATATGTTTCTGTGCATGCTTTGGATAAGAATGATATGAAAGCAACGTCAAAGATGACGTTTGAGCTTCTGTTCGGTATTTGTTGTTGATATGCTTCGAAATGTTCCATACGCCATTGATATGCTCCGAAACATTCCATATGCCATTGTTAAGCTCCGAATTTGTTTCATTTGTCATTGATATGCTCCAATTGCTCTATGCCCCTTCTGTTATGAACCAATTATGTATGATTGAAATGACAATTGTGATTCTGCACCTAATGATATTACGTCTATGAATTCGTATGTTCTGCCTTGCATTTTGAAACTTTATCTCTTTGGAAATTGTCCTCTTTTGACATGGATATGTTAGTCACTTCTTGTCGAGCTCTTTATGCTCACCCCGTTGTTTGTATAAATTTTTCGGGATAGCGTGTCGCTTGCTTAAAATGTTAAGATCGGAGGCGTAGAAAGTTAGAAGATTTTGGGCGGATCTTTATTAGCATATATGTACTTGTTGTGTGAGCCACTCTGTATCTAATCAAATGTTGACGATGAATCCAAACTTGTGGATTTTGTGTATGTTAAAGGATCTCTCATATTTAGGATTTTGGAAAGTTAAGTTAAATTTGTGTAATGACATGACTTATGGTAAACGTTGGTTTGGTGACTGCTTAGATTTCCCCACTTGTGAATTTATACTGGGGTTATTATTTTGATGAGTGGAGTTCAGATTGTATGAAATTTCGTGTGATGGGTGGTATGTTTATGAACTGCACAGGGTTTATAAATTGTAGACTATAGAGGTGAAATTTTGTTCTGTATGTTTTCTTAGTGACCTCAAATGTGTGTTTGGATCCTGGATTGATTTGTTTTCTTGAGTTTTAAATATTATGGATATTTTTGAGGGAGCGTGACAACTTACGGGTGATAGGTAAACTATGAAAGTTGGAGAAACTTTGAAACATTAGCCTGCTACTATTTTAATTGATTCTAGTAGCATTAACAATTTTATGGACAGTAAGGTTGCTGTTCGAATGGCCTACCACATTGAAGGCTGTGACAAATTTGAAGTAAAGGTCGCTGATGAACGGATTCTAACTTGTGATAGCAAGTGTTCGAAGATTAAACTGATTATGTAGGGCCAAGAATTGCTTGTAGATTTTTTTTTGCTACCCTTGGAAGATTTCGAAATGGTGCTTGGAATTGATAGCGAAAAGAAACAGTTACATCCCTATTTATTGATTTCCACCTTTTAGTCCACTAGGACTTGGACTCCTAATCAAAATAACAAATATCAAATAGACCTTTAGTCGGCTAGAAGGCCTAGCCGACTCCTACTGGAACTAGAGAACTCAAGAGAATACGTTCTTTATATTAGTTTATGACTCAGAGAATTTAGGGGATCCTAACATTTCTCCCCTTTTCAATTCAACCTTGTCCTCAAGGCTGAGCAGTATCAAACTCTAGGAACTTCTCTTTCAGCGCCTTGTAGGACTCCCAGGTAGTATCTTCCATTGGTAAGTTGGTCCATTACACCAGCACTTCACTCACAAGATATCTACGACGCATCACAACCCGTTAATCAAGTATGGCTTGCGGTTGAACTTGAGCCTCACCAACAGCAAAGCTGTCCGATAAATGGTGTTGCACTACCTCATCTTCACCTAGCTTCTTTTTAAGGTAGGAAACATAAAAAATTGAGTGTATCTTGAAGCTAGCCGGCAAATCCAAATGGTAAGCAATTGGTCCAATGCATTCTAATATTTTGTAAGGCCCCAAAAATCGAAGAGACAGCTTTATAGAGGACGGGACCTTTATAGAAGTTTGCTTATAGAGCTGAAGATGAAGGAAAACCCAATCACCCATGGTAAATTCTCGTTCACTTCGGTGTTTATCAGCTTGCTGCTTCGTTCTTTTGTGGCTGTGAGGTTATCCTTTAAAAGCTGAATAATCTTGTCTCTGTCAAGCAATTCCCTATCCACATGATCGACTTTAAAGGAGGCAGGTACATATTTTGCAATTGCGAGTGGGGTTCGATCATAAACTGCTTCAAAGGGAGTCATTTTAATAGAAGAATGATAGGAAGTATTATACCAACACTTTGCCTAGGGAAGTCATTTAGTCCATTCCTTCGGCTTATCACTGATAAAGCATCTGAGATAATTTTCTAAGCACCTATTTACCACTTCAGTTTGCCCATATTTGTTTGTAGATGATAAGCAATACTTATGTTTAACCGAGTACCCTGTAAACAAAAAAGCTCTATCCAAAAGGTGCTAGTAAAAACTGTCTTTGTCACTAACAATGGAATGAGGAACTCCATGCAATTTAGCTATACTCTCAACAAAAATACAGGCAACACATGCGGCAGTATAGGGATGTCGTATAGCACAAAAATGAGTATACTTCATAAGCCGATCCACAACTACAAAGATAGTGGTTTTCTGAATATCATCTTCATGTACTCTGATTTGGTGATAGCACGACCATAGGTCCAATTTAGTGAAAACCTAAGCTCCTCCCAAATCATCCAACAACTCATCTACCACTAATATCTTTCATCGTAATGTTGTTGAGTGCTCTGTAGTCTACACACATCTGCCATGAGCCATCCTTCTTTCTTACCAGCAAGACTGGGGAGGAATATGGGCTGACACTAGCCCTTATGACCCCTGTTTCCAGCATTTTTTTGACAATCTTCTCTATCTCTGCCTTCTGAAAATATGGATATTTATAGGGTCGGACGTTTGTTGGTGCTCTCCCAGGTAATATCGGAATTCGGTGATTATGAGGTCGAAGAGGTGGGAGTCCCTGTGGCTCTGCAAATACATCTGCAAACTCTTTGAGCAATGATTCGACATCTTCGGTTTAGTTGTGCACTGTCGCTTCCTTTTCAATACTCTGCAACTGTACCAAAAATTCGATGTGTCTTTCGAAGAACCCTCTCCATCCGATGACCAGTGACAGTTGTGACCTTACTTCTACGTCTTCCCTTTAAGATCATTTGTTTTCCATTAAAAAAAACCTTCATGATTAGTTTAGAAAAATTCAAGGAAACATCATCCAAGGTTGATGGTCATTCAATTCCAAGCACTACTTCGTAGTCTTCCAAGGGTAGTAAAAACAAAACCACAAGCAATTCTTGGCCCTACATAATCAGTTTTATCTTCGAACACTTGTTATCACAAGTTAAAAAAATTCAAGGAAACATCATCTAAGGTTGATGGTCATTCAATTCCAAGCACTACTTCGTAGTCTTCCAAGGGTAGTAAAAACAAAACCACAGGCAATTCTTGGCCCTACATAATCAGTTTTATCTTCGAACACTTGCTATCACAAGTTAGAATTCGTCCACCAGCGACCTTTACTTCAAATTTGTCACAGCCTTTAATGTGGTAGACCAATCGGGCAACAACTTTACTGTCCATAAAATTATTAGTGCTACCAGTATCAATCAAAACAATAACAAACTGATGTTTCAAAGTTCCTCCAACTCTCATAGTTTGCTGGTTAGAGTAGTCGACTAATGCATGCACTGTATGTGTGATAGATTCAACGTCTTCATCAGTATCCATACCTTCATGATTAGAGTCCACATCGTCAGCTTCCGATTCCTCCTCGATTGGCTCAAACATCATATGCTTCCCTTATTTGCATCAATGCTTCTTACTCCACTTTTCATCACAATACCAGCACAAACCCTTCGTTGATCTTTTATTGAGTTATTCTCAAGTTAGTCTTCAGGTGTTAGGGTTTCGGTTGGGAGTAGATGGGGTGGGTGGCTTGCTGATCACCTGTTTGTTGACACCTCTATTTCGGCGATAATCCATGCTGATTTTTTCTTCACGCAAACGTGCAAATGAGATCGTAGTTGTCATAGTGCAGGGTTGGCGAGCCTTTAACTTCACATCAGATATCTAGATTAAGTCTTTCAATAAATGTACCCACTAGTTGTCGTTCGAACCAGTCTCTAGCTTGATTTGACAATCATTCAGATCGACTCTTATATTCTAGCACTATAGAGGTCTGACGAATTTTGGCGAGCTGCCCATCAACATTATCGTATTCAGATGGTCCAAAGCGAACAAGAAGTCCTCTCTTGAATTGCTCCCATGAGGGGATCCCGTGACAGGTTTCGTACCAATCATACTATTGGATTGCATTTCCATCTAATTGGATTGAAGCTATTTCCACCTTGGATTCTTTTGGAGTTTTATGAAAGTGAAAAAAAATTTCTGCCCTAAAGATCCAACTGGTCGGATCCCCATTTTCCCATCTTGGAAATTCCACCTTCATGCGTGGGTAGCTTGTGTCATGTTCTTGGTGCCTTTTTCTTGTGTCTCTAGATCGATTCAACGTCGGACTTGAGCTTTCATTTTGTTGAAACTTGCTTAAGTTCTCCAATAGACTCCTTTTGAAATCGTTAAGGGTTTTCTGTAATCGATTCTCAATTCTGGCTTCCAAGGCTTCTAGTTGGGCTTTCATTGAATTGTCGATAGCCATTGCGTAGGACTGCAAATCTGTAATTCTCAACTCTTGTTTCTGGTGTCGGGTCAATGGTATTAGCATTGCCTATTCGATACAGCTATTGTGACATCGCAGGGCATGAAGGATCACTACGAGGATGCCAAGAGAGCCTCGGACGTTGAGAGCGGCATCAGGGCTCGCTATGGCCATTGCATTGTCACGGACAAACTTCTAAACAGGATGTTTGATGTAATGCTTATGTATATCCGTGTCTTTTGGTATATTCATACTTTACCAAACATATAGAGGAACAGCCGAAGGCTTAATAGTCCCATTTTAGTTAGGTTTGGTGGTCGTTTTAGGCTTGTAAATAAAGGTTGTGTCATGTGGACACTTGAGAGAGATTTTCGGTCTGTAGTGGACCATTTTACCCTTTTTTGTGCAACTGTTCACAGCTTGTAAAATCTGTTTGTAATTTGCATTGTTTATGAAGTGTTTTCGGAAATGTTTGCTTGTGGATCCCGAATGAGGCGTTTTCTCTAACCCGTTCTCTCTTTAGTGGGTCCTAAGGGACATGGGAGGCTTCGGAGGAGGTGACCTTCTTGGACGGACACGCAAAGGTGTTTGCATGACTTAAAGAAAACCAAAACCAAGTCCGTGGATGATGGTATCGAGCGGGACAAGCACTCATAGAAACACTTAGCATGCAAATGTGGGGACTTAATGGGGGTTTCGTTGAGGGCGCTTAGCACACGCGACCGCTTGGGGAAAACAAGCATGGAGATGTAGGGAAAAGGAGTCGCCGGAGGAGCTGGCATTTGAATTGGCATTCGGAGGAATGGCCAACCCTTCGCCATAAGAGGCACCACGAGAACGAGCAAGCTTGGAAGAATACTGAGACACAAAGGTTGGGATGGTTGAGTTTGAGCTACGACTTCAACGTTGACAACTATACTTAATAGTGTTCAAGGCAAGCGCGGCTTGGTAAAGGATAAGACCATCCAAGGTGGAATGAAGTTGCTCAACCACCAAAAAGAGTTATCTGCAAAGCTCACGAGGTGAGGGGAATTGCTAGCTTCGAAGAATTTGGCTTTCATACATGGGCTTGTATCCGAACGACGGAATGTTAAGTGGCCATCCCAAGGCTTATCAAACTTCGGCGCCATGGAGCATGAAACTTTCTCTTAAGATGTGAAGGATACGTCCCGGAGAGGTGAAGGGTGCAACTAGTTCAAGCATGTTGCTAGGCCTTGAGGGGCGTGCGGGGGTTGTATTGGCGTGGAGTCGCAATCTAGCAAGTGTGTGTTCAGGAGGAGGCGAAAACAATGCACAGTTTGTTCAGCAGATCGGAGTAGTCCAAGGGGATGGTGGTCTCCGAAACGAAGAGAGATATTGCTCCAATGGGATAGTTATCCAGGAGGGATAAGTCCCGGCTCTCTAGAGGGAGAATCATGTGGGACGGACCTCATAAGTTGAGGAGGAGTACCTCAACAAACAACAACTCCACGAAGCTCAATAGATTGAGTAAGCGGCGAGGAGTCGTCGCATGATCTCGCTTGAGAGAATGCATTGGTGGATGCATTGCGAGATCAAGTGAGGGAGCGACCCAAAGCAACACAAATGAAGGCATACTTGGAGTCGATATGAGATCAGACTCAAGGGAGGGCTGACCCGTGGAATGGTGGACGCTAGGGCCACCATCAACTCAATGCAAAAACGAGTAGAGCAACTTGGGTGTAACTCGGCAAAGTACCTGATGAGGGTAATAATAGTGATAAGACTCGGGTGACGTCAGCTGCCCCAGATGACACCTCACGCCTCTGTTGACCTGACAACACCTGGTCAACGCGGACCGAAATGTCGACCGAGGCACATTAACACCCTGCTCAGGCTCGATCCCACACGCCACGCCAACGTCGATGTTAGACGCTACCAGAAGTACAATCCTGCTCCCTGCGGGCAGGCACATCAAACAACGGTAATTCTCACTATAAAAACCCTCGCGCTCCGAGGGAAAAAGGAGGACGGAAAAAACCCCCTGCGACTATTCGCTAACTTGATCGTCGGAGGGGTCGGGCCGAGCTCTCCTGACCCGACCTTTGTGCATGTGCGAAGACAGAGGCCTCCCACTAAATGCCCAGGCGAGGAGTTTCCTCCCGGAGGAAACAGCGACCCCGTCCTGATCGGACCATTGCAACTGGACACCTCAGCGATCTCAAGGGTCGTCCCGGGAAGATCCCCCATCATCCGGACCCAAACCAAGCCGCGTCGACCCCGAGGCCACGACTTAAAGTTGTTTACACCACTATTTTGAAGCTAAAAGGAGGGTCCGAATGTCAGGGGATCGCCCAATCGACTCAGACGAGCTCGCAACTGAGGGGTCACACCCGATCGGAGCTCTGGGGGAAATCCCCCCACGCGGAGAACTTAGAGACGAACCCCCCGCCACGGCTTCAGAGCGCTATTAGCGGATATTTAACGACCCGGGCCTGTCACCGCCCGACGGCGCCCCAGCTTGTCATGGACTTAGCTGGTTTTGCCTAAGTCGTGCGGCACCCTTGCGTGTCCGTCCGCAAAGGTCAACCTCCCCGAAGCCTCCCATGGTCCCTTAGGTCCCACAAAAGAGAGAACAGGACAGAGAAAAGGCCTCACTCGGGATCCACAAGCAAACATCTCCGAAAAACACTTTATAGACAATGCAAATTACAAACAGACTTTACAAGCTCTGAACAGTTGCACAACAAAGGGTAAAATGGTCCATTACAGACCAAAAATCTCTCACACGTGTCCACATGACACAACCTTTATTTACAAGCCTAAAGCGGCCACTGACCCAACTAAAATGGGACTATCAAGCCTTCGGCCGTCCCCTACATGCTGTACAAAGCATGGACATACCAAAAGACACGAACATACATAAGCATTACATCAAACACCCTGTTTAGAAGTTTGTCCGTGACAAGCTGGCCCGTTGCCCGTGTCGTCCGAGGCCTTTCAGGACCTCACTCATCAAGTCCGAACTTTAACCGATATGGTGCAGTCCATTATCCCACTCGTTTCTCGACCGCTGCACCCGCCTGCGATCTAACCGCTGCGGCAACCGGAGCTGCCCGTTCGGGCTCGCACCCCACCCAAGGAGCTTCCGACTTCCCCTCGGGACCGAACGGCCCCACTCGGGGACCGAGCGATGGCAAACTCGAGAGGCCGCCCAGAACCCGAGGCATTCTCCTCGGATTTCACGGATTCCCTGCGAGCCCAGCTACGCTTCGTTAGTCTGCGGCTCGACGAGGTGCAGAAGGAGGTTCGCAGGTCGAGGGGAGAGCTCGGGGATCGGACGATCCCCCCGAACTTCTGACTCCCCTCGGACACATACGACGGCTTCACCGATCCAACGGACCATGTAGCCGCTTTCCGTGCCCAGATGGCGATGTACGGAACTTCTGATGCTTTGATGTGCAGGGCGTTTCCCACCACTCTGAGAGGACCGGCCTGCACGTGGTACAGCGGCCTGAAGACTGGGACGATTGCCTCCTTTGACCAGTTCATCAAGGACTTCGAACTCAACTTCTTGGCCTACGCCCGGCCAAAACCTTCCGTGGCACTGCTCCTCGGACTCAACCAGAGAGAGGACGAGCCCCTCTCCCATTTTGTGAATCGTTTTGCAACACAAATCCGGGGATTACCGGACACTCATCCCTCTCTGTTAATGCAAGCGTTTATGATAGGCCTGCGACCTTCCAGATTCTTCTGGTCCCTCGTGGAGCGACCCCCCACCGCAGTGCCTGAGATGCTTCAACGGGCAAACCAGTTCATCGCGGCCGAAGCCTAGATGGTCGGGAAGCGAGAGGAGCACAAGAGGGTCAGGCCGGAGTCGACGCAGTGGTTGGACCGTCCTGACCCGCTGGCATTGAGGACCTCGTTGCCCTCTTTGGGCACGTCTCGAACGGAGATATTTCTCCAAATAAGGGAAAAAGGGTTACTCAGGGCCCCTAACCCGATGAAAAGCCCGCGGGAACTTGCTGACCAGTCCAAGTATTGCCGCTTCCACCGACCAAGCAGACACAATACTGAGGAGTGCCGCGAGCTGAAGCGGCAAATCAAGGAGCTCGTCTACAGAGGACACCTCAGTCGGTACATCCGACAGAATATGGAACTTTCGCCCCGTCCGGAGGGCCCCGTTGAGCGCCAAATCGACATCATCACGGGCGGCCCAACATCCGGAGGGATCAGTATGTCCGGAAGGAAGGCATACGCCCGCTCAGCTAGGGTCGATGCTCCCCAACGCGTCCTCGACAATGATACCTGACCCACTCTAGGACCGGGGAAGTCTGGGGAAGCCCCCGGGAGTCCAGGCAATGATACCTGACGGCGGTTTCGCTACACAAAAGGGCAAAGACCGACCGACCCCTGGAGGACCCAAGGGAAACGAAGCGGCCGACCCCACATCCTGAGCCGTCGGCGCTCACTTGCGACATACCGTTGATGAAGGATCGGCCAGACCGGACGGTCAAAGTCGGGTCGGGACTCCCCGAGCAAGAGCAGAAGCAACTCGTCGGCTTCTTGCAGGAGAACGCCGACGTCTTCGCTTGGTCGCCATCTGACATGACGGGCGTCGACCCAAAGACCGCCCAACATCACCTGAACATATCGTCCGATGCTCGACCAGTGAAGCAGAAACCACGACAACAAGCTCCAGACAGACAACAGGCTGTCCATGAAGAGGTGGAGAGACTCTTGGCAGCAGGCTTCATAGAAGAAGTCAAGTACACACGATGGCTATCTAATGTAGTCCTCGTGAAGAAATCTAATGGGAGCTGGAGGATGTGTGTTGACTACACCAGTCTCAATCGTGCATGCCCAAAAGACTGCTATCCCCTCCCGAGGATCAAGCAGTTGGTCGATGCGACCGCCGGGCATGCCCGCCTTTCGTTCATGAACGCCTTCTCCGGCTACAACCAGATCAGGATGGCGCACGAGGACCAAGAGTACACGGCCTTCCTCACCGATCTAGGAGTGTATTTCTACAAAGTTATGCCGTTCGGACTGAAGAACGCGGGTGCTACCTATCAGAGAGCTGTGAACAAAGATGTTCACCCAACAGATCGGGCGGAACATCGAGGTTTATGTCGACGACATGATCGTGAAGAACTGCGCGACGGTGGACCACTTGGCCGACTTGGCCGAAACGTTTGCCACGCTGCGAAGGTATGGTTTGCGACTCAACCCGGCAAAATGTGTTTTTGGCGTCAACTCGGGAAAGTTACTCGGATTCATCGTCCACGAAAGAGGAATCGATGTCAACCCGGAAAAGGTTCAGGCGATCATCGGTATGCAAACCCCTCGGACAATCAAGGACTTGCAGCAAATGAACGGAAGGCTCGCTGCCCTATCCCAGTTTTTATCCCGATCTGGTGATCGCTGCCTCCCCTTCTTCCGGGCACTGAAGAACCCGAAGAACTTCTAATGGACGGCGCAGTGCGAAGAGGCTTTTGAACAAGTCAAACAACACCTGGCCAACCTCCCCCGCCTTGCCTCGGTCTCCTTTGGGGAAAAGCTCAGTGTCTACCTGGCTGCCTCCCGACACACGGTCAGCTCCGTCCTGACCATAGAAGCCTCCGGTGAGCAACTACCGGTCTACTACATCAGCCATGTCCTGAATGGGCTTGAGGAGCGGTACCCGCCAATCGCGAGACTTGCTCTGGCGCTCGTGCTGATCGGTAGAGCTTGGAGAGTTTGACATACATTACGTGCCGACGACTGCCATCAAAGCCCAGTCGATAGCCGACTTCATCGCGGAACTTGTTCAGATTAAGGACGAGGGTTCCGGGCAGTCTGGGGAAGCGTGGATCATGCACGTGGACGGCTCGACTACCTCGAGTGGTGCGGGCGCGGGATTGGTGTTATCAGCCCACGACGGACGTTCGTTCGAACGCTCCCTCCGCTTCGGGTTCCAAGCAACCAACAGTAAAGCCGAATATGAGGCACTCCTGGTAGGACTCAGACTGGCCCTCGAGATGCAGGTGAATGCCATCCACGTCCTCACCGATTCGCAGTTGGTGGCCGAGCAACTCAGCGGCGGATACGAGGCCAGGGAACCAACCATGGCAAAGTATCTAGCGGAGGTAAAAAGCCTAGCCTCCAATTTCTCTCACTTTACGGTATCTAAGGTGCCGAGGAGTCAAAACGAGCGAGCCGACGGGCTAGCTAAACTGGCCTCAAGGTCGGGTTCCAAAACCCAGTCCGAGGTTGAAGGGCTATATCTTCAGCCGACGCGCGTACCACATGGGTGCAGGAGATGCTGCGCTTCAAGTGCGACGGGATTCTTCCCGCTGACTAGGCTGCGGCTCGACGCATCCGCCGAACGCAGGCATGATACTCCGAGGTGAACGGACGACTCTACAAGCGGTCCTTCTCGCATCCTCTACTGCGGTGCCTCAGGCCTAAAGAGGCTCGGACGGTCCTGACCGAGGTCCATGAGGGGATTTGCGGAGAGCATATCGCTGGACGGACCTTGGCTTGCAAAATCCTTCGCCAAGGATACTACTGGCCCACCATGTCCCGAGACGCAAGATCTTACGTACAGCGGTGCGGCCCGTGCCAGAGGCACGCCCGAACGCCCCGACAGCCTGCGGTTCCCCCATTGACTGTGTGTGGTCATTCGCGCAATGGGGATTGGACCTCCTCGGCCCTTTCCTACTAGCCTCGAGACAACGGAGATATATCGTCGTGGGAGTAGATTACTTCACCAAGTGGGCGGAGGCCGAGCCACTAGCAACGATCACAGAACGACAAGTGGAGAAGTTCGTCTGGAAAAATATCATGACTTGGTTCGGCTTGCCCAGAACCATCATCACGGACAACGGATCCCAGTTCGCTAGCACGAGGTTCCGAGAGTTCTGCGCGAACTACGGGATTCAGTTGAGGTTCAGCTCGGTGGCCCACCCCCAAACGAACGAATTGGTCGAGGTGACCAACCGATCTATTCTGGACGGGCTCAGGAGGAGAGTGTCCGCGGCCTGATCGACTTGGGTGGACAAGCTCCCAAGTATCCTATGGTCCCTGCGGACCACCCCCAAAACCGCAACCAGAGAGTCCCCCTACAGCCTCTCATTCGGGACCGAGGCCGTCCTACCCCCCGAAGTGGTTTTCCCTACCCCTCGGACGGAAAACTACGATAAAAGGACGTCGAACCAAGGACTACAAGCCGGCCTCAACCTGCTCGAAGATCGGCATGCTGACGCGCATTTGAAAGACCTCTCTTACAAGAGGGCCGTCTCCAGAATCTATAACCGCAAGGTACGGCCCCGATCAATTAAATTAGGCGACTTGGTCCTGCGCAAGACCGAAGTCAGCGACCCGACCCAAGCACGCGGCAAGCTTGCCCCAATTGGGAAGGACCTTATCGGGTTATTGGCGTTGTCAGGGTCGGCACTTTTCGGCTTGCAACCATGCGGGGCCACCCTTTGCCGAGAATGTGGAACGTGCAAAATCTTAGTAAGTTTTTCGTATGAATAGGAGGCGAAAGGGACAAGGCAGAAGTCTAGAACAAAAGTTTTTCATTTAAATCGAAACCTGATTACAGGACTAGACGAGTTACAGCACCAAACCCAAATCCCTAGGTTATTACAATGTTCTACCCTATTTCTCGGAGGCTTCGGCGCTGTCATCAAAGGGAACCTCGTCTGGCATGCCGACGCTCAGGTCTTCGGGGCAGGAGGCGAAGGGGTCTTCCTCGACCTTCAGGTTGGGGTGGCGCGCCTTGAAGCAAGCCAGGGCAATCCGATACCCATATTCATAGGTGACCAGCCCCGACCAGACCAGACCGAGCTGAAAGCCCGAGGACTCTTTGTAGTCCTCGATCAGCTTCTTGTCTTTCTCCGGCCGCTGGCTCATCTCGGTGGCCAGGGCGTCGGAAGCCCCCTTCACCTCGACACGCGCCTCCTCCAGCTTTCGAGCGAGGCCCGCCGCCTCATCACGGGCTAGACGAGCCTCGGTCCGAGTCGTCCTCAAGAACACTTAGAGCTCGTTATTCTGCTCCTCGACCGCCTTCACCTCTTATTGGAGGCGCGCCGACTCCGCCTCCAGCTCCAAGGAACGCTGCTCGGCCGCCCTCACGACTGAGGTAAGGCGCGTCGCCTCCGCCTCCAGGTTGGAGGCACGCTGCCCGGCCGCTGCAACAGCCTCTGGAGCCGCTCCTGCACGGGCCTCCTCAATCTGCCTACGCAGCTCGATGTTGCGGTCGCTCAAAACGTCGAGGGCCCGACCCGCGTCGCGCACACGGTCCATCAACGCCGTGGTATAATGATGGCCCTGCAAAGAGAAAGAGTCAGGACAAGTACCATTCGGGCATAGGCAGAAAGTCGATAGCAAGATACTTACCCACAGCAACGACTTGGCAGACTTGCCCAACAAAACGTCTGAAGGCATGGTGTACAGATCTCGAGCAATATCGGGATGAAGACCGCCTCGTGCGAAGGAGGCCGCAGGCTCCCCGTCGGCCCATACCCCGGTTCCGGGGGTCAGGCCCGCCCACCGGGCTACCAGCGGGTCGGAGGGTTGGCCCTCCGGAAGTCCGCCCATCACCCGAGCTTGATAGGGCTCGTCCTGCGCTCTCGCAGGGAGGCGACACAGGTCGTGGATGGAGGGTTCCCGGGGCGCCTTCCCTGCCCCTTCGTTGCTCGGGTCGGCCTCGCCCCGACCGGGGCCCCGTCGCCGATCACGACGGCATGGTTCAACAACAACCTCCCTGGCCTGAGCTGGCGGCATATCTGCCTTCTGGACGCCGATCTTCGATTACTTTTGAGGCCGTTCGGCCTCAAGTTCTACTGGCGCTTCTTTCGAGCCGACCCTTGGCTCGGCCGTTTGACGCGACGACGCAGCCGACGAAGAACGCCCCCGGCGCACAGCGACGAGGTTCACCATCTCTGCGCGAAAACACCAACATTGGTCAGAACACCAAAAACGATCTTTTAGAAAACCCTAACGCTACCCACTGCGGGCATACCTCGAGGCACCGGGCTAAGACCCACCTCGACCAGCCACGCCTCGGTCATCTCCCGGATGACTCGGGAGGCTGGGAGAATCTCCTTAAGATGCCGAAGGTCCCTGCGCTCCTCGTCGTTCAGAGCCGGGACGATGTTGTCAATCACGCACGTCGCCCACCGGAGCCCGAAGCTCCAGTCCTCCGAACGGCAGACAAAAAAGAAACGCCCCTTTCATCCCTTATTACTGGAAGGAGCCCCGCTAACACGGAAGCCCGACCGGGCGAACAGATAGTAACCCCCTGACCCCTTGGAAAGGCGGAAACAAGAGAGGAAGAGGGACTGGGTCAGGGAAATATTGGCGTAGTGGCATTCCCCTAGGAACGCCACCAGATAGCGCCGGGAGTTTAGTGCCATCTGTGACGGGGAAATACGCCACCACGAAATGCAAGAGGTGATGACGGGATGCAGTGGGAGGCGTAACCCGGCCTCAAAGGCGTCTAAAGTCAAGGCGAAACCCTTCGGGATAGGGTCATATGCTCGTTGCCCTGGCTCAGGGGTGGTAAGCACAAATTCCTCCGGGATACCGTAACGGCCTCGGAGGTAACCAAGCGACGACTCGCTCACAGTCGAGTCAAGGTCGTGCGGCCACATTAAGGCTTCGAGAGCTTGAGCCGCTTTTTCGTCGGATGACGAGTTGGGGCTCGGCGGTGACGTTTTCTCTCCGACATTACCAGAGGTGGAAGGTGAAGAAAGCAAGGGCAAAGAAGAAGGGGAAGCCATCCTTACCGACCTTGGGAAGGAGAAGCAGGACAACCGATTCGGACGAAGCAATAGGGTCCGAAGAAGCAACCAAGTGAATGCAAGTAAGGAGACGTGCAGGAAGCCAATTGCACGCTATTTATAGGCCAAATCCCGCCAAAACGTCGACCCTTCCTCTCCTGAAGCACGTTGCGTTAGGCAGACCAAACATCACTTCGCCATAAGTATGGCTTGACGTGGCAGCCAGCGGGCGCGCGGTGCGGATGCTGAAAGCGTTGGTCTTCTCAGCCTCGAAAACCGATGACTCCCGAAAGTGACGATCCCCTGGGCTTCCCCAGACGAAGAGTGGCCTGGCCACCCGCGTCCGCACGTCACTACGTAATGGATTGCTGATCCAAACCAAGTTGCTCCTCGGTTGCATGTTGCCCCAGACCACTACCTCTGCGCAGCCTGCCCGCCTGAGTCGTGCTCCTCAGCTGCATGTTGCTCGAGACCACTACCTCTGCGCAGCCTGCCCGCCTGAGTCGCGCTCCTCGGTTGCATGTTGCCCGAGACCACTACCTCTGCGCGGCCAGCCCGCCCGAGTCGTGCTCCTCGGCTGCACGTTGCCCGAGACCACTACCTCTACACGGCCAGCCCGCCTGAGTCATGCTCCTCGGCTGCATGTTACCCGAGACCACTACCTCTGTGCGGTCTACCCGCCTGAATCGTGCTCCTCGGCTGCACGTTGCCCGAGACCACTACCTCCTGTCGCGGCGCTAACCCGGCTGAAGTCGTGTTCCTCAATGCGATGTTGCCCGAGACCACTACCTCTGGCGGTTAGCCGCTGAGTCATGCTCCTGGTGCGTGTTACCCGAGACCACTACCTCTGGCGGCACGCCGCTGAAGTCGTGCTCCTCAATGCATTGTTGCGAGACCACTATCTCTGCGAGCTCGCCCGCCTCGAAGTCACGCCCTTGGCATATCTTGCCCGGGGCCCACCGCTGCACATCTAACCCTCCTTAGTTACTAAACTCCACAATTCCCACACCCCTGGTAACGGGTTGGCAACCGCCCAGTAGGGATAGTTTCTTAAAGCTGAAGTCATGCCACAACCCCCCCTTTTACAGTAACTGACGCATAGCTTCCTTCGGGGGGGGAATATGATGAGGGTAATAATGGCGATAAGACTCGGGTGACGTCAGCTGCCCCAGATGACGCCTCACGCCTCTGTTGACCTGACAGCACCTGGTCAACGTGAACCGGAACGCCGACCGAGGCATATTAACACCCTGCTCAGGCTCGATCCCTCACGCCACGCCAACGTCGATGTCAGACGCTACCAGAAGTACGATCCTGCTCCCTGCGGGCAGGCACATCAAACAACGGTAATCCTCACTATAAAAACCCTCGTGCTCCGAGGGAAAGAGGAGAACGGAAAAAAACCCCTGCGACTATTCGCTAACTTGATCGTCGGAGGGATCGGGTCGAGCTCTCCCGACCCGACCTTTGTGCAGGTGCGAAGACGGAGGCCTCCCACTAAACGCCCAGGCGAGGAGTTTCTTCCCGGAGGAAACAGCGACCCCATCCCGATTGGACCATCGCAGCCGGCCACCTCAGCGGTCTCAAGGGTCGCCCCGGGAAGATCCCCCATCATCCGGACCCGAACCATGCCGCGTCGGCCCCGAGGCCACGGCTTAAAGTTGTTTACACCACCAGTACCCAAGCCGCATGAAGGGAGCCAGCATAGAAGATGGAACATGGAGCGGAGGCACAGTGCTTTCCTTGGACAGAGGTCAAGGACATAACTCTTGCAGAGGCAAGAGCAAGATCATGTTGTTCCATGGGTCTTTCATTCTGATGGAGCAGACTCATCTTGCATGGTGCCAAAGACGAAGGGAGCTTCTGGGCACATGCACCTTATCTCGGAGAAGCATTTGATGGAGGAACTAAGGCGACTCAACTTGCAGAGGCGAAGTTAGGTTCAGAAGGTCTTAGCACGGGGCAAGAGGACGCGGAGGCATATACTCTTGAAGAATGTGCCACAATGTTGCCATGAAGGAAGCGGTGCACAGTGAAGATTGTGCTGGTAGGGGCAGAGGCCTAGGATCCAGACAATGGTGCACTAATTGTAGTGAAGTCGGGGAACTTTGGGAGCTACTAGGCGACGGACTGTCCTAGAGCGATGCTTCATCTAGGTGTGACCCAAGAGTGGGTGGATGAAGGTCGATTGCCAAAGGAGTGAACAAAATCGAAGGTGGAAGAGACCCTGCGATATATTGGCAGAGACCACACATGGAGGGACCACAATTTGAGTTCATCCCACAAAGATCAGAATGCAATGGAGATGTCACCAGGAGGCGACATGATGCAGCGGATCGTGGTGGAAATCGATTCAATGGGTAATACGATACACACGAATGAAGTCACGCGTGAGGGACTAGATCATACTGGAGGAAACGACGGGAGCTACTGGAAACTCCACCTCGGTGAACAACACGACGGCAAAAAGGGCTATGGATTCAAGGAGTGAAGGCTATGGTACCGCAGAGGCGGGTCTTCCATGCGTGGATCGAATTTTGCATCGGATGAAAGCCTTGGTCATCAGCATATGGGGGCTGTATTCCACCAAGGGAAATGTTCGAATGCAAGTACCAGTGAGTCCCATGGGAGGGACTTGATCATGCAGAGGTATGATCAAAGCAACTGGAGAGTTAGACTATTCCAGAGCCCATATTTGCTTAAGGGAGCCCGGCAAGTCAAAGGACAAGGTCGAGTAAGCGAAAGTTGCTACCAAGGAAGCTAAGGAGAACAGAATCGGTGCAAACTCTACAACGTGATGGCAGAGGCCATGCATGGGAGTTGCAATCTGTCTTTCCATCGATCAAAGGGAGTTGCTTGGAGAACACAAAGGTGTTGAAGAAGAGGGTCGAAAGGGGCGAGGAAGCGACGATGAGTCCCGAGGGACTTAGCTACCCAAAATCAAGCATCAGTTAGAATGGAGGTGGACTCGGAGGAGTGCCACAGAGACATATCTACTAATCGTGAAGAAAAGGGATGTAGATGCGAGGCGACGAATAGTAGGGCCATGGGCATGGCAACGCCATGGTACCGTAGAGGCGGGACTTCCGTGAAAATCATTGATCCCTTGCTCTCATGGAGAGAGAGCGCTTGGTCGTGAAAGGGGCCGAAGAGGTGGAGCATGCAGAGACAAACTCCAAGTACCGAGACAAGGATAAAGGGCAGAGGCCAAGGAACTTCGTAAGACCGATGTCAACGAGCTTCTCATCAAGATAGCCGAAAGTGAAGGACTTCGGGTCATGCAAGAGTGCACGATCAAGGAACGAAGTAGGCAGTACGTGTTGCTGTACCTTTGCTACTCAGGGGAGTAGGCAGCAGGGTTAATGGAGAAGACGGTACAATCCCAAAGGCGACCAAATCTATTAGAGAATTACTCCAAGTTGGGGTGAAAACTTCTTGCATTCCAAAAGTTTGATGGCATCGAGAAGGTGAATCACAGTAGCTAACTCAATGCAAGGAGTGCAAACACTTCAAATGCTTCCGAAGTGTGAGCAAAGAGCAGGCGAAGGTTAGTAACCAGCTCGATGCATGGAGTACAACCTCGAGGAGGCGGGCGAAGTCAAGTAACCTTTGCCTTTTCAACCTTTAAGAGAATGGGCGAAACCGAGTACTCAAATTCTCTTATCTATCCAGCAGAGGAGCTCTGCACAAGTTCAAAGACCCTTCGAAGATAATGGAAGACAATAGTTGTCAAATCCTCACCAACGGTGATCAGTGCTACTGAGAGTATATTGTCCGCTTCATTTCCCAACGAAATACCAATCGAAAGCGGAAGTGATGCGAACCTACTTGGAAGTGAAAACTAAGTGAAAGAAGAGTCAATGGGCAAATTTTATGGAGAAAAGACCCAAAACTTCAGAAGTTTGCGAGACGATGCTCGTTAGCTCCAACAAGCATCCACCCAGTTCAAAGAGCATGAGGCATTTGAGAGACTGGCGCAGTAAGGATGGTCTTTTCCTTTATCTGGAGGATCCGCAGGAACCAACAGGGATCAACACAACTCAGTCAACCCTACACTAGAGTTAGAGTCAATGGCGAGTTGAAGCAGCATGGCGGAACAAAGGTTCGACTACTCAAAAACAACAGCGGAGAGCAGCTGAGAGCTAGGAGGCGTATTGCAGCTAGAGCAGAAGATTGAAGACTCAGCGAAGGCAAGGAATTGCAGTGTCGGCAAAGGCTTCGACGAGGACGTCGAAGGAATAAGTGGGGGAGAATGTCACGGACAAACTTCTAAACAGAATGTTTGATGTAATGCTTATGTATGTCCGTGTCTTTTGGTATGTTCATACTTTACCTAACATGTAGAGGGAGAGCCGAAGGCTTAATAGTCCCATTTTAGTTGGGTTTGGTGGTCGTTTTAGGCTTGTAAATAAAGGTTGTGTCATGTGGACACTTGAGAGAGATTTTCGGTTTGTAGTGGACCATTTTACCCTTTGTTGTGTAACTGTTCAGAGCTTGTAAAGTCTGTTTGTAATTTGCATTTTCTATGAAGTGTTTTCGGAAATGTTTCCTTGCGGATCCCGAATGAGACGTTTTCTCTAACATGTTCTATCTTTTGTGGGTCCTAAGGGACATGGGAGATTTCGGGGAAGCTGACCTTTGCGGACGGACACGCAATGGTGCCGTACGACTTAGGCAAAACCAGCAAAGTCCGTGACAGCGTGGAGGGCGTACGGTTGGGAGCAACGTCGGTGGCGCGGTTGGGATGCAACAGCGAAGTCAAGAGCAGTGTGAGGGCTCACTGCGGTCGTTGCATGGAGGACATGTGGCTAGAGGACAGCATCGGTGACGTGGCTAGGAGGCAGCGGCAGAGGCGTGGTTGTTGCAGCGGGAACGCCGAGGGTCGCTGCGTGGAGGACGACATGGATGGGCTGGCGGGCAGCGGGAAGAGCAGCAAGATTGCACGACTGGGAAGTTATAGTAGGATGCCGAGCAATCGGTGTGGGGAGTTGCAGCGAAAATGTCGAGGATCGCGACTCTGATACCAAAGGGTAAGACCCTTAGGGTTTTACCTTAGAAGAAGGGGAACAAAAGGATAAGATCACTTCGAGGGGATCGACCTCCTAGGGTTTGCCAAAGACTGAAAAATATTTCCCTTGATAGCGAAAAGAAATAGTTACATCCATATTTATAGATTTTCACCCCTTAGTCCACAAGTATAAGCATATGATCATAGTGCCTTCACTACAACAAATAAATACAAGTATCATAGTAAGGTATCGTAGTGCATTCATTGCAACAGATACCACACAGTCCTATACATGTGCATTCCTAGACATATTAAAGCTGACTAATTATGTAAATTAACCAAGCATTCATAAGTTCTAAATTTCTAGAAAGTCTGGAGGATCCTGCACTGCAATCGGTACTGAATGGTTAAAATTGGATAAGAACTATTTCTGTACTAAAAGTATTATTAGAAGAAAGAGCACGGTCATTCTTTCCCTTAACATTAAAGGTGCCTTGTTCTCTAATAGCTTAGTTATTTTCATCAAACAAGTCCACCACCTAATAAGTAGTAAATTTTTCATATATATACAGCAACATACACACCACAATTAAGTTGATTATAATTTTTAATCCTCCTCCAGATAAAAGCGAACAGCATCACATTTCACATAGAACACTAATAACCAAAGAGACTGGAAATATGCCACGACAGTTTATTATTTATACTTACAGGCCAACAACTTCAAGGTCAAGTAGAAATGGACAGGAAGATAAAGCTTTGCAAAGTGCAAAATTGTCCATTTTATCAATGTTATACAGGTGCAGACTCCTCAAGAAATTCCTTCACATAAAAAAGAAAAACTAAGAACAAAAGAATAGATAACAATAAGCTAAACAACTTTAATACTTTCATACCCTGCAGCACCACCATCCACACTTAGAGCCAGAAGGCAAGACCTTGTAAGAAGAGAGGTCTCCTTGCCTTTCCTTGGTCTCTTTTGACTCCATGAAAGGCCTGATGTATCCATGGGATTTCTAGTGGAATAGGACATAGGTCTAGAAAGTTCTGTTGTTGAAGCTGCGTTAGGCCAAATCCCAAGCTTGAGTGTTCTGTTTTGGAGAACAGTTTTTAGAAAATAATTGGAATAAGCTTCACAGGTACATTTTGTTTACATTTAAGACAGAAAGAAAATGACTTGTTAGCCATCACTATGGTGAAACCCCTCCGTTTACCTACTCATAAAAACATGCATATGTATGTTGGCAGAGAACTTAAAGTTAGACTTCCATCTCAACTTCTATATGATCCCATTACTAAATTGCAAAAGGGCATAACATTTAACTAGATCAGTGAAGCACAGGCTCGATTGTAGACATTGCATAATGAAAGTAATTTTAAAAAGCAAGCTATAGGGTCCGTAAGAGATAATATAACACTATTATGAAAATGAGATGGTATAACACTTGGTAACTATGGACAACTTTGTGCTTAAACCAGGTATCTTTAAGTTGTATACTGCCAAAAAATAGGCTTTGTGGCATATATTATGTCCAACAGTATACTCAAGGAACAAGTAACAGCATCCTGAAATTTGTTTGCCACCAACGTGTCACGGCCTTAGCTGGAATTACCTAAGGCGTGATGCACCCTTGCGGCCAAGACGCGAACTTAGTTTGCGTTGTCTAAGTCGCGCTTCGCCCTTGCGATATTGCTCCGCAAAGATCAGCCCACTTGCAACCTCTCGCAGGTCCCAAAGGACCTGTAAAAGAGAAAGTTGATTAGTTCGAAAGAACGAGCGACGGACAAGTCCCGATGTCTCGCGAAAAGGGGAAGCTTTACAAGCAATTCAGCGAACACCTTGCGTGCACAAGAGAAAAGAGGGAGAGGGGGAAAACAAGGACTTTATAGGGTTGAACGAACAACTGCAAGTCCACAAACAGCTGCTCACTGGGTGTCGTGCGCGACAACAAGTTCCCGTCAAGGTAACGTGCGAACTTGCGAAAGGTTGTTCACTGAATTGCTTATAAAGCTTCCCCTTTTCGCGAGACGTCGGGACTTGTCCGTCGCTTGTTCTTTCGAACTAATCAACTTTCTCTTTTACAGGTCCTTCGGGACCTGCGAGAGGTTGCAAGTGGGCTGATCTTTGCGGAGCAATATCGCAAGGGCAAAGCGCGACTTAGGCAACGCAAGCTAAGTTCGCGTCTTTGCCGCAAGGGTGCCTCGCGACTTAGGCAACGCAAGCTAAGTTCGCATCTTGGCCGCAAGGGTGCATCACGCCTTAGGCAATTCCAGCTAAGGCCGTGACATTGTGGTATCAGAGCGGGCAAGCACTTCGAGCGAGCAGCGAAGGAACTTCGCAACTTCTCCATGGCAAAGCATCGTGGCGAATCAAGCAAGATGGGGCAAGTCGAACCCTTGCCCCAAGCAGCCGCAGGTGGGCTGCATGTGCACACTCGCTCTCAGGCTGTTAGAGCCGCTCAAGAGGAGCGAGGCAGCGAACATGATGAGCGAGAAGTTGGCTACTCTATGCGTGCGGAGGAAGCGCAATATGGGAAAAAGAGTCACAAGGAGAGACTCACAACGGCGGAGACCCGCCTGGATGTTCTTGAAGCGAGCGTGGAGGAACTCTACCATGGCCAACAAAGGCTTGTTGGGGTAGAGAGCTCGCAAGAGGAAGCGGAGTCCAGGATCGACAAGGTCGAGGCCCTAGTCGACCGACTGTCAGATGACACCAAAGACTCTGTGCAACACCTACAGGAAGTTGTGGCGGAACTCACTTCAAGGGTGGCCATGCTCACAAGAGCACTAAATGCGGGAGGAAGCAACACCCGCGTTGCACCACCACAAAATTTAAGGGCACCCGAGCCTCATGGATATGGAGGGGCCAGAGATGCTAAAGAGCTCGAGAACTTTCTGTTCGACATGAAACAATACTTTCGAGCTACGAGGCCTGATTCTGAAGATACCAAAGTTTCTATAGCAACAATGTATCTAAACGAAGATGCAAAACTTTAGTGGCAAACCCGTTGGGAGGAGATCCAACAAGGTCGGTGTCGGGTTGATACATGGGAGGACTTGAAGCGGGAGTTGAGAACTCAATTCCTACTGGAGAACACAGAGTTCGTCGCAAGAAGTTAAGACAACTCCGCTAAAGTACCACCATTCGAGACTATGTGAAACAATTTTCTGCACTAATGCTGGACATACAGGACATGTCCGAGAAGGACAAGTTGTTCAGCTTCCTCGATGGTTTGAAGCCATGGGCTCAACAGGAACTAAATCGAAGGAATGTCACCAATGTGGTCAGGGCAATTGCTACTGCAGAAAGGCTCACCGACTTTGTTTCCTCCGAAGACCCAGGGAGAAGGAAACAATCTTCAGGCAATCGCCCTCCAAAACATTCTCGAGGGAAGGAGTTCGGGAGCGAACAAAAGAAGAAGAGTTCCCACAAAGGGCCAAACCCGAAAGGTAAGGCCTCAAAACCTGAAGGATGCTTCTTGTGCGGAGGACCGCACATGGTGAGGGAATGCCCACAAAAACAAGCACCCAATGCTTTGACGGCTTCCATCCACCCCGACGGACAAGGGTAAAGTTGTTGCTCTTAGTTCGAGCAGTTCTAAATCCAGCAGCGACGACAAGGAGTCACAAGGACCCCGGATGGGAGCAATGCGTTTGTTGAATGCCATGCTGTCACGACCTTAGCTGGAATTGCCTAAGGCGTGAGGCACCCTTGCGGCCAACGACGCGAACTTAGCTTGTGTTGCCTAAGTCACGAGTCACCCTTGGGGCAAAGACGCCGAACTTAGCTTGTTGCCTAAGTCGCGCTCGCCTTTCATGATCTTGTTCGCCAAGGATCGGCCCACTTTGTAACCTCGCGCAGTCCCTAAGGACCCCTAAAAAAGAAAGAAGTTAGTTCGAAAGAACGAAAGCAACGGACAAGTCCCAAGTCTCGCGAAAAGGGAAGCTTTACAAGCAATTGGTCGAACACCTTGTGTGCACAAGAGAAAAGAGGGAGAGGGAGAAAAACAAGGCTTTCAAGGATGAACGAACAGCTGCAAGCCCACAAACGACCGCTCACCGGTCCCTGGCAAAACCAAGTTCCCGTAAAGGTCACGTCGCGAACTTCGCGAAAGAGTGTTCAACGCCTTGGATATAACCGAAGCCCCATCCAGCCATGTGCCACCCGGGGTTCCCGGGTCCGAGTGGGCGACGTTTTGTGAGCGGAGGCAGTTCTCCGCTCACCTCCATGCACGCTAAAACGAGGCTGATTTGGGCTGTTTTGGGGCTGTTTTGCTTTCGGTTCGGTGAGCGGTCGCTTTAACGCCGCAGCGGCTTTTCGAACTTACATATTTACAAGCAAAATGACCCAAAACTAAGAGAAAACACGCTGCCAAAGCAGCTGTACATGCAGGTCGCGGCGACGAGCGGTTCGTTGAAACGAGTTGTTCTGGTCTTGCGACGACCGCTCGTGACATTCTCCCCACTTAAACCGTCGGCGCCCTCGTCGGCGCTTTGATAGTAGTTGTTGATGACTTCTTCTTCATGTCGCAGGCGCCTTCGGGCTCCAACCGGCTTCGGTTTGGGGAAGCTTTAAGCCACTTCACCAAGTACTCTGTGCATTTCGCTCATTTGGTAGCTTTGTCTCTTCGATCCGCCGAATGGTTTCCACTTCGCTTCGTAGAGGTCGATGGGAGGTAGCCGAAGTTGGAACACTTCGAAGCATCTTGCGGATCCGAATGGTAGGCCTTCGTGTTCTTTGGCGTGAAGAACGTTGTGAATTTTGAACCACGCCGGCGGTGCAACTTGTAGGAAACATTGCCTACTCTTGCTAATAATTGGGAAGGGCCCTTCATACTTACGCAACAATCCTTTGAACTCGTTCCTGAAGAATTGGAGTGATCTTTGGTTGAGCTTTACCAACACCAAATCGCCAACTTTGAACTCTTGTGGTCGCCTTCCCAAGTCCCCCCACTTCTTCATCCGTTTTGCCGCCTTCTCCAAGTAAGGCTTCGCGAATATCGGCATTTCGATGCCACTCCTTTGAAATGATAGGCGATGGACTACTCCCAAAGATACCCAATTGCCATAGTGTGTGGAGTCGACGGTTGTTGTCCCTGATAATTTGAAGGGGCTCTTGTTGGATCGCAGAGCTCGGCCGCAAGTTGTAGGAGAATTGGGCGATGTCCAACGGCTTCACCCAATCTCGTTGATTGGCACTCACGTAGTGTCGGGAGATATTGCTCCAAGAGCCAATTTATTCTTTTCGGTCGACCATCCGTCGGGGGGGTGGAGGCTTGTAGAGAAGTATAACTTTGACCCCAACAATTTGAATAGCTTTGGGTCGAGAATCGCCCCAAGAACCGAAGTCCTCGATCACTAATGATATTGTGTGGACTCCCCAATACTACGCCCATCTTCATCATCGGTCCCGCCGCCTCTTCAAATTGAGCGGTGTAGGGGAGCAAAGAATGAAAGTTGCATACTTTTTAAAACCGATCGACCACCACGAGTATCGATCCAAGTCCCCTCTGGTGGCAAAGCTTGATATGAAGTCTAAGGAAATGCTCTCCCATGGCCTTTCGGTGCGGGCAACGGCTCCAAGAGTCCCACCGCTTCCGCCGCTCCACCTTGTCTTGTTGGCAAGTAAGGCATGTTCGAACATACTCCTCCACATCAATCCCCATCTTTGGCCGGTAGAAGGCCCTCTCCACGAGAGCCAACGTTACGTGAATGCGGTGTCCAGCCCAAAGGGAATCGTGACACTCTTTTAAGAGTTCACGCCTTAGATTGTCCACTCGAGGAACATAGACCCTATTCCCTTTCGTGTGAACAAGTCCCTCCGGACCCCAAACCGTTACCTTTGCCTTCTTTGATGAAATGCATCGATAACCGCCTGGGGATCACTATTAAGTCCATCCTTGATTCGGAAAGGAAGTTGAGTGCAACCGACTTGTTTGCCTCGCCCTCGGTTGTGCAAAAGATTCACGATTCCACCTTCCGACTCGGTAGATCGGGCCACGACGTTAAGCCTTCCCGTGCTTGTACTCCATCGCCATATCAAATTCACCAGAAATCCGCCGCCACCGCGCTCGCTTTGGGAGAGCTTCTTCGAAGTTTGGAAATAGCTCGAGCGATGTTGTTATCATCCCTCAAGACAAATCGCGACCGAGGAGGTAGTGTCGCCAAACTCGCAGACGATGGATCATCGCCGCCATTTCTTTCTCATGTACTGATCTCGCCTCTCGGTCTCGTTGAGTTTGCGGCTCGTAGGCCACCGGATGACCTTCCCCGCATGAGTACTCCCCAATAGCTAAGTCCCAAGCATCTGTATAGACTTCAAAGGGCTCTCCATAGTTTGGCAATTTGAGCCACCGGTTCTTCTAGAAACAAGACCTTCGGATCCCGGAATGTTATCTCACATTTGTCGACCACTTCCAAGGCGCCTTTCTTCTTCAAAGAACTCCGTCGATTGGGGTTGCCCGCCAATATCCCGAATGAAGGCGTCGATAGTAATTGACGAAACCAAGGAAGGATCTCAACTCGGCACCTTCTTTGAGTTAAGCCATTCATAATCGCTTGCACCTTCGACTTATCCATCCGAATGGAGCCATCACCGGTCGATGCCCCAAGAATAGAATCTCGGTTTGAGCAAAGTAGCATTTCTCCTTTTTTTACGAACAAAGTGTTCTCCCCGAGAACTTTGAAAATCGTTACAGGGTGCTTCGGCGTGCTCCTCGGCGTTTGGTTTGTCAGACGACGATATCGTCCAAATAGGCGACCACCGAACTTATCCAAATACTCCTTGAATAGTTCATTCACGAGAGTACGAAATGTGGTTTGAGCATTGGTTAAGCCGAAAGGCATCACCAAGAACTCAAACGCCCATACCGGGTCACACGTAGTCTTTGCTTTAATTAAGCCTTTCAAAGAATGCGCACTGCCAATACCGTACCAAGGTCGAAGTTTGAAAATACTTTGCCTTACCCAATTGATCGAACAAGTCCATGAATGAAGGGATGGGATACTTGTTCTTCACCGTTACTTTGTTGAGGGCTCGATAATGACGATGTCGGAGGAGGCTCCCATCTTGTTTCTTTTGGAAGAGAACCGAGTTCGAAAGGTGCTTTTGAGTCGCGGATGAGACCACCGCCAGCGTTCACCTAACCGCTTTCGAAGTTCTCCCAACTCGGGCGGGGCATCGCGATAGGGTGGTCTCGCTGGAGGCTTCCACCGGCTCCAAATCGATCGTCATGATCCACGCCTCTACGTGGTGGAAGGGTCTTCGAACTTCGGTGGCATAACGTCTTTGAACTCCTTCAGGGACGTTAGCCACCACAATGAGGTTCTTGAGTGGCCTCTTCATTGAGTGGCTCTAGCTTCATAGCGACCACGAATGTCGGCCGCCTCCTTCGCACCTTTCTTGATTGTAATCTTTGAAATGTG
This sequence comes from Musa schizocarpa, assembly GCA_900464855.2. NCBI lineage: Eukaryota > Viridiplantae > Streptophyta > Magnoliopsida > Zingiberales > Musaceae > Musa > Musa schizocarpa. The sequence continues at coordinate 11,328,425 of LS990918.1, forward strand.
TTGGGGCTCCTTGGTTCCTCTCCGAGAGGGAACCACGCAGGGTCATCGCCTCCCATCATACATAGGGAGTTCAAGAACGGCATCGGCACCAACTTCGCCGCGACGATAAACTCCATTCCAAGAATCACTTGAAGTCATCTAGTGGCACGCCATCATGTTGGTGTTTCCGCCCAAGTCCCGATTTTGATAGAACACCCTTCGCCAACCCGGAGATTCGCTTGCCTCTCCGAAGTTCACCGCCTTCATTCGGCTTCGGCTCTTCTCCAAGGTCAACCCAAGTCGTTAGGTTCCCAGATGGTATGAAGTTGTGGGTAGCGCGATCCACCATTATCGACGGGTCGTTTGGCCATTTAGCTTAATGTCCACATACATCGGCTCGCCGCTTCACTTTTTTTGTGCCTTCGTCTTCATATTCTCCCCACTTGACCCCGCGTATGCGTTCAACAATCGCGTTGCTCCCATTCGGGTCCTTGCGACTCCCTCATCGTCGCCGGATGGATTCTGAATCGCTTTCGAACTAAGAGCAACGGCTTTTGCCCCTTGTCCGATCGGGGGGGTGGATGGAAGCCGTCAAAGCGTTGAGTGCCCATACGCACTCCCCTTACCATGTCTTGGTCCTCCGCACAAGAAGCATCCTCCGGGTTTTGAGGCCTTGCCTTTTGGGTTCGACCCTTTATGGAGCTCTTCTTCTTTTGTTCACCCCCTCCTTCCCTCGAGAATGTTTTGGAGGGCGATTTGAAGATTGTTTCCTTCTCGTTGGGTCTTCCGAGGAAACAAAGTCGGTGAGCCTTTCTCGGCCAGAACATTGCCCGGGCACATCGGTAACATTCCTTCCGATTTAGCTCCTGCCGAGCCCATGGTTTCAAACCATCGAGGAAGTCAACAACTTGTCCTTCTGACATGTCCCAGATGTCCAAAGATTAGTGCAGAAAACTGTTTTACATAGTCTCGGATGGTGGTGCTTTGGCGGAGTTGTCTCAACTTCCTTCTTCTTGCGACGAACTCTTGTTCTCCCTAAGGAACCGAGTTCTCAACTCCCGCTTCAAGTCCTCCCATGTGTCGACTTCGACACCGACCTTTGTTGGATCTCTTCCCAACGAGTTCACCACCAAAGTTTCAGATCTCCGTTTCGAGATACATCGTTCTTATAGAAACTTTGGTATCTTGAGAATCGGGCCTCAGAGTTTCGGAAGTATTGCTCCACGTCGAACGAAAGTTCTCGAGCTCTTTGGCATCTCTAGCCCCTCCAGATCCATGGGGCTCCGGTGCCCTCAAGTTTTGTGGCGGTCTGGCAACGGGTATTGCCTCCTCCGCGTTTTAGCGTTCTTGTGAGCATAGCCACCTTTGCCGTGAGTTCCGCCACAACATCATCCGTAGTGTGTTGCACGGAGTCCTTGGTGTCATCGATCAATGGTCGACGACTAGGGCCTCGACCTTGTCGATCCCGGACTCCGCTTCCTCTTCGATGAGCTCTCTACCGCAACAAGTCTTTGTTGGCCATGGTAGAGTTCCTCCATGCTCGCTTTCGGAACATCCAGGCGAAGTTTCCTGCCGTGGTGAGTCTCTCCTTGTGACTCCTTTTTTTCCGTTAAGCGCACGCAGATTAAGCGCTTCCTCCACTCGCGAGAGAGTTACCAACTTCTCGCTCATCCGTCACGCCACGATCTTCGTGAGCAGCTCCAACAAAGATGAGAGCGAAGTGTGCACATGCAGCCCACTGCGTCGCTTGGGGCAAAGGTCCCGCCGCCCGTCTTGCTTGATTCGCCACGACGATGCTTTGCCATGGCGGGTTAAGGTTCGTCATTTGTTCGATCGAAGAGCTTGCCCGCCTCGATACCACAATGTCACGACCTTTAGCGGAATTGCCTAAGGCGCGAGGCACCCTCATGGCCAACGACGCCAACTTAGCTTGTGTTGCCTAAGTCACGAAGTCACCCTTGGGGCAAGACGCGAACTTAGTCTTGCGTTGCCTAAGTCGCTTAAGCCCCTTTGCGATCTTGCTCCGCAAGGATCAAACCCACTTTGTAACCTCTCTCGGTCCCTAAGGACCTGTAAAAGAGAAAGAAGTTAGTTGAAAGAACGAGCAATCGGACAAGTCCCGAAGTCTCGCGAAAAGGGAAGCTTTACAAGCAATTAAATGAACACCTTGTGTGCAACAAGAGAAAAGAGGGAGGGGGAGAAAAACAAGGCTTTCAAGGATGAACGAACAGCTGCAAAAGCCCACAAACAACCGCCACCGGTCCCTCGGGCAAGAAACCAAGTTCCCCGTAAAGGTCACGCGTCGAACTCGAAAAAGAGTGTTCAACGCCCGTTATATAACCCCGAAGCCCCATCCAGCCATGTGCCACCCGGGGTTCCCGGGGTCCGAGTGGCTCGACGCGTTTTGTGAGCCGGAGGCAGTTCTCCGCTCACCTCCCAGCGGCACGCTGAAAACTGGTTGATTTGGGGCTGTTTTGCTCGGTTCGGTGGAGCGGTCGCTTTGCAACGCTGCAGCTTATTCGAACTTACATATTTACAAGCAAAATGACCCAAAACTAAGAGAAAACACGCTGCCAAGCAGCTGTACATGCAGGTGCGAGCGACGAACGGTTCGTTGAACAGAGTTGTTGCGGGTGCGCGACGACCGTTCGTGACAATGCGGGGTCAAGTGGGGGAGAACATGAAGACAAAGCTACAAAAAGCAGGAAGTAGTGAGGTGATGTATATGGACATCAAGCTAAATGGCCAAACGACCCGTGCAATGGTGGACACGGGCGCTACCCACAACTTCATAGCCGATCGAGAAGCAAAACGACTTGAGTTGATCATGCAGAAGAGCCCAAGCCGAATGAAGGCGGTGAACTCGGAGGCCAAGCGAATCTCCGAGTTGGCGAAGGGAGTTCCCATCAAAATCGGGACATGGAGCAGGTACACCAATATGATGGCAGTGCCACTAGACGACTTCCAAGTGATTCTTGGAATGGAGTTCATGCACGCGGCGAAGTTGGTGCCAATGCCGTTCTTGAACTCCCTGTGTATGATGGGAGGTGACGACCCCTGCGTGGTTCCCGTCTCTCGGAGAGGAACCAAGGAGCCCCAACACATATCGGCATTACAACTGAAGAAAATGGTGCGAAAAGGTGAATTAACCTTCGTGGCTGCTATGAAGCTAGAGCCACTCGACAAGAAGGCCATTCAAGAACCTACTGTGGTGGCGAATGTCCTGAAAGAGTTCAATGACGTTATGCCACCCGAGTTGCCGAAGACTCTTCCACCACGTAGAGGCGTGGATCACAACATCGAGCTGGAGCCAGGAGTGAAACCTCCAGCGAGACCACCCTACCGCATGTCCCCGCCAGAGTTGGCAGAACTCAGAAAGCAGTTAGGTGAACTGCTAAGCGGCGGTCTCATTCGCAGCTCTAAAGCACCTTTCGAAGCTCCAGTTCTGTTCCAGAAGAAACAAGATGGGAGCCTCCGACTATGCGTCGATTACCGAGCCCTTAACAAAGTGACAGTGAAGAACAAGTATCCCATCCCACTCATCGTGGACTTGCTCGACCAGTTGGGCAAAGCCAAGTATTTCTCGAAACTCGACCTTCGATCGAGGTATTGGCAGGTGCGCATTGCTGAAGGCGACGAAGCGAAGACTACATGTGTGACCAGGTATGGAGCGTTTGAGTTCTTGGTGATGCCTTTCGACTTAACCAACGCTCCGGCCACGTTCTGCACTCTCATGAACCAACTATTTAAAGAGTATTTTGACAAGTTCGTGGTCATCTACTTAGACGATATCATCGTATACAGCCAAACGCTCGAGGAGCATGTTCGGCACCTTCAGACAATTTTCAAGGTTCTCAGGGAGAACACTTTGTTCGTAAAAAGGGAGAAATGCTACTTCGCCCAAACGGAGATCTTATTCTTAGGGCATCAAATCGATGATGGTTCCATTCGTATGGACAAATCAAAAGTGCAAGCGGTTGCGGAATGGCGAACTCCAAAGAAGGTGCCAGAGTTGAGATCCTTCCTTGGTTTCGTCAACTACTATCGACGCTTTATAGCGGGTATTTTCGAAGCGTAACTCCACCGACGGAAAGTTCTCAAGAAGGAGCACCTTGGAAGTGGTCCGGACAAATGTGAAATAGCATTCCAAGATCGAAGAAAGGCTTTAATTGTCATGGAAGAACCGGTTACTCAATTGCCGGACTATGGGGAGCCTTTTGAAGTCCATACTGATGCTTCGGACTTCGCTTATTGGGGAGTACTACATGCAGGAAGGTCATCCGGTGGCCCTCTACGAGAGCCGCATGCTCAACGAGACCGAAAGCGGGCGATATCCGGTCACGAAAGGAGATGACAAGGTGATCCACCGTCTGGTTTCAGCGACACTACCTTCTGGATCGCGATTTGTCTTTCCGAGGACAAACAACATCGCCTCGAGCTATTTCCAAACACAAAAGAAACTTTCCCCAAAACAAGCACGGTGGCGGGACTTCTTTGGCTGAATTTGATATGGCAATGGAGTATAAGCACGGGAAGGCAAATGTCGTGGTCGATGCATTGAGTCGGAAAAGTGGAGCGTGAATGCCGCATAAATTGAGGGGGAGGCCAAGCAAGTCAATTATACTCCAACTTCCTTTCCGGGATCGGGGATGGATCAGATGGTGATCCCCGGCGCCTTCCCGATGCGACCATCAAAGAAGGCAAGGCACGACGATTTTGGGTCCATGAGGGACTCGTGTACACAAAAGGGAATCGAGTTTATGTTCCTCGAGTGGACAATTTAAGACGTGAACTCTTAAGAGAGTGTCACGATTCCCTTTAGGCTGGACACCCAAGTATTCATCGAACGTTGGCTCTCGTGGAGAGGGCCTTCTACTGGCCGAAGATGAGGACTGATGTAGAGGAATATGTTTGAACATGCCTTACTTGCCAACAAGACAAAGCGGAGCAGCGGAAGCCGATAGGACTTTTGGAGCTGTTGCCCGTACCAGAAAGGTCGTGAGAGTGCATTTCCTTAGACTTCATATCGAGCTTGCCACTAGTAGGGAGACTCGGATCGATACTCATGGTAGTCGATCGATTTTCAAAGTATGCAACTTTCATTGCTGCTCCCCTACACTGTTCAGCAGATGAGGCGGCCAAGCTGATAATTAAGGATGTGGTGAAGTATTGGGGAGTCCCGCACAATATCATCAGTGATCAGGATGCTCGATTCCTTAGACGATTCTGGACCGAGTTATTCAAACTGTTGGGATCTAAGTTATACTTCTCCACAAGTCTCCACCCCCGCATCGGATGGCCAAAACCGAGAGGATAAACTTCGCTCTCGAGCAATATCTCCTAACTACTACGTGAGTGCCAACCAACGATTGGGTGAAGCCGCTGGACATTGCCCAATTCTCCTTAACTTGCGGAAGCTCTGCGATCCAACAAGAGCCCCTTCGAGATCATTACCAACAACAACCGTCAACTCCTCACACCATAGCAATTGGGTATCTTTGGGAGTAGTCCGTCGACCTACTACTTTGCAAAGGAGTGGCACCGAATGCGATATCATGCGGGCTTACTTGGAGAGAAGGCGACAAAAAAGGATGAAGAAGTGGGGCGGAACTTGGAAAGCGACGCAAGAGTTCAGGTTGGCGATTTGGTATTGATAAAGCTCCAACCAGCATCACTCCAATTCTTTAGGAACAAAGTCCATAAAGGATTGGTGCACAAGTATGAAGGACCCTTCCCAATTATCAACAGGGTAGGCAACGTCTCTTACAAGTTGCAGCTGCCGGCGTGGTTCAAAATTCACAACGTTCTTCATGCCATCAACCTAAAAGCCTACCACTCGGATCCGTAAGATGCTTCCCGAAGTGTTCCAACTCAGCTACCTCCCATCACAGCCTCCTACGAGAAGCGAGTTGAAACCATTTTGGCGGACCGCAAGATAAAGCTACCCAATGGAGCTGAACAAACAGAGTACTTGGTGAAGTGACGAAAGCTTCCCCGAACTGAAGCCAGTTGGGAGCCTAAAGACGCCCTACGACATGAAGAAGCGATCATCAACAACTACAAATAAGCGTCGACGAGGGCGTCGACAGTTTAAGTGGGGAAGAATGTCACGAACGGTCGTCGTGCACCCACAACAACTCCGTTCAACGAACCGTTCGTCGATCTCATCTACATGTACAGCCACTTGGCAGCCTGTTTTGCCTTGGTTTTAAGTCATTTTGCTTGTAAAAATGTAAGTTCGAACAAGTTGCAGCGCTACAAAGCGATCACTCACCGAACAGAGCAAAACAGCCCCAAAACAACCTAAAACAGCTCTGTTTTCGTGTGCCGCAGACTGTTTTCTGCAGCCCGCCTCCGCTCACCAAAACGTCAGTCATCTCAGCCCCTTTGAACCCCCCGGGTGGCACAGGGCTGGATGGGGCTTCGGTATAGCGTCGGGCGTTAAACAACCTTTCGCAAGTTCGCACGTTACCTTGATGGCAACTTGTTGTCGCGCCCGGCACCTGGTGAGCAGCGGTTTGTGGACTTGCAGTTGTTCGTTCAACCCTCTAAAGTCCTTGTTTTCCCCCTCTCCCTCTTTTCTCTTGTGCACGTAAGGTGTTCGCTAAATTGCTTGTAAAGCTTCCCCTTTTCGCGAGACGTCGGGACTTGTCCGTCGCTCGTTCTTTCGAACTAATCAACTTTCTCTTTTACAGATCCTTCGGGACCTACGAGAGGTTGCAAGTGGGCTGATCTTTGCGGAGCAATATCATAAGGGCGAAGCGCGACTTAGGCAACGCAAGCTAAGTTCGCGTTTTTGCCGCAAGGGTGCCTCGCAACTTAGGCAACGCAAGCTAAGTTCACATCTTGGCCGCAAGGGTGCATCGTGCCTTAGGCAATTCCAGCTAAGGCCGTGACAAACGGCTTTAATCAAGTTGACATCAATCTGAAAATGTAATCTTCAAGATATTTCAATAGCAGGAGGCCGAAACATGAATCCATCAATAGCAACACACTCGATAAAATTAGCAAGTTGATTGGTGATCCTGTTAGCTTCTCAACCTATACGACTGCCTAAATAATAAATTCCAAAAAATGTAATCTTCAAGATATTTCAATACTAATCACCAAGGCCATACCAGACAATTCTCAAAAACCCTCCGGATGCATTGGGCTTTCATGCTTAATATAACCAATAAATCTAACACCAACATGATGGCAGAAAATAAGGCCATGTTCCAACTCAAAGCATAGCTGGTTCTAACACAACATCTTCAATTTTAACAAGATTAGTTATTGGAAAGTAGGATATATAGCCAACAAGTCAATCCAAGAGTCTATCAGAGAAAGGAAGAATTTCTAATTCAGCAAGCAAACCACCAAAGGCATTTGATTGAAAAGAAAGGAGATGAAAATTCTTGAATGAATGGATTTTACTAAAATGAAGGAATCTTACTTAAGGTTTTTTCCTGCTCGTTGTATCATTGTAGAGACAACTGTGTTATTAACCTTCGGCATTTCAGCTGTTAAGTCAATATTCACATAGCACATTGGATCTGTTGCACACTTGTTGAACATTGAACAAGTAGCTGCAGCATAACAAAGACTTTGTGTATCCAGCTTAGAGAACACCTTCAGAACACCATAATGCATGAAGTTATTTGTCAAAATGATGCTATAAAAGACAAAAGCAGATGGACTGAAGGAAGAATGCATGGTAGATTCTTAAAAACAAAGTAAAGGGATTATAGAAACAGAAATACTTTTTCTAGAACCACATTGCATGTTGACACTTAACAATTAGACCACACAGCCACATACAGAAAAATGAAGATAATGAGAAAACTAAATGAAGCCAATATATCATAAAGCAATCAAGGAACACGAAGCACAAAAGTAGAAATCTCTCTCATGCAAATGAAACTGAATCAGTGTTGTATTAGGAAATAAACTAAATCAGCAAAAATGAAAGTGTATAACAAATAAATACAAAAGTAGTACACAATTCTGCAGTGAGCCAGTGAACATGAGTATATATATTCAAATTCTCTGAAGATGAGACTAAATTCAGATGACAAAAAACAGAGAGGACCGTAAAAGGATGGTAAACATTTTAAGTCTACCAAAAGACAAAGATCCAAGACATTGGTAATTATAAAGCAAAACTCTTGCAGCATTATAATGAGAAAGAGCATACAACTCATGTAGCTATAGAGATGGCGAGAATTAAGCACTAAGAATTCCCAGGATCTGCTGAAAGAGTCATAAAGTCATAACTCAGCCCAAATTTAACTGGATCAAATTTAATTTGTATCAAGAGATAGAGGGTTCATATGAGAAGAGTCCAAAGTAGCTGGAATTCCTTGTTGGCATTGGAAAGGTTGGGTTGCGATCAATGGGACGCCACTTCATCTTTTCTGATAAGAACTATAGAGGGTCAAACAGTAGTGATATGATACCATATAATACACATCTTACAGCTGTAATGAGGGTGGATAATATATGAATGTGTTCTATAGACCTTAAGGTATATCTGAAGTATTATTTTCAACGAAGTCTTCGATTCTAGAGTTCCTCACCATCTCTCCTTTCTTTTTTTTCTCTTCCCCTACCTCTCTTCTCTGTCTCTTCTTATCTCTCCTTGTTCTCCATCTTCTCTCTATTCTCTTTCTAGGGGTAACAAGCCAATCTAATATCTGTTAGAAACAGCCGCTACTGTTTACGACAATTGGATGCTCACTGATCCATTGTCTTCCTATGCGTTATTATCCAGTTCAAGGCATACTCTGTTCATGTGGACTTTAGTAGCAATAAACTTGGAAGACAATATTAATCAACTACAAGCATACAAGCGCGTGCCTGTCATCACACATCACTGTAAGTAATCAAGAAGAGAAACGGATTCTTCCGGAGTACACCGACAATAGATTAAAGGAGAGGATCCAGGTGATTTACTCTGATGGTGAGATCGGAGGAAAGGGGCCAGGACGAGGAGTTGTGCTTGGACGCGCGCCGCCGGGCGGATCTCCTGGCAGCCTCGAGGATGGCTGATGCAGCCTCAATCGCGCTATCGACCAGCCTATCCTTCTCCGCTTCCAGGAGACTCGACTCGAGAAGGCCCTCTAGCGAGAACTCGAAGGCGACGGAGGGGTCCGGGAGGGCGAGCAGTGCCTCGAGGACGCGATCCATCTTCCGGGGCTGGGGCGAAACCCTAGGATAGCAATCGGCGGCGGAGGGGCACCGGCGCTTGGGGCCGATGGGATCCATCACGCCGTGGCGGCGGAAGCGGGGACAGACAGCATCCCGGGACGCGCGCTGAGCATCCTTTTCTTCGGCTTCTTTGCCGTTTTGATGTGCACTTGGTCGTCCCTGATAAGGTGCACCCGGCGGAGATTGGTGGCCCCCCGTACCAAATGTGGAAAACGTGGGCCCCCGCATGCAGATGTGTGGGCTCGTTATTGAAGTAAATATTTGTTTCCTGCCTTATTCGTTCCAGACGACCTTTGCGGGGAGCGGCCGAATCCGATCCAACCCAAACCCTGATCCGACCCAAATGTTATTAGACCGGGCCGGCTCAAGTCCATCAATCAAGCTTAATTTTTACCGCCAAATAAATGAAATCTAATCTCAACCATTTATCTTTTAATAGTGAACATTACAAAGAAATGCATATTATCTTGTGCATATTCGATCATTGAAAAGAACATACAAAACAAGAACAAGAACAATGTCGTTCTTTTACTTGGAAAAAGAAAAGAAAATTAGCAAAACGACGCGAGGGTCAAAGTGTTCTTTGACACGTTTCTGGGCGTGACAACGAGATGTTTACGTTAGCAGGCCATAATTGATTGATAACCCGGACCGGCACGCCAACCACCGTCCACACGTGTGTCCAAAATGAAGCCACGTGGCCTCGACTTGTAAACGTCCGACCGACGTGCCACGATAATATCCTAATCTAAGCTTGTCGATGTTCGATGCCATCACCTTCACGCCATGGCGCCGTTAAATATGTGGCCTCTTCTGGGGGCGGCTCCTTCCCCGACCCTCTCTTCTTCTTCTTCTTCTTCCTCCTCTCTTCTCACGGATGCAGCATCCTCCTCCTCCTGTTGCTTCCGTTGCTGTGATGGAGTTCCGTGGTTCCAAATCCCCATTCGATTGTCTTCTATTAGGTAAAGTTCGTCATCGGAGTCTTCTGTAATCTGCGTAGATTCGTGCCTCTAACTGGTCTTCTTCTATATGTCAAGATCTCGATGACACCCTGTACTCTTCCACAATTGGCATCAGACAAGCTTGCAAGAAGAACATCGAAGGTGCCACCGATGAACACAAGCAGAGACGAAGCATCTAAAGATTCTCTGTTCCTCATATTTCATTGAAACTGTTGCTCGATGGTGTTTCTTTCTGCAGATTTTCTCTCTAGCAAATGCGGTGTATCAGAAGGACGAGCGTCCGCTCTTCGCGTCGAGCACTTTCGGTCCCACGGCAGCTCCCTCGCAGGCCTCCTTGTATTGCATACCCTCTCTGCGTTCTGAATCTTCAGTTGGCATGGCCTTATCGACGAAATTAGACTTGTAATTTTTGGTCCAATTGTTTCAGGCTCTCGGTTATGACGTACACCCTGACGAGTACCACAGGTACGATGGAGACCAATTCAACATGGGCTAAAGAGAAGGAAAATGCATTGACGAAGTAGCAGGAATAGACATGATGTTGTTCTTGACTTGTTTTATTTGATGGCGTCAGCTTCGTTCATGGGAGATTGCCGTACGAACTGATCCGACCTGATGGGGGGTTGCGGGAGCTTCTTCTCAGCATTCCCCAGCCCAAGATCGTACGCGTTTAATCTTACCTTCAAATTCGATGGCATATTGTGTATCATATCTTGTCTGAGAATTGCTTTCGGGTGACGTAGCTGTTCACCAACTCGGATAGGCAGCACGCGAGGAGGACGCTGCGGAGGTTGGGTGTCGAGGAAGACTGCTTCCACCGCATCATTTGCTTCGAGACAATGAACCCGCACTTGTTTAAGGACGAGAGAGCAGCCGGGTCTTCCGGGCCATTACCGGCCACGAGGAACGTGGAGGTGATCCTTAAGCCCTCTGCGGCGGCGATGAAGATGGCCGTGTGGCTCGCTGGCTTCGCTCCTCATCGCACGGTAGGGACCAACCCAGCGATAACAGTGTATCTACCAGCTGAGGAAGAACAACATGTTTAACATTGTTCTCCTTTTGGGTGTATCAGCTGTTCGTGGATGACAACGAGAGGAATATTGCAGCAGGGAAAGCGATTGGCCTCCGGACCGCTCTGGTAATACCGCCACCATCTCCTTCTCCTGCTTTCCTTGGAGATTCCTATATAGAACAGAGCCATGTTTTGTTTCTGAAGGTCGGGAAACGTGAGAGGACGAAGGAAGACGATTACTTGTTGGATAGCATCTCCGAGTTGAGGCAAGTGATACCGGAGATTTGGGGCGAGCAGGAGAAGAAGGGAGGTGGCGAGCACGGGGCGGCAACAACAATGAGGCGTGACTTGGACTCCATCAGGGAAACCACCCCGATCGGCGCTTAGTCGCCATCACCTCATGGCCGGCATCGACAGCACGCCAAACTCTACTGCTCCTGCGTCGCCATCGCCATTGCTTTGGACAGCGATCTATGTGATCCTTCTTCCTCGTGCATTGGTGACAGGATCTGCATCCTCTCCTCCGTCATCTTCTCCGCTACTGTGACGCTGATGGCGGCCACTAGCGGTAGAGGTTGCTTGTTGTATGGCCTAAAGATTACGCTGATTGATGGACGCGATTGAGATGTACTGAATGGACCCTGCGTAACATGTTTAATACAACGTAAAATTTAACGTGAAATTACTGCGTAACTCAAAAGCTTAAGCTATCAAGAAAACGATGGATCAATTTATAGCATAATTGTTGGATTCTGTCATCAAACAATAAATATAGTTTTTCATGTGTGTGTGAGATAGATAGAGATGAAAACTGAACACCAAGTAATTATTGATCCTCGAGGATGCAAACCAAAGTTTCCAACAACAACATCCGAAGTTGGAAAACGAAAATAGTAAATGACCAGTGTTGTAGTTTAGACTTTGCGAGATCGCACGGCACTTGTGCAACTAGTAAATTCAGAGCCTTGAACTTTCTCAAGAACGTGAGAGAGGCTTTCTGGCCAAAAAGAAGTGTATTGGTGTGAAGATCTCCTTCCTGCAACAAGAAACAAATTGGAGGCCACCTCAATAAGAACACATATCCACCGATATCTGATGGTATCTCTACAAGCACAAACGTAGCAATCTGTCTCACCTTCCACCTTCCACAAGCCCCTCGGCGGCCGTCTCCAGGAATGATGAGACTCTCGCGCTTCCTGCCGGCGCAATGCGAACAAATTCCAGAGCCTTGACCTTCAAAATAAAACAGCAAGCATTATCCACTTCAACAAGAGCAAATGCGTCGGACTGTGATCTGGTCTTGGGTAAGTGGAAGCATTCTCTACCATGGCTCTAGTAATCCCTCTCCCAAAAGCCGTCAAGCGGAAGCCAGTGAGGGAGAACCGGTTTACATCCAATGGCGAGTACCAAGGTATAGGAGAACCCACCGCAAGATCCCTCGCCCATACGACCTTAAAAGGAAGCCAAGCAAAGAGGATGTGAGCATGTGCCAGACTGACGAGGGGCATGTGATCCTTTTTACCTCGAATCCTGCAAGTTTCAGTGCATCAACACATTCTCTTGTGGTCTTTATATCTGGGAGTCCATTGCCAAGCTCGATTTCGGCCTTTATTTTCTGGTGACTTTGGTTGTTTGGATCGAAGTGATCGGTCATGAACCATTCAGATGCGGCAAAGCACTGGCCGGGCTTCAGCACCCTACAGATCTCTCTGTAGCAGGCTACCTGCTCATGTATGTCACAAGTCCAAGATCACCCATGATTGTATCAAGAGATGGTCACCATTAATCCGAAAATAGCCGAGACAAACTCATAAGAGAAAACATACTGGATCTGGTGCATGGCAAAGTGCATCGAACGCATAGATGCCGTCGAACTCGTTATCCGAAAATGGCATTTTCAGGAAGTCAGCCTGCACTTGTGTTCTCTTCTTTACGTGAAGATTTGGAAAGAAAGAAATAGAATACACCACTAATCATATAAAGGATTGAAACAGACCTTAACAAAGTTGCACGAATGACTTAATCCCGCTAATCGGTTGAGCTCCTGAAAATGATATTTGTTAAAACCCCAAAAAAATTAAAATTAAAATGAGTGAAATATGTAAAACTAGACTTAGAAAGGCCGTCGCTAATGTCACTGATATGCACAGATTTAAAAGGGACATGCACTTACTTCTCCTCTGGAAATCTGATATTCATTGTTGTTGATCCCTGTAACGGAAGTTAAGCTGCAAAAATCCAAAGAAGTCATAATCACAATTGCATTGTCATGTTCAGCAGACATCAAGCTGACCATACTCATCTACAGGTTTCTAAGTAGGTATCAATCTCATGGGCACACTTGTGTAAGAAGGTATCAACAATGGTTCCCAAAGAAACCAGTTCTAGCCAAGATAGTTAAAGAAAAGGCTGAATTACCAGCAAGAAAAAAACGCATTCTCATGATTTGAGCATACCTAAACCTAGCAATCTCTCTTAGAGGTCCACCGATTCCGGAACCCACATCCAGAACCTGCATTAAAGCAAAAATCGGAAGGTGTATGTAAATAAGTTACTCGATTAGAGTCAAATATAAGAAGAAAGATGACAACCTTCATCCCAGGTTTCAGTCCTAGTTGTAAGGCAATGAAGTGCTCATGGCGCTTAATGCTTTCGCCAAGAGACTCCCCTTTCCATCTTGAGAAAATAAACTTAGAATTTCAGTTTCTGTTTTTGCATACTAAAAATCATGAAATCTATGCAATCGGTTTATGCAATCAGATATGTGGATGAATTAAGTTCAGCAGTATAGGGCAAGTGCATGCCTGGGAGCAAAATGGAATGACTGTCCCCAACCAAATTCATAGAAGCTTGTGGCAAGATCATAGTACTTATTTACCTGAAGTATGAGGAAGACATCACAAACCGTCACAAGACTTTTTTTGACAAAACAAATAATTCATTGCAATGCCACAAATTTGATTCTTTTGAGGAGCAAACTACAAGTCTGGCAACACAAATAACTATGAAAATGAGTAATATTGTAACTTTGGTAAAAAAAACTACAGAAATCAGATATGCTTGTCCGAGCCGAGAGTAGTTTGTACGAATGAGAATCGCATTCCCTATAATTGTATCCCTGAACTCATGATCTTATTGCTGTCACTCTCGGAAGCTTATTTGAGTACCCATCGACAGAGCACAATGTAACTAATGTTTCACAAAGATTAATGAAAATTCAACTATGCACATGAAACTTCAAATCTGCAGGACAAACAATGGGTCTGAAGTAGTCAAAGTGACAACAGCAGCATAATTGTCACTCTATGCTGCAGTTGATCATGAATATATGATTATTTCACCTTAAAATGTCATAATGGATGCGACGGTAATTCTTCAAAGTCATGGCAAATACAGTTTCATTGTCCAAATAAATTTCTCATTAAAAAAAGAAGATAAAGAATGAAACTTGTACTTCATTCAAATCAATCCTGATTCCTAAACTTGTCACTCTATGCTTCATAAAAATAAATTGACCCGTTGACGGAGCACAATATGACTAATGTTTCACAAAGATTACTGAAAATTCAATCATGCACATGAAAGTTCAAATCTGCAGGACACCAATGGGTCTGAAGTAGTCAAAGTGACAACAGCAGCATAATTGTCACTCTATGCTGCATTTGATCGCGAATATATATGATTATTTCACCTTAAAATGTCATACCTATGTGATGGTAATTCTTAAAAGTCACTGCGAATACAGTTTCAGTGTCCAAATAAATTTCTCATAAAAAAGAAGATAAAGAATGAAATTTGGACTTCATACAAATCAATCCTGATTCCTGAAAAATAACTTGAATAGGCAGAAATTTTGGCATGTCCTATGCTAGGCAATACAATTGAGGCGCACAGATGATCGGATAGGCAGTCCAGTTTGCAAATAACATACCATATCACTGTAGTTTGCTTTTCTTGTTTCCTCTTCACCACCAAAGCAGACATGATATTTTTCGTACCTAAACAAACAGTAAGGCATCGAAAAATACTCATCACTCTGAAAATTTATGCCTCAGGAAACTGCAATCTTTAAGCCAAGTGCACAGTATCGCGGAGCAAATACAAGGCCGACTCGAAAAAAGTTTCAACATTTTTTTGCATCACAAAAATCATGCCTTTTTATGCCAGTGATCGGAAAAGGTGATTAGTTCCACTACCATTTTCTTGCAACATTTATTTGATGTAAGGATGCGGCAACATGGATTCACCAGGGTACATGCTTTCACAGGGGAAAACAAGGACGCATCTGATGCGCTAAAGCATCCGCAAGCCAAGGTGCAGTGCAGTCACAAATCAAGGTTTCAGTTCAGTGCAAAAGCCGGTGCTTAAGCGCTGGTCGCTGCAGCCTAAGAATGACATGCAGAACAGAACTGATCCTGAATAAGATGAACAGAGAAATATACCGATCCACAGCGGACTGCACGTCTTCCTTCTTGATCGACCCTCCCAGTCTCGTAGCGAGATCCATAGCACCGGATTTCGACATCTCGCGATCACCACTCTATTGTCCACCGAGTCTGTTGATACAAACTATGGGAAGAATCAAAGACGACTAGATAGAGTTAAAATATAGCATTCAATTAGATGAATAATGCATCAAAAGAAGCAGTTGGGTTCTGAAAAGAAAGGCCACCGAGTTCTTTAAAACAAGACCCACTTAAAATTGTACAGAAAGACACACATCAAGAAACCATGCGATGGATTTGGACAGTTCGAAGATTAGTTATGTTTACAGTTGCCGCTATTAGTTTTACTTGCAGTAACATTAGAAATAATATCTCATGGATTCAAAAAGGAGAATTAACATTGGCAAGAATATAAACCATAATGAAATTGGAGGGAGGAACATATATGGAAGGCAATGGCTGATCGACGCATTAGCATTGCTGATACGTACTTTTGCCTCTACGTGAGAATATTGACATTGTGACCATAATGACATTAGCTCAACCGAGATCTGCTGCGTCCGTGGTGATCGGATCGATCCAAGGGTGCAGCTGAGCCAAGTCCATTTAAGGATAGATTCGAGTTCAGATCGAGCTTGCTGTTCTTTAATTGGCTGAGCCGACAGATATTTTCTACCCGGCTGTTGGATTTATGTGTGGTATTATTGATACTTATCCTCTCCTTCATGGCAGTCACACATGATGGCCCACAGCCCATATCTCATCGGTCGACCGCCGGGAGAGGAACATCCCCATACGGCAAAGCCATCCTCCCATGGCTGCTCTCTCGTTCGGCCCTCCTCTTCGCGGAGTCCACAGCAGTCGCCTCCACCCCATCAAGCCCACGCCCAGGGTGGTGAAGCAGTCTCCGCCATGCCGAAGCCAGCTGTCGGCGGGGCCTGCCGGGGGCGGGGGAGAGAATGAGAAGGAGAAGCGGAGAAGCAAGGAGGGGAAGTCATGGAGGGGGCTGTTGGTGGAGATGTACGGTGAGGCTGGCAAGCTGGGGAGGGGACTGTTGGAGGGCTTGTCACCCAAGCAGAAGGGGGATTGGAAGGACGTACTGCTCATGAGCTTCTCTTTTGCCGTGTACGTCTACATCTCCCAGAAGATTGTGTGTGCTTATTGTGCATGGATGTCCATGATCAATCACCCTTGACATCTGTGTAGTTTCTTTTGCTTTTTGTGTACATACATATTGTGTATGTACATGTATATGTTGCAGGAACTTTCCTTACAATAAATAAGATTGACTGGCAGTGAATACTTTTTGTTTATTGACCTGTAGTATATATATATATGTATATATGTATATTTTCTATTTTTTAGGGGACAGGAAGATATGGAGTCATAAATAGCATCACCCTCGACCAACAGTAATTATGCTATACAAGTTTTGATTGATCTTCTTTTCTATTATTTTTTTGGGCTCAGTTCTGACCACAATGATCGGTGACCTTTGAGTGACCTGCAATCATTTTGAAAGGTAAAAGAAAAGTGTATAATGATTGCACTGTTGAATAGTGATAAATATGCTTGAGATTGCTTAAAGACTATTATGGAGTCTACACACAGATAGATAGCATCAACCTCAATCAGCAATAATCATGCTATAAAAGTTTTGATCGTTCTTTTTTCCTATTATTTTTTTCGGGGTTTAGATCACAGCACAATGATCAGTGACGTTTGGTTGAGCTGTGATCATCATTTTGAGAGGCAGAAGAAAGTGTATATTGATTGCACTGTTGAATCATGAGACAATGGTGATAAACATGCTTGAGATTCCTTAGATGATCAAAAGACTATGATAGATAGATAAGCATCACCCTCGACCATCAATAATTATGCTATAAAAGTTTTGATTGTTCCTTTTTCCTTTTATTTTGTTGGTTCTATAGATCTCAGCACAGTGATTGGTGTACCTTTGGTTGAGCTGTAATCATTTTGAGAGGCAAAAGAAAGTGTCTATTGATTGCACTGTTGATTCATGATAAAATGGTGATCAACATGCTTGAGATTCCTTAGATGATCAAAAGACTATTATGGTGTCTCTCTTCTAACTTGATTGAATGACAACTATCTTATGACAAGATTAATTTGGAAAACCGATAGGTCTTCGAAAGTGGTGGTGATGAAGTATGTATATATATGGAGAAGAGGATTAGTCCTAACTCTGCAGCCCATTATTAGATACTAAATGACGTTATAAGATGACATTACTGGTATGAAAGAGAAAGGGAAAAGATGCATGAACCTATAAAATATGATTCTACTGCAATTTATGTTTTCTATATTCGATATTTTTTTAGAAAAATAATCTTTGTTAAACAAAAAAAAAAACTTTTAAGTTTACTAATCAACTCAATTGGCCACTCGATTACACACCTATAGAAATGTTTACAATTGAATTCGCCAAAATTCACAATGATATGCATGATATTAGATGTATCATCCATTATCTTGTAGGATATTTCTAATTATTTTTATTTAAATAAAATTATATTAGTTTAGGGAGTCTTTCGATTTCTATAAGTTGTCGCGATACAACATATAGAATATTTTAATCTTCTTTCCTTAAATAGACTATGAACAAGAAAAAGAAAATAAATAATGAAAAGAGGGAAAGAATGTACAAGAAAGAGAGATTATCTGGATGAAGAAGTTTGATAAGCAAATCTGAAAATTCAATTTCTTTTAAGAATACCAAATACAATATATTTGGTTAGTCCTATACATCTGTATGTTTTTCCTTGTTAGTGTTTTCTTCATCTTCTTCTTCTTCTTCTTCTTATATTTAAGCCTATAAAAAGATGTCAAAATATTATATTGAAACTCATCTTCTTATATTTAGGCCTATAAAAAGATATCAAAATATTATATTGAAACATAAAAAATAAAGTCACAATTAAGTTGCTTCTTGTATGTGTGCAGGGTATGAGGATACATGTTACATCATTCATGTGTGAGATGTGTGGAGATACAAGAAATTTATCCTAAGAGTTATGAGACATTTAACCTAAGAGTTGTTTTAGAAGTTATTTCACCAAATCTACAAGTTAATAGTGTAAAGTAGTTCAAAACCTTATTTTTTCAATTAATTATAAAAAATAAATGAACAAAAGGAGGGAAAAAATTATCAATCTATACCAAAAGTATATTATCATTACTCCCATAAAAGGTGAGTCTGAAAGTCAATTACTCCCAAAAAAACCAACTACAATTTTATTTGATCTTATTTTTCTCCTTATTATTTTTTCTTATAATAAAAGACCATTAAAACAGATCAAAATATTATAATATAATATTAAAAATTTTATATTATATGTTTTTCCTGATGGTATGATTTCATGGTTCATGTGCATAATGTCTAGAGGCACAGGATTTTTATCATAAGTGTTGTATGTTATTTTTTTCTCTTTATTTTTATATAAAAATTAAAAGTAAACTTATTGTTACTTGACCTACTTAAGATTTGATATCAAAGCAAAATAATTTTAGTTATTTAATATTTAAATAGATTTTCATTAGTTTAGAGAGTTTTTGTAAATCTATAAGTTGCCACATGGCAACATCGGAAGAAGAAAAAGAGGAAAGTAATCATTTTACGAGAAATGGAACACAAAGAAGGGGGATTACTCGATAAGCAAATCCGAAATTTGATCTTCTCCAAAAATACAAAGTACAATGTATTTGATAAGCTTATTTTCCAGATTCATATTATTATTATTTTTCTTATATTTAAGGCCTATGAAAAGATGTTAGAATATTAAATGGAACGACCTATTGACATTCTTTTGTGTGAGTAGACATTGTAATCTATGATGAGAGTGCTATGTAGTTAATCCACTTTGAGGACTTCTCGCTGTGATTAGGGGATAAGCCAAAATTGAAAGCATGAGACAAATTTCAATCAGGAAGTCGATAGCACAAAAGAAATCACATTTATTCCCTTATATCCCCTCACCAAATCAGACGAGAAAGAAGTGTGTCGTGTAGAAGTTGCATGATGACTCTTTTATTAGTAATATTTGATGCAAAAATGTGTTTTTAAATCATTATAATAGAAATATAATAAAAACTAATATTGAAATAAAATAGTGTACCTTTAATGACAAGAATTTTTACAACGGTTTTTTCTTGAACTTTGGCACTTCTCGACTCAGAACTCTCGTTTTAGATTTAGATGGTGTAGAAAATTCTTTTGACTTCAAAGAGATGTTGAGCCCAGGGATCAAAATCCTCGTTTATATATCCCATCAAGAATATTTATTATCACCAACTCATAACGTTAAGGAATTAATTCAAATTTATAACGTTTGGACCATAATGAATAATTTTAATGATATTAAATATTTAATAATAATGATTATATTTAGAATAAAAAATTAAAATATTTAAAGCATAATAAATAAAGAAATTTAATAATGAACTTAATGAGAATGATTACATTATTATTAAATAAAATATTTAATAATAACGATTACATTCTCTCACTTG
The DNA here is from genome assembly GCA_900464855.2 of Musa schizocarpa. NCBI lineage: Eukaryota > Viridiplantae > Streptophyta > Magnoliopsida > Zingiberales > Musaceae > Musa > Musa schizocarpa. The sequence goes on from LS990918.1 coordinate 11,348,545, forward strand.
ATCCATACGTTTAGCTTAATAATTTGAATTAATCTTTATCGAATATTTTTTTTTAAGAAATAAATACATGAATCATAGTGATAAGTCCTCTAAGAGTAAGAATTATTATTCATGTATCACGAAATATTTAGTTTCTTAATCTTAATATGGTAATATTACTTAATGAATAAATATTATGTTTATTCTTGGTCTAATAATAATATATTTTCTCAAAATAATGTGCACATGAATGTGAAAATATCATAATATATAAGAGTTTTAATATCATTACAAAGTGAAACCAAGTCCCATTTTCTCTACATGATCCTTGAATTTCAAAGATGGCATGCCTTTAGTCAAAGTATCAATAATCATCGATTCAGTGCTAATATGCTCAATGACCACTTTCTTTTCTTTTACACGTTCTCTTATGGCTAAATACTTAATATCGATATGTTTACTTGACTTCCACTTTTATTATTTTTAGTTATAAAGACAACAACTGAATTATCATAGAAAATTTTTAATGGCCTAGAAATAGAATCCATGATTTTAAGCCCAGAAATGAAATTCTTAAGCCATACACCATGTGAAATAGCCTCAAAACATGAAACAAACTCAGCTTCCATGGTAGAAGTAGCAGTTAAGGTCTGATTATAGATTCTCCAAGAAATAGCTCCACCAACCATCATAAAATATATCTTGATATTGATTTACGAGAATCAACACAACCGGCGAAGTCTGAATCTGAGTAACCAATCACATCCAGATTGTCTGTATGTTTATACATAAGTATATAATATTTGGTTCTTTGTATATACATCATCACTCAGCTCTCTAGTGGTCTATACCTGGATTACTCTGATATCGTCCTAACATCTCCACAATAAATGCAATATCAGGTCTATACTAGACTTGAGCATACAAAAAACTTCCTATAACAAAAGCATATGAGATGTTTTTCATTGATTCTCTTTCAAAGTTATTCTTTGGGCATTGGTTCAAATTAAACATATCACCTTTCATAATGGGAGCAACACTTGGTGTACAATCCTTCATCCAAAATCTTTCTAAAAGTTTATTGAAATAGGTTTTTTTGTGATAGACCTAAAATACCTCGAGGTCTATCTCTATGAATCTTAATACCAATAACATAAGATGCTTCACTCATATCATTCATGTCAAAATTTTTAGAACATGCAACAAACCGTTATCATTTGTTGCAAGCAAAATATCATCTACATATAAAATAAGGAAACATATTTTACTCCCACTGACCTTCTGGTATATGCATTGATCCATGAGATTTTCAACAAATCCGAATGAAGAAATCACTTCATAGAATTTAAAATATCATTGGCAGGATTTGTTTTAAATCGTATATAGACTCCTTAAGCTTACAAACCAAGTGTTCACCAAGAGAAACCTTTTGGTTGTTTCATATAAACCTCTTCCTCTATATCACCATTAAAAAATATTATTTTCACATCCATTTAGTATAACTCAATGTCAAAATGGGCAACCAATGTCAAAATGATACGAAGAAAATCTTTCTTAAATACAGAAGAAAACATCTATGTATAATTGATTCTCTCCTTTTGAGTAAATTCCTTCGAAGTCTTGTCTTGTATCTTTTAATGTTACTTAATGAATCTTTCTTAGTTTTAAAGATTCATTTGCAACCAATAGCCTTTGCTTCATTAGGAAACTTTACAAGATCCTAAACTTTATTGCTCATCATGAAATTCATCTCTTCTTTCATAGCATCATGTCACAAATTTGATTCGTTGCAACTTATTGCTTATGAAAAAGGTTTCAAGATCATTTTTTGCTCCAATATTATAGTCAAATTCTTATAGATATACAACATAATCATTAGGAATTGCTGATCTTTTATTTCTAGTATATCTTCTTAATGTTGTATCATTGTTTCCCTAAGGAACTTATGGTTCAACTAGTTGTTCAGGAGCTTATTGTAATTTCTGAACTTCTTGATCTATTAGAATACTATCAGCAACTTATGAAATTTCAATGATTGGTTGTTCGGCATTAGTTTGTACTTGAGGAGTGCTATCAACTATAATAAATCTATTATTTGATGTGAAATGTTGAGATTCTATATGATCATGTGCAGAAACTATGTTCCTGAAATGATCTCTCCCACTAATTATGTCATCCTCAAGAAATTTAGTGTTTCTTGATTCTACAATCCTAGTTGTATGTGATGGATAATAGAATTTGTAACATTTGGACTTTTTGACATATGCAATGAAATACCCACTAATAGTCCTCGGGTCCAGTTTCTTCTTTTGTGGATTATATATCCTGACCTCGGACATCCCCAAATGCGCATATGTTGTAAAGTCTGATTCCAACCTTTTCATAATTCAAATTGACTTTTGGATAGCTTTGATTGGAACTCTGTTTAATATATACATAGCCGTCTTTAGCACTTCAATCCACAAGAACTTAGGAAGATTGGAGTTGCTAAGCATACTCCGCACCATGTCTAATAATGTTCAATTTCTTCTTTCTGCAACACCATTCTGGTCTAGAGAATTAGGCATAGTATATTGGGCAACAATCTCATGTTCTTAAAGAAAATTAGCAAAAAAGGACTAGGTGCTTGTCCATTTTCAATATATCTACCATAATATTCTTCACCTTTATCCGATCTCACAATTTTAATTTGTTTACCATATTGGTTCTCAACTTCAACCTTAAATACTTTGAAGGCATTCAATGCTTCATTTTTGTTATGAAGCAAATATATATACATATATCATGAGTAATCATCTATAAAGGAGATGAAGTATTTCTAACGATGTGTGTCCATGTCTGGACAACATATATCAGTATGAATGATCTCTAATATGTCTGAACTCCTATTAGCACCCCTTTTGGATTTATTAGTATGTTTTCCCTTAATATAGTTCACACAAGTCTTAAAATTAGTAAAATTAAGAGATATATTTGAATCTCCGATGCCATAATATAGAGGAGTCATCATTAATATTACACCTTTTAGTACTAGTTTAAACATGCATTGAACTTTGAGTATCATCATTTTGTAGTAAAATATGATAAATACCATCAGACAAAATACCTTTCCCAACATAATCAGATTTATATAATAAACGAAATGATGTGTCTTTAAAATTAAAGGAATATCCAACTAGTACGAGTCTGGAAATATAAATTATGATTCGTGAGAAACTTGGTACGTAAAAAGTCCTTTCCAATTTTAAAATAAAACCACTACTTAAAGTTAAAATGCATGTTCCAATTGCTTTCACATGTGAGCTTATCTTATTTCCTGATAAGATCCTTTGCTCACTTCCCATTGGCTTCCTTAGGTTTTGTATACCCTGCAAAGAGTTTACAATATGAATTGTTGATCGAGAGTCAATCCACCATGTGTTAATATCAATATTAATCGTATTAGATTCATAACACACAAACAATATTGGTTTACCTTTCTTTTGAAGCTATTGTTGAAATTTCATACATTCCTTTTTCATGTGTCTATTTCTTTTACAAAAGAAACACTTTGCTTCTTTCTTGATATCAGCGTAGAATGGTATTTTATCTTTTCCTGTCGATGAGCATTATGATTGGCTTGATTTTTGTCAGTTTTGTTCTTCCTGCGAGTGGTTACCACCAATGCACTCTCACCCAGTTCCATCACTAGCTTCTCTTCTTCTTGAACACACATGGTCATTAATTCATTGATTGATTATTTGTCCTTATGTGTATTGTATGAAATCTTAAATGACCCATATTGATGTGGAAGAGTGTTTAGAATATAATGCACTAGGAAATATTCTAACATATTAACCTCCAGTTTCTTAAGTTGAGCCACAATATCTCGTATTTGCATTATATGCTCACGCACACCCTTTATGTTGGTGAGTCTAAGTGATGAGAATTTTATTATTAGGGTACTTACTAGTGTCTTTTCCAAAGTAACGAATTACTCATCAATAGCTTGTAGCAAGTCTCATACCACCTTTTTATGCTTGTCAATAGAACCACATATGCCAGCAATTATCTTAGTCTTGATAAATATCACGCTGAGCCGATTGGATCGCTCCCATTGCTCATATAACACGACCTTAGTTGGAGTGCTGGTATTATTGACTACATGTGGTTCATCATTCCTAATAGCATAATCAATATCCATCCACTATAAATGGAGAAGAACTCTATACTCCCATGTCTTATAGTTATCACCCTTGAGTTCGAGAATGTCACATCGAATATCAGATAAATTAACAGTTTGAGAAACTATATCAAATCAAATATGTTTATGTCAAAATTTGAGGCTTAAAAGTTTAAAGTGCACGTTTTACCAATATGAAACATGCCCAAAATATGAATCTCATGACATAAAAATTACCTACGGGCTAAATTCTTAATTATTCAAATGATCTTTATGATAAAACTATCAAATTAATTATAAAAATAATCTGATATTTTATCTTGATTAATTATATTAAATATAATAAAAGATTATGTGAGATAATAATTATTATATTAAATATAATCAGTCATAATATGATGTCTAATTACTTATATGATCCTTATTTTAACTTTATATATAATTTTAATTAATTAAGGATGACATGACTAATTCTTAATTAATTAAGATTATATGGATCACTAGATATTTTGGACATATGAAATTGACTCATAAGCATAAATTAATATAATCAAATATGCATATATGAGTATTTTACCAACTCCAAATATTAAAAGGTTATATTCTCATTATTTTTAACATGAAATATATCAAGAAGTTCAAAAAAGAAACCAAAATAAAGTCATATTCATGGTATAAAAATTGAAAACTCTTTCAAGATAGAGATCAATCGGCTTCGATACCAAATCTTAAATATATTTCTAAATCATTATAATAAAAACATAATAAAAATTGATACGGAAACGAAATAGTATACCTCTTACCATTATTGTCAAGAATTTCTATAATGGTTTCTTCTTGAACTTTGGTATTTCTTGACTCAAAACTCTCGCTTTAGATGATGTAGGAAATCCTTTTAACTTCAAAGAGATATTGAGCCCAGAACCAAAATACTCGTTTATATAGATATTCTCCTATCAAGAACATTTATTATCATCAACTCATATCGTTCAAGAATTAATTCAAATTTATAACGTTTCGATCATAATAAAAAATTTTAATGATATTAAATATTTAATAATAATTATTATATTTAAAATAAAAAATCGAAATATTTAAAATATAATAAATGAAGAAATTGAATGATAATTTTAATGAGAACGGTTACAGTATTATTAAATAAAATATTTAATAATAACCATCCTCCGCGTAGAAATGGTTGATCCGAAGCTTGAATACGTGGAGAAGAGAACGGAGACGTCCTCGTGCTCTCGATAGAAGAAATCCCACGTGTATTCGAGCCATTGGAAGGTTCATTCCTCGTGATAAGATAGACGAATTGGCACCTCACGAGTCCCATCGCCTCTCCGCCTCCGTTTACTTCTTATTAGAGCAGTGTTCGATCTACCGACCCACTCAGCTTGCCAGAAGAGCAGCATTGCGGGCGACGCGGCCATGGCATCACTCACCATGATGGCTTCCTTCCTCGGCGGCACCGTCAGCATTCCTGGCCGCCCCTCTATCAGACGTCGCACCGGGCAGGGCCTTGCCGTGGCCCAGGCGGCCGCCAAAAATCGAGACGTGGCCCAGCCCAACCCCGAACCTCGCGGCGACGGCGAGCACGAGGGTCGGCGCGCCGTGATGCTCGCGGCTGCCGCGGCCGCGGCGTGCGCCATCGGCCAGGGGATCGCGAACGCCGAGGAGGAGCCCAAGCCGGGGACGCCGGAGGCGAAGAAGAAGTACGCGCCGATCTGCGTGACCATGCCGACGGCGAAGATCTGCCGCAAGTGAGGCTCCTCCATCCGTTTCCCCCTGCTCAGGGAGGTCACTCCCAATCTAGCTGAGTCGGGCCTTGCGCTATCATGTAGTCCTCCTCCGCTTGGTTTAGTTTGGCGTGTGCCAATCTGTAACTATGCGTGACTCTATATCCATGTTAGCTTTGGCAAGACGCCGTTCGTCATCGTCAGCTTATGAGCTGCAGCACTCGCCAATGGATTGAAGGCGACTCGGGTCTTTGGGCTTACCAGAGTCGCCTTCGATCTCGTCTTCCGTATGCCTTCTTCTTAGCGTCGTAAAGACGGCAAATTTTGATGCTTCAATTCTTCTTTCTTCATTAAATGATACAGAAATTATGCACAGTCAAACATCTGGAGAAGTGCTTAATGTCAAAGTAAAAAATAGATCCAAGGAAATCTTTGCAAAGATATTGATGTGTGGGTGTCTCGGTTCCTCTTCACACTAACCTCGTTATGGATGGACTGCCACCTGCTCTGCTCCCCTCACATACACTGGACTATCTCTGCCGATGGAGGGGGCTAAGTACAAACACGTCGACAAAACCCATGCAGATGGCAGAGAACCGAAGCTTCGCAGAAGCTCTACTCCCTGCACTCCGCAGCAGCGTTAACCGCGGCCCAACCACACGTAAATCAGACCTTCCAATACTGTCCCGTACATTGTCTGGCATCTGTACCCTCGCCCTTCTTCTTCTTCTTCTTCTTCTTCTTCCCAGTATTTAAGAGGTCTTCTCCTTCCCTACTCATCCAACTAATGATGGATGATAGATACTCTGACGGCACGGGCGGGGAATGGCTAAGCTTTTAGTACTTCTTGCCATCTATTTAATAAAATTTTATTCGAATTATTCCTTATCTTGTTTTAATTAAATAATAAAACAAGACAGAGATTAAAATTATGCGAAAATTTAATATCAAGATTGAAACAAGTATCGTAGATCAAAGATAAAAATTGTATATCTTTGAACATGATAATCAACATGATATTTCGAATGTCGCAAAGTAACATATTGTAACAATCTATAAATACGTTAATGATATGATTAGGCCCGTCACGTTAATCTATACAAGAAAATAAAAAGTTAAATATGAAAAAAATAAGAATAGAGGTTAGGATAAGTAATTAGGAGTTTCTCCCATCTCCTAATAAATTATCATAAATAATTTTTTTTATTGATCGATAATCTCATAATTCAATTAAGATCTCAGTATATTTTAACCAATTAATCAACATAAAGTGTTATAACGACTGCTAATGGATCAGAGTCGACAGCCTGAGGAGAGAGACAAGGATGGGGATGGAGCACTGGACTCGATGGAGTTTCGTGTGCTTAAGGCAAGGCTGAGCGTTACACTGATGGAGCAGCCGAAGAGAGCATTCCGGGATGCTATAGCATTGTTGCTGTGCATCGGACATTGATGTGTCAGGCGCCATTGCTGACGAAGTCAGTTCTGTGTTTTTTTTTTATCTTAAATAGTTTTTTATTCATCACCATATAAATATTATAGATGATCATAATACGAAAATATATAATATCGTATCATATCGGTATTTCAAGATTGATTCAATATGGTACAGTATCGATGTATCAAATAATTTTATATTTTTTTTTATTACTGTAATACCGTAGTACTGCTATAGTACTGTAGTGTATAGTACTATAACATTATAGTACTACTATAATGTAATACTGTAGCACTGTATCGATATCGGATGGTCCGTATATCAGTATGTCGTCGGATCGATACGTATTGTCTATAACGGACGATACCATTCGGTACTACATACTATGTGCAATACATCACTATTATATTAACATTTGAGGTATAAATTTATTGAGTGGCATCTTAAACCATCAATATTTAGTAAATGATAAGATTAGTATCTAACATCTTGTGATGATTTATCAATATTTTTATCGACTTATATTTTCTTATGATTTTTTTAAACCTCTTTTGAAAATCATTCTTCTGTCATTTTATTCATAACTAAATACTATTAGTTTATTAAGATGATAGATAAGAAAAGAGATTTAAGAACACCATAAAAAGATTAATAAAAATAATAAAAAAATACTCTAAATTATCTTTTTGTGTGGTTTGGGACCAAATTATCTTATTTTCCGATGTGTCAACTCCAAAAAAAAACAAAGTACTGAGAGTAGATCTCCGTTGATTTGGAATCCCCCCTACGCATCGAATAATCGATTAAGTTGGTTAGCACATTCCAACAAGCGTTATTCACGGGTGGAGCTCGACACAAAGTCAACAGCTTCACGGTCTCCACATGATCCTGCCAAAGTCAAATCAAGTCCAAGCCCCAGGCGACACGTTATCCACGGAACATGGTTGACCAATCAACCAGATTTGCCACGTTTCCATGTCTCTCGTTCCTGTTTCCAACCCTTGGGTTAAGTCAACGGGCAAGGTCTTGGGCTCGCAAACTTTTGACTGTAGCATGCCCACAATAATTTCTCATGTCTCCTTTGATCAAACTAAATGGAATTATTTAGTTATACCTCTAAAAATTATCGATTTCATACATTTATATTCCTAAATTTAAATTTAGTGTCTGTAAAACTAATGTGACACAAAGATACGGATGATCGATATATTTATTGAGGATGATAGCTTCCTTAGTGGCATTCATGTAGCCGGACAAAGATGGAACAGGACGGATAGGTGCTTCTCTGGGAGAAGTCAAGGTTTTTAATGCTGCAAATTTCCGGGAAGGTCTTGCAATTTATTATTTGCCTCTCTTCCTACAGCTTGATCTTTGAGCTCAAAACACCGATGTTTTCTTCTGTGAGAGGAACAGCAGAAAGAAATCATCTGCTTTGATTAATAAGACTGCGTTTTCTTTCTTTGCAACTGTCGAGAGAGAGGGGAGAACTGGTCAGCATATTCTTAGATGGTCAAGTCTTGTGTTTGAAAGTGTAGCTCGGTACACAAAGGAGGCTAAAAACAATCTAGAAGTGGGCATCTTCTTCATCCCTGTAAGCCTTAGCTTGTTAGATTGATGTCGCAATTGGAGGGAAAAGAAGGCAGATCTTTTCTTGGTTTGACCAACATAAACAAGTGATCTTGCAGCGTAAGAAAGCGAGCAGAATTTGCCTCTCGTTTCTCCTTCCTTTTCATTGTTGTTGCTAGTAGAGGGAGGCCGAAGTTGGAATCTTTGACCTTCTCCTCCCACCTTCCTTAGCTGATTCAAACCCCCCATCTGTTGAATGAGTTGTTGCTATTTATGACGTTCTAGTTCTCTTGTTTAAGCCCGGGGATCGTAGCACGCCTCATGACCCCATAAAAACCCTTCCTTTGCACTCGGTTCTGATCAGATTGAGAGAGTTGGAGAGGGGAGAAGGGAAAAGAGAGGCGCCAGAGCCTAAGGTTTTTTTTGGAAGAAGCTAAATTGGGAGGAACAACGGAGGAAAGAAGTGGATTTGGGTGATTCTTATCCAGACGAAGGCGCCGTTATCTGTCTTAGATTTTCCAACGGGTTTTACCTTCCAAGCTTGATCCTTTAATTTCGTTGAGGGGTTTTGGAGGATTCCATCTTAGCTAGGCTTGGTTAGGTTGATCCCTGAAGAAAACGTTGAAAAGATCAGATCTTGATCGAAGAAATTGCTGAACTTTGATGGGGAATTGCTGCGCCGCCCCTGTTGATCCGGAGAAGAAGAAGGCGAAGAAGAAGAAGGAGAAGAAACCGAACCCCTTTTCCACCGATGGCCACCACGGACCCACACCCAGCCTCGTCGTCCTCAAGGACTCCGCCGGCCGGGACATCCGGAGCCGGTACGATCTCGGCCGGGAGCTCGGCCGTGGGGAGTTCGGCATCACCTACCTCTGCACCGACAAGGACTCCGGGGACCTCTTCGCCTGCAAGTCCATCTCCAAGAAGAAGCTGCGGACCATCGTGGACATCGAGGATGTGAGGAGGGAGGTGGAGATCATGAGGCACTTGCCAAGCCACCCCAACATCGTGAGCCTCAGGGACACCTATGAGGACGACGACGCTGTCCACCTGGTCATGGAGCTATGCGAAGGAGGGGAGCTGTTCGATCGGATCGTTGCGAGGGGGCATTACACCGAAAGGGCGGCCGCCATGGTCATCCGAACAATCGTCCAAGTGGTGCAGGTAGTTCCCCTTCCATTATCTACTTCTTTTTTATTCTAAATTGGATCCCTGTTTTCCATTTGCTAATCCTTTTGATCATAGAATTCATCGACATTCTTGCTATTTTGTGCACTTGGATCTCCTGAGAATATATATACATATTTGTTGTGAAAGGACAATGTTCTTCCTTTTTTTACTTTCTCTGTTGAGGAACTATTTATTTTATGCTGTGTAATCACCTCAAAAATTTGTTGATAAACCATTTGTGAACTTTTACAGCCCAAACTTGCAAAACATTTGTTTCTCTTTTTTTTTCCCGGATCTTTAGCCTCCTTTTGTTGGTCCTAATTGCTCTCATTCATGAGCAAAATTGGGGCTACTCTGCTTGTTAGTGGCAGTTCCAGGTTGCATTCTGCTTAGGTTCAATGGCATAACATGTTCATTCAAGCTGGATTTGAACATTTTCATGCCTGAATTATGACTCATCTATATATATCGCTTGAAATACGATGCTTTTCGAAGCTGGATTTTAATGTTGGTATGACTAAAATCTTATCAAATTAGTTAATCTGCTGATATGTAATTATTTGCTCTATGCTGTCGCAGAATTGCCACATGCATGGGGTGATGCACCGTGACCTCAAGCCTGAGAACTTCTTGTTTGGAAACAAAAACGAAAATGCCCCTCTGAAAGCGATCGATTTTGGGTTGTCTGTATTTTTTAAACCAGGTATTACAATAATATGAAGAATATTTTGATGGTATCTTATCATGTTTTCCTGTTATCATCCTTCAGCATGAAACTCAAAATGCTTTTTGATACCTGAGTTGCTATAAGTTCATGAAAATTCATTCGCCGGTCATACCAGTTAATGGAGCAATAGTGTGTAGGTGATCTCATGATTTCTGACAGCTTTGCTGGTTTCATTTTTGCTGCACAGGTGAGTGCTTCACTGAGATAGTTGGCAGTCCTTACTACATGGCTCCGGAGGTTTTAAAGCGAAACTATGGCCCGGAAATTGATGTCTGGAGTGCAGGAGTTATCCTATACATCCTGCTTTGTGGTGTGCCACCATTTTGGGCAGGTAATTTTCTCCATTGAAAGCCAAAAGGAAGAGAATTCCAGGGACAGATAAAGTTTGAAATCAAATCATTTGATACTTCATGCATTACCAATTGATGAACTGTACAGAGCTATATAGTCAAGTCCATATGATAATCCACTGAGCATCTGTTAGTTAATTAACATCCGGTGCTTATGCAGAAACGGAACAAGGCATTGCACAGGCAATTATTCGTTCTGTTATCGATTTTAGAAGAGACCCGTGGCCAAAGGTTTCTGATGCTGCCAAAGACCTTGTCAAACGGATGCTTGATCCAGATCCTAATAGACGTTTGACAGCTCAGGAAGTGCTTGGTAAATCTTCATTACCTACCCGTTCTTCATTAAGTATTGCTTGAACTGACATTTTTCTGTTTGACTAAATCATATTTGCTGTCCTTTCTAAAACGTATCAAGCACTTTAAGGAAAACAATCCTCCTATCATGCTTCCCAATAACATGAGGGAACCGAACCCATGAATAACAACATCCAGAAATGATCGTGTCCGGTAGGCAATCTTCAATTTCTTTTGTTTTTACATCAAATAAAGTGTGCAATGCTGGATACCAAAAACAAACTTGTTGAATTCATCATATGACGAATAGCTTTTTGTCCTTTTCATGTAGGATGTTTTTTTACAATACTAATATACTGTTTCCTTCAACTTAGATTTAGACTTCACAAAAACTATTTGTGCAGTCTATTGGGTTTTATCTACATCTAAAGTAATTCATGTGGCATATGCTTCATTCTTAAAAGCGTTTCCCTGCATTGCAGATCACCCGTGGTTGCAAAATGCCAAGAAGGCTCCCAACGTTAATCTTGGTGAAAGTGTTCGCGCAAGACTGCAGCAATTTTCAGTGATGAACAAATTTAAAAAGAAAGCTCTTAGGGTAAGAATCTGTTGCATGTATTAATGGTCTTCTTATCCTCTTTAACACCTCATCATAAGCAATCCTATGTGCATGGCCATGTTTATTGCAGAGTCATCCTTGTGATACACTTGATCAAGATTCACAACTTTTTATATATTCCTTGTCATCTGGCAGAAATTTAATGCTGATACATTTGGAACTGCATTCCTGCAGGTGGTGGCTGAACATTTATCTGTGGAAGAGGTTGCTGATATAAAGGATATGTTTGAGAAGATAGACGTGAACAGCAAAGGGCAAATAACACTTGAGGAGCTAAAACATGGTTTGCACAAGCTTGAATACCCGATTTCTGATGCAGATCTCAAGATACTAATGGATGCAGTAAGTTTCTTCCTGAGCATTTAGTTTTTATTTATTATCCTCTGTAAATTTGTACCTCAGCAAGGTAATCTCATGCTCAATTATTGGTTTAATTTGGTCTGTCATGGAATGTTAAGGGTATGAACATGTGATTTCGTGATTTTTGATATCTTGTTATGCTTGTTTAGGATTTTTTTTGTTGATTGATATGAACATGACATTCCGAGATTAGATGCTAAATTGTATCATTCAATAATGCATGGTGTTTTGGTTGATTTCTCAATAAGCTTGAAGAGTTTAGCTGTGCAGAGATTATTCTGCAAAAGCAGACCCTGCTATGGTGACCAAGTGTAGCATACAACAGATGCGAGTGCTGAACATGAATACTTACTCTTGCTATTTTAAACTTGTTGACCTTCTTCATGACAGGCTGATGCCGATGGAAACGGCTCTCTGAACTATAGAGAATTTGTTGCTGTCTCTATCCACATAAGAAAGATTGGAAATGATGAGCACCTGCACAAGGCCTTTCGATATTTTGATCGAAATAATACTGGATACATAGAAATTGAAGAGCTCAGTGACTGTTTGGCTGATGAATTGGGTCCAAATCATGAAGAAGTGATTAACGCCATTATTCGCGATGTAGACATCGACAAGGTCAGTTTTATACTTATATGTTAGCTTCCAGTTGTAGCTCTATTTCTTCCCATTTCCTTTTATATTCTGTCTCTTTTCCTCTCAATATAAAAAGAAAAAGCCTTCTCAAGGCGTAAAAATATACCTATTCTAGTTTGTAGAATGTAAACATAGATCTAACATGAAGATGTTGGTAGTTTTCCTTATCAGAAGGCTATCGGTCGACAACTTTCTAGATGAATGACAAGTAGGAAAAGTGCATCGTTCTTAGACAGTTCTTCTCATGGTAAAACACTAATAAGTTGAAATTTTCATCTTCTTTTCTTCAATTTCAGGATGGGAAAATAAGCTACGAGGAGTTTGCCACGATGATGAAAGCGGGTACGGATTGGAGGAAGGCATCAAGGCAGTATTCCAGGGAACGATTCAGTAACCTAAGCTCAAAACTGATGAAGGATGGATCTTTGCAGTTGAAAAGCGAGGGTAGATGAGAACTGAACAGACATATATTTGCGAGTTTCAAACTTGAGATCTTGTTTGGTTAGCTTTCTGATATTTTTTTCTTGTCATATTTATTTCCGTATCGATCCCGAAAGTTGGTTCTTCCCACTTTTTTCTTCTTTTCTTCGGTTTCTTCGATAGAGCAAGGGGATTGTGGGCATTTGAGATTGACAATATGTGTGGACTACAAAGGGATGCCAATGGGTTGTGTGGTTGTATATATGCATGTATTTGCATCTCCACAAGTTGGAAGGGACACAAGTGCTATTTGTATTCTTACACCTTAAATATATAATTCAGCAGATCTGCACATTTGATGTCATCAGATTTGGGTGTCGTTAAAGTTGCTTGTGATACCTCATTTTGTTGAAAACCAATTGACAATTCACAATCGGAACAAATTAGTCAATTCCATAGAAATATAGAGAATGCTGTGAACAGTTGTAGCATGTGGCAAACTTCTATGAATCTGATATTATTTGTAAGATGTGAGACTTCATTGGTCTGATGTCAACTTTAATCTCTCTCCCTTTGATTCCTTCAAATGCAAAGACAATTGTTGTCCAGTTTGTTAAGGATATGACAATTGTGCTTGCCTAATTGTTCTAGACTTGTTGACCTTTGTTTTCCAATGCCATCTGAGAATTTTTCCTGACCTCTTTTCTGATACAGTGAACAGTGACATTTACAAGAACAGGAAATCCTATCAGAATCTCTGTAACTATAATCTCAGTAATTTCTTTCAGCCCCCACTGTGGCCTTAATGTCATGATTTCTGTCCCAGTAACAAAAGTCTTCTGTCGTCTCATGTTTTAGATCTCTGGTTTAGTTTTTGAATCGAAAATCGAATGATTTTCGATTAATTAGAGAGAAATTAAAAAAACTAAAATGTGTTCCTGAATCGAAATCGGAAGTGCTTGAAATCGATTCAGTTGTAGAACTAAGATCAGAATAATTAAAAATATTATTATTATTAAGTAGTGTCCAATTTCATTCCTCGAACTTGCAGATGTAATAAGCATTCAGTCGTGATATATCGTCACATAGCCTCCTCCGTTGACTCTCATTCACCCGTATAACAATGCTGACGGTAGCTTCTCCCAAAAATGCATCCATGACAGTCTTCCCTTAGGACGATCGACATGTCGAACTCTCATCTGCGCTTGAGCTGCTATTCCTCCAAAGTCGCTGTCCAGCACGTCACGAAAAGACATGGCTGGAGAGATCTCCAAGCTCGACCGCTACTTTTTCTCGTATGATGGCAACGGGATGATGCGAAAGGGAACAGCAAAGAGTGCTTCGTTTCCAAAGAATACGAAGGGCCCGTGACATCCTCCCGTCACTTTCCATCCCCCCCCCCCCCCGTCTCCGTCCTTCCCCGGAAAACACCTCTCTTGTGGGTTGGGCATTGAAAGTGAGGAAGCCGTGTGAACTCCTCGAAGCTTGCGTGTAACAATTCACCGGCAGTCCGATAATGATCGGAGGACTGCAGATAAATTTGGTATCGGCCACAAGCGGTCGGTGTTGAAGGTGAGATGTCCATTCCGTGAGGCTCGTGTCCTGTGCCGGCGGCTTTCGAGCATGAGGTCTCGAGCTGTTCTCGATGGGGATGAACCCAAACTGCCCTCCTCTTTTATGGTAGAATCGTTTTCACACGAGGACAATTTGGTCTTTTAATACATCAAATTTGATTATTTGAATAGTTCTCTTCTGATTATTTGAATTATAGTCACTATCTTTTAAATCTAAAGTATTAACCAAAAACTATTCATATTTTATATGTTATATATATATATATATATATATATATATATATATATATATATATATATATATATATATATATATATATATATATAGTCGATTTGAAACCGATGATTTTAATTTTGATTCTAATTTATAGAAATCGAAATCGAATCGATCCCAATTTTAGTTCAATTCGGAATCATCGAACCATTGACTTATTTGACTTAATATCAATATATTTTTAGATCTAAATTATTAATCACTATATCATAAAAATTATTTATTATTTAATTGTTAATATTTAATCGATTTAAAACTTATTATTTTGATTCTGATTCTAATTTTTAGGAATCGAAAACGAATGATCCTAGTTCAATTTAGAATGGTTGACCCGATTCGATTTCGATTTTAGATTGAGTTGATTTTGATTCGAACTAAATATTGATCATCTCATTTTTTTTAGTTTATTATTGACGGTTAGTAAATTAGTTTACTTGTGAATAATTGCACTAATTTTTTTATATTCAAAATATTAATTTAATTATGATGTGGCATATGAACGTTAAAACTTCATCGGTTAATTTATTTTGCACTAAAACATTAATGTGGTGTGTGATGGACTCATCCAATTGAGATCCCATCAAATTAATCGGTAAATATCTTAATGTTTGATAGCCATATTTTGAGAGTGGGTTCCATCTTTATCATTTAACTTTATATAGAAAAAGGAAAGAGGCATGAAACCACAAATTCATTGGATTTTATTTATGAACGATAAGAAAAAAATTTATTCCACAAAAAAAGGCTCAAGATTTTATAAATTACTATATATATCTTTATTTTTTTTATGGTTTAAACCAAGGAATGAAGAGAAAAATAAAAAAGTAAAAGTATAAATTATACAAAAATAAAAAAGATATGTCACTCTTTGATATATTTGAAAAAAATATAACCTTTGTTGATGAATTCTAAAAACTAAATATTTCCTAATACAACGCCAACATCATATCATACAGGAAGCATTTTCTAAACATAAAATGTGAAAAATCTCAGAACTTAGGATAGTAAATAAAAAAAATTGGTGATAATTAATTAGGAGATTAATTATATATTATCTCATTTAATTAGATATATTTAGTATTTCGGTTCCTATACTTTTAAAAATTATATTAAATTTTTTATAATTATGAAAGTAAAATATTTAAGTCATTATATATGATAAAAAATAATCTTATATGATTAAAAATTAAGAGAGATATTTTGTTAGAGCAATAAGATTATATAATTTACTTTCGTAAATATAAGAATCTTAATATAATTTTAAATTCTAAAGATAACTAATTAATTAGTCCTTAGTGAGGGGTTGATGGAATAAAGATTTCACATATTACAGTGCATGTGTGCTTAGTGGATTCCCACATCTCGATGCCTTGGAAAATGGAGATGGAATAAAGGCCTCGGAGTGCTCATGTCTCTTTGGCCAAACACCGGCGGGATGGGGGATAGTGTTTAGGATAGAGAAGGGAGTTGATGGAAAACGAGAGAGAGAGAGAGAGAGAGAGAGAGATGTGACTATGAGTAGCACCACATGAATATGAGAGAAGTGTCCAACTTAACACCTATTTCTTGACTGTATTCCTAATTTACAACATGACATCGATTCATGAATCATTTCACCGTCAACAAAGGTGCTTTGGGGAGTGAATAAAATTATTTTTTTTTTCTTTTTCTTTATAAAATTTGAATATATCATATTTGGATTGATCAAAGGGATGATTAACTCATTAACTTAAGTTGTAGATTTATTTGATTTTCTCATAATGTCTAATATCATATTCACTCTCCGATAATTTATTGTGTCGAGATAATTGATAAGTATAAATCATTAATTAAAATACTTAAGCTCGATAGTAATGATAGACTCCCAATTGATATCATAAAATTAATCAAAGATGATAATAAATGTTGGGAGAATTTAGTTGTACTAAGTTTTAATTTTGCATTATGATGTTTGTTGATTAAAACTCGATATTTCGCCAATATGTTTTGTATTATTATTCATGTATAGTACTAAAATTAGAATATTTGGCTTCTCTTTCTCCTTTTTGAAAAAAAAATCTATCTCTTAAGAGAAAATAATTAGTTAATATTTTTAAAATATTTTTTTATAAAGATAAAATAATGAAAGCAAGATTCAAGTTCAAAGTCCAAGATGTTGCAATGATGTATCACTCATTTAATGATATTTGATACATTAAAATTAATTAGATCTGAAATTTATTACTCATTTAGTGAGCGTTCTCAATATTACGCCTTAAAAACAACATGAGATTTTGAGTTTCACGTATTTCATCTCTCAAATGCTCTCTTGTATATCCAAAAAATAATTTTTAGGAATCTTTTTTTTCTTTTTGGAAGATAGAAGAGCGAAATAATCAACCTATTGATATATTGGAAGGCAAAAAAAAATCTTCCAATATCTCAATTTTGAGTTCAGAAAATAAGTTATTTATATCACGATTCGAATTACAAAATTAATGTCGTTATATTTGATATATCCATTTGTATCAAGATTCAAGTCTCAATAAAATTGTGTACATTGACAACTTTATGACACACGAGAGTCTCGTGGGTAAACCAATATATATATATATATATATATATATATATATATATATATATATATATATATATATATATACTTTTCCTGAAAAATGATGTTAACATGATTCATTTTAGTGATTAAATTAATATGAATTTGATTAATGGAGCAATCGATATGGGAATGTACATAATAACTTTGATCGGTCCATATTAATGGAATTTACGAGTTCATTTAGTTGAGGATAACTTTGTGAGTTGATTTGGTTCACTTTTATCGTGAAATTACATTACTTTCCTAAAAGCCTCGAGATAGACAATATTAAAGTGATATTTGTTGAGATAAAATTGTTAAAGGAAAAAAATAATATAAGTATCGTTAAACGAGAAGACATCGCAAAATTTTCAATGGATGATAATAAGAAAAGGTGATGAACGTAGTGAAATTTTTTTAGAGAAAAATATATACCTTACCTTTCAAGTAGACTCTTTTTTCATATCATTAAGATTATCCACACTTCAATTGTCATGAAAATAATTTGATATTTGAATTATTATATATTTTTTATTTTAATTTAGTGATAATGTAATGACTTAGCTAACTAAACCATAATATGCATCGACCATGATTTATAATCCACGTGTGGTATTATTAGTATGATTCATAACGATTATAATCCTTTCATATAAGATTAATGATATGACACTAATAGAAATATTATTTTTGCACATACAAAGAACCTTACTTGTTTGAGATAGTGACTAATAATCTCAATGTCAAGAGAAACTATGATCTCATACCTATAACTCTCGATTAGTTGGACATATACGTTCTCCTCGAGTCTTATCAATCTATTATCAACTTAGATATCGAATAAGCCTATATCTTGATATAGTTTTATAGATTATTTATCGGACCTCTTCGGATATTATTATCTAGGATGAATTTAGAAGTGAACCTCGATTAAATCCGACTATATTTTTGTATCAAATGATATGACTTAACAATCATCATCATGTAGATTGTATTTATTATTATTTGGATCATGTTATTCCAACAAGATTAATGATGTGAAAGATTGGGTGATTGTCTAGTGACATCGATCGGTGTTCGTCCTTTGACCTCTCGCGAAGCTTTTCCGAGCATGCTGATTTGATTTGACGAAGCAATCTTTGTGATGTCGTGGTTGGGACATCGAGAGCCACAGATCATGCCATGATTGCTCGTTTGGTGCTTGAGAAAGTCGTGGTGGTTTTGGAGACATTGTCCGAAGTATCCACGCATGCATCATAGAGGACAGGACATGCCTCCTATCTTTGCCAACCAGACAGAGATGCGCCGTTCATCCATCAAACGTTGGAGGGGCGCGACTGTACTGCCCGAATCTCAAAGCATTCGATGTTCCGACCCGATTCGACCGCGCCACCGACTCGGCGACTCGGCTTTGATAGGCCGGTCTTGGGGTCCAGTACGGCGCCCGGTTCGCGGAACGCACCCGGGATTCCAATCCAGCAGTCTCGACCGCCCCTCGAGACACGCACGCGACCTTATCCGGTGACCGGATTCACCTACCCACCCGGTTCTCCGCACCCCCGTGCCCTTTTGCACCGGCTCGGCCGGTCACCCGTCGGGATTCGAACTCGGGCGGTCCGGAACCCGTTCCCTACCCCCGAAAACTAACAACTTCGTTTAACGGGACCCACGTGGTTCCCATCATAAAGACGCAATAACACGGAAGGTAGAGAAGAGATTATTGGCGGACCGTCCGTTGCGATTTGGATCGAAATTTAAAGCGCGCTCCATTTCGACGCGCGTAGGCTAAACGACGGAGGCGAGGCGTTAAATGGACGTAAAAAGAAAAAGGTGGCCCTCATGTGGGCGGTGTCTCATTTGGTTTCATTTGGGGTTGGGTTTTGTGGGGAGCGACCGAGACCTCTCATAAATCGGCCGTGGTGGTGTGGTGTGGAGGCGGCGCCTAGTTTGTTCTCCGGATCACCACTTGCTCGCTCGCGGCGTCGGCCGTCGCCTTTTCCTGGTCCCGCTCCCCTGGTGGTTCAAGCATCGGGAGCGCATTGACGCCGGTTTCGATCGCAGCCTTCCCGATCTACTCTCTTCGGCTGACGGGATCCGTGAGCTCTCTCAGATCTCTCTTCCGTGTTCTCCGAGTCTCTGCTGATTTATTTGACTCTTTTGGTGTTCTATATGAGAAATAAGGTCGTCGTCTTGGCGATCCAGTCAACTTGTGCGTACTTCGTTGAGGATTGGAGTGAGAAAAATAGTGTTTTGGTCGTTTTCTTTGGATCATTTCAGCGAGTTGGTTTTGTAAACGCGATTTTGTTGAGTCTTCTGATGAATCTGTGGATTTTAGGTCTATTTCATGCCGGCCGCAGCATGTGTGGTGGTCCGGAGCGCATAAAGCCTTCATCGTCGTCGTTGCCGGCTCCAACCTCACGGGGAGAGCATCAACAACACGGTCCGGTCTTGGGAATGAATCATCTCACCGTCGAGATCGCTGACTCCTCGAGCCTCCTTGAACTCGCAGCCAACAACGATGCGGAAGGATTCAGGCGATCCCTCGATCGTGACCCGTTGGCCGTGGACGACGTCGGCCTCTGGTACGGCCGCAGGAAGGGCTCCAACCGCATGGTGCTCGAGCACCGAACTCCCCTGATGGTGGCGGCCACGTACGGCAGCCTTGACGTCCTCAAGTTCATCCTCTCCCTGCCGTCTGTCGAGGTCAACCGTGCGTCCGCCCCAGACAACACCACCGCGCTCCACTGTGCTGCATCTGGCGGATCCTTTGATGCTGTTGATGCCGTGAAGGCACTCCTCGCGGCTGGTGCCGATCCTACGTTGGTCGATGTCAATGGGGACCGCCCGGCCGATGTGATTGTCGTGCCTCCCAAGTTGCCTGATGTGAAGAGTGCCCTCGAACACCTTCTTGGAAGGCGCAGTAATGCGTCGGGTGGTGGTGCCGATCACCATCATCTTCCCCTTGGTGTGATGACCGACTCGACGAGCTCCAATTCGCCACCGCGTTCTTTGTCCCCTGATGAGGACGGCACTCAATCGTCCAACTCGACTTCCTCTCCTCCGACGGCAAAGGACCCTGACCTTCCCCCGGTGAGGGTGTCCGAGAAGAAAGAGTATCCAGTAGACCCGTCGCTTCCAGATATCAAGAACAGCATATATACCACGGATGAGTTCCGTATGTTCTCCTTCAAGATCCGCCCGTGCTCTCGTGCTTATTCGCATGACTGGACCGAGTGCCCCTTCGTCCACCCTGGTGAGAACGCCCGGCGGCGTGACCCGAGGAAATACCACTACAGCTGCGTCCCGTGCCCTGACTTTCGGAAGGGGTCGTGCCGGAGGGGAGACATGTGTGAGTATGCACATGGGGTGTTCGAATGCTGGCTTCACCCGGCGCAGTACCGCACGAGACTCTGCAAGGATGGAACCAGTTGCTCCCGCCGGGTCTGTTTCTTTGCGCACACGAACGAGGAGCTGCGTCCGCTCTATGTGTCAACTGGCTCTGCTGTTCCTTCTCCACGTGCAACCTCTGCTGCAATGGAGATGGCAGCTGCGATGGGGCTCGTGCCCGGCTCGCCATCATCGGTCTCTGCTGTTATGTCTCCCTTCACGCCACCCATGTCGCCGTCGGCCAATGGTATTGGACACTCTTCGTTGGGTTGGCCGCAGCCAAACATGCCCACGTTGAATCTTCCTGCAAGCAATCTCCAGGCAAGCAGGCTGCGCTCATCTCTCAGTGTGAGAGACATCCCTCCGGATGACCTCTCAGCAATATCCGAGTTTGATACCCAGCAGTTGTTGAATGACCTGTGCTACTCCCGTCTGAGTTCTTCGGCTGGGAATTGTACCATCCGAACCAATACACTGAATCCATCAAACCTTGATGATCTTTTTTCAGCAGAGGTCGCCATATCTCCAAGGTACAATTCTGATCAGGGGGCTGTGTTTTCTCCGTCACACAAGGCAGCTATACTCAACCAGTTCCAGCAGCAGCAGAGCCTGCTCTCACCCATTAATACAAGTGTGTTCTCACCGAAGGCGGTGGATTCTCAGCAGCTACCTGCTCATTCATCACTCTTACAGGCCTCTCTGAATACCTCTTCTCCTGGTGTCATGTCTCCACGAAGCATGGAGCCTGTCTCTCCTGTGAGTTCTCGTCTGGCTGTTCTTTCACAAAGGGAGAGGCAACAGCAGACACTCAGGAGCCTGAGCTCCCGTGATCTTGGTCCCATCTCATCTCCTGTTGTTGGCTCTCCTGCTAACTCATCATGGTCCAAGTGGGCATCCCCCTCCGGTACACCTGATTGGACAGTGAATGGTGAAGAGCTGGGACGTCTTAGACGATCATCATCCTTTGAATTACGAGGAAATGGGGACGAGCCTGATCTGTCATGGGTCCATTCACTAGTGAGGGAATCACCACCGGAGAAAGTGATCTCTGCTGCAATGGCTTCTGCTGGTCCTTCAAGCTTGTCTGCGGTTGGTGGTGAGAATTTAAATTCAAACGGTCAGATGAATGGGCATGATCAACCTGCATTGCTTGGTGCATGGCTTGAGCACCAAGAAATCTTGGATGGGAAGCATTCAGTAATATTTAACAGTAATATTTAATGACTCTTATTATACAATATTTTTTGGTTGGTTGGTGAAGAAGGAAAAGATGCAGAAAGGAGTGATTTCAGAGATTCATTTCTTCAAAAACCGATTTATTATAAACTTAATGGAGTTCAGTCAATTCAAATATAGGGGTTGAATCAAGACCGACTCCAGGTAAACTGCTTTCGTATATTTTGAACTTTTAACTCTTTTTTCTTTTGGTTTACTTGTCTAAATCCCCAGTATATGTTTTAAGGCAATGAAATTTGTGTAGTTTTCTTTCTTTTTTCCCCTTAGTGTTTGCAATTATAATGTCCATCTTTGGTGGGATGGATAGTGGGTAATGCAGTGTCAAGGCTAGTCTCTTTGAAGTTGCATCTTTTTGAGATTTGGCAGGTTTTATTTTGGTTGGAGAGGAAAGATGATCTAAAGGCATTTAGTGAAGTGCCCCACTTGAGGACCTACATTATTGCAGTTGGTCAAACCAAGATTAGGAA
Source organism: Musa schizocarpa (assembly GCA_900464855.2). Taxonomy (NCBI): domain Eukaryota; kingdom Viridiplantae; phylum Streptophyta; class Magnoliopsida; order Zingiberales; family Musaceae; genus Musa; species Musa schizocarpa. The sequence continues at coordinate 11,371,524 of LS990918.1, forward strand.
AAGTTGGTGCATAAGTTATCTGCTTGATGTAGCACTTGATTAAGCTTTATTTCTATTTAATCAAATACATTATTTTTTATAATTGATCCTAATTTTATGTGGATCATCCCTTGGCTATCTTCATCATATCCTTGGTTGTTTGTTCATGAGTTGTTGCTTTATGTGATGTTCTTCTTATTGATCTACATGTACACATTCTTATTGATCTACATGTACACATTCGGGAAGAACTTAGTCATGCAGCATAATATTTTATGGATGTGTGTTGTTGCCATCTCTTATTCCTTACTGACTTTGTGGGATCCTAATGGAAGCTTATGATGGTGACTGCCTTTTGGATATGTTGTATGCAATCTCTCAAGCAAACAAAGTACGAACTTTGTTTCGAATTTTGGTTTATGATTTGGTAAATTCTTTGATTTTCTGACTATATTTCGTAAATTGAACTTTACAATGTTCAACAACACTTCTTGTTCTTTTTATACTGAAGAGATGAGTTCTCGGCTCGGAGTAGTTTGTGTTGGATGTGATAGGGAACAATTCTGTAGTGTGGTCTGAAAGATCAGGAAAATTGTTGTCCATAATTTATATGCATTGCGATATATATCATATTGTTAAAGTTATATGAAGCATTCTGTCAATTTATGTTGCTTTTTACATGGCGGCCTTTAATTGGACATTCTTTCTATTTCTAGTGGAACCTTGGATGTAATGTCGCTCTGGATATGATAATTTGGAGAATTGGCTTGTGGCTATTGAACATTTGGTTGTGTTCCTTAATCGTTCTAGGTTCTCTACGAAGATGGTGATTTGTGATGGTTCAAGTCCTTCCTTAATGCCCTGTAGCGAGCATGTCTGGGTTTTGAGGTGTCCTTTCCAAGGTTGTGCAAGAAAAATCAACATCAATGTTTGGGAATTTATTATCGCTTTTGTGGTCTAGATGCCAATTTCATCTTGAGGTAGAAATGAAATTGTGACACCTAACTGGGATGGTTAATATGGAATGTGTTGATTGATTATTGGATGTAGATGGTTGAGAGTTTGGCATTGTTAGGTGAACAAAACAGTTGTCCTAACCAGTGCTGCTACCTTGGGATAGCATTGATCACTTTTGAGTCTTTTGGTGGCAACCGTGGGTTATAGGGACCACATTTGTGTGTACTTTTTTGTGTTAAGGGACTTTGCATCTTCTCTTCAACCCTTGGCTGTATGACATTATCAGAATTACAAGTGGAGGAACTCGACATGTTATCTTGCTTGATGGGCCAAGTAGGTGGTGGGTTTAACTCACTGATGGAGCTTGGAGATCTTTGTGGAAGTTTGCTGACGAAGGCATCCAGGATTCAGTGGATGGGCACTGGGAGAGCCTTAACAATCTACAGAAGATGCCATAACCATGAAGGTTATGCAAAGAAATCGGACTTGGAGATTATTATTAGGGAGCATTGGCTACATGTGAAAATGCCAAGAAAGTTCATCCAACATATGGCCTACCATGCAGTTTCATGTCAAAGGTAGGTGACATGTTTGTTGCTTTTACTTTTGTTGGCAGAGTATAAAAGTGAGCAGGAGATTGTTCCAGAGTGATTGACTCTTTATTAATTTGTGATGTGTGTTGGATGTTATGCATCTGTCCTTACCTTTTTCTTTTCCTCCCTCTTTTAAAGTGGTCTGATGGGTTGGTGGTGCTGTGTGCTAATGCTGTGAGCAACTTTGGTGCATGCACCAAATGCCTGGATCTGAGTTTGCTTGGAACAATACTCTACTACACATTAAATGGCATTTAAGGAGAGGGATTTGGACTGGTTATTTGCTTCTCTCTTTATTTTTTTTATTTGTTTTATTTGTTTTATTTTTCTGATGTCATTAAATTGATGGTCAACACTTTAAATTGCTTTACTTTTATATAAGCCCATGTTCAATTATTGGTCGGAAAGCATACAAAGAATGTGGCTATGTTTTCTTCATATGTTGATTAAATGGTTGGAAGCATTAATACTAATTGTTAGGATCAAGAGCACTAAGAGGGGGGGGGGTTGAATTAGTGCAGCGGAAAACTTTCAACGTTTAAAACTGTGTTCGTACGACAAAAACGATTTCAATAAAAAAGTCGATTCGTAAATTACTTTAACTTGAGAGATCAGGTAAGAAGCAGTTAAAACAAATCTATAAAGGCAGTTTGTAGTTATGATGAAAATCAGAATGTAAGCGCAAATTGAAATACGATGTTCGTACGAGAAAAGTGATTTACGTCTAAACACGATTCGAAAAATATTGAGCTTGGAAATATAATCGTAAAAGTGCAGAAGGCAGTAAGCTATGAAGGAGGTTTCTAGTAAGGATAATTAGCTCAAAGTAAATGCAAACCATAGAAGACGGGAGTTTACAGTGGTTCGGTCAATCGTGACGTACATCCACTCCTCTGATTTCTCTTCCGTCGAGGTCATCGACATCCACTAATGATCTTCCTTTACTAGCGAAGATCAACCTCCTCCTTACACTCCTCTTCTCCTTTTACTGGGTTTAGGAGACAACCCTTACAAGCACTCACTCTCCTCTCTTAAATAAAATTTTAACACTTAAGCTAGAGGAGGGAAATTCTAGAGATTGTAGCAGTGTTTTCTCTCATCTCTCTATGCTTGTATATTTTACCCAGGGATTGGAGGGGTATTTATAGGCTCTAAACCAGTTTGAATTTGGAGCTTAAATTGCCATCTCCTAAATTCGGGTCCAAGGCATGTATCGCTTGATTTGGCAAGTTGCACCGGCTGACAGGGCTCAAGATCGAGCCTTTTGGATCTTGCCATCGCTTGTCGGGGGTTGCATTCTTGGCGAGCTCGGAGACCGAAGCTCAAGCGGTTGCACCGCCGCCCGTAACTTGGAGGCCGAGCCACGGGCGGTTACTCACACCACCAAAGTGGTGCCACCTTCAAGGCGAGATCCGGGTCGAAATGGGTTGATCCATTCGGCCCAATTTGGTTCTTTCAAGGGCCCAATTGCCCCTAGATTAATTAATGGGATCACCTCCCAATTCTAACTTAATCATCGTGCTAACTACGATAATTCTTAAGACTTTTACTACAGCTTGCTCCGGTGTATCAATCGCTTCTTCCGGCGAGCTTCCGGTGAACTTCCGGCGAACATCCGACGATCCTCCGACGATGCTCCTACGGACTTCCGACAAACTCCTGGACTTGCGATGATCCACTTGGCGAGTTCTGACGAGCTTCTTTTGGCAAGCTCCTGGACTTCTCGGATTTGTTCCCGTAGAACCTCCGACGATCGTCCGGACTTCCGTCAAGCTCTCGAACTCCCAACGTGATCATAGTCCTGACTCCGACGCAACTCCTGCTGCGTGTCTTACTTTCATCGTAGTTAATCCTGCATACTTAAAACAAAACTTCGATCGAGACAATTAATCATAAGCAATTAACCAAGTTGTCCGGCATGTCATTGGTTCCTCGACGCTTCGTTCGATTCTTCGGCGCATCGTCTTCTCCTACGGCCTATTGCCCAATCGGCTAGTTGACTCCGCAACTCCGATATCCTTGACACAATACTCGCTCTTCTTGGCCCAATGCTCGAGTCCACAACCCAAAGCCTTCTGTCGATACGTCGACCGTTCCATCGATCCGACGTCCAATCTTCTGACATGTTTTTCCGGCACAACAACATGATTTTTCCTGCTTTAATTGTCTCATCATGATCGAAACATCCTGCGTTACTTAATAAACAGTTTAAAACATAAATATATATCAAGTTGTTTCATCATCAAAATATGAGATTCAACTAATAACCTCAGGCTGAATTGATGCGCTGTCTTCTGTGATGTGACTTAAATCGAGGAAGTACTGAAAGCAAATTAGAAACCTCTGTGTAGGATAAAGTTTGAAGTGCAAAATGTCCTGAAAGTTCTAATGGTACTTGAGCAAATCTCATGGTTTCCAGTATATCCAACTTAAATTTCCATCTAGTAAAGCATCATCATGTTGAATTTAAGTCAACTGAGCACAGGTTTTTTTTCTTGATTTGAAGTCATTAGCATCAAGTCACAAATTTAGAGTTCACTCAAACCAATACAACACTAGCTTTATAAAAGGAGAACACAAAGTTAATTGTGAGGTTGTTTATGGCATTTGCAACTGATGAAAGGACTCTTAGAAGATGTTCATCAATGGGCAAAAATAATAAAACTCTAATTATTCTGTCTTCTTTATATGCTAATTAATATGGCTAATTAGGCAAAAACTATGGTTTTTATTTTTCACTTAATTGTAAGAGTAAACATATGTCAGGATTACAAAAGACCAATAAAATCACCTCCAAATTTGCCAAAGGTCCAACAAATTGAACTGTCTTTTATTTTCCTCCATCAATCCCAACCATTATATATATATATATATATATATATATATATATATATATATATATATATATATGTGTGTGTGTGTGTGTGTTTTTCATGGTTTCTTTTACCTATTTTGTCGTCAAAAAAGAACAGTGTCATGTATTAGATGTTTCAAAAAAGTAAATGTCTCGACAGTCATTCATAATTTGTCATCCACCAATGAACATAACATTCGTTCATTAAGTAGTGTTCCGTGAAATCATATCCCAAGAGAAATAAAACCAGAAAGGAAAAACACTTCCATATTTAAGACGAGATTGGAAACACATAGTGGCAACAACGGCGTAGAAAACAATCATGAGAGCGTTAGAGACAGAACTCTACGAAGCTGTGTACGTCGTAACACAGGAGACGAACGACCACACGTGAACAGACATCGTCGCTTCATGCTCTCTTCGTCTCCTCCGCCCGGCTTCTTGCGGCTTGCGCCGCCTCGCCCACCCTCCGCTTCGCATTCTCCATCTGCTCCGGCGCCTTCTGCACCATCCCTCTCGCTTGCTTCAGCAGGTACCAGATCCACGACAACCCGGTCAACCCCAACGCGCCCGACGTCAGGGCCCCCGCCACCGTCAGCGCCACCAGGAGCGCCGCCGGCACCAGCACCGGGCTGAACAGCAGCAACAGCGGTGTCAGCAGGGCGAGCCCGATCACCGAGCCGAGGAGCGTGAGCCCGGCGAGGGCGAGGAGGCCGCCACCGAGGGGAAGCAGTGTGGCCACCGCGAGGGCTTGGGAGGCCGAGGGCTCCTTCTCCGGGAGGAGGTCCCTCATGGCTTCGATCGTGTGGCGCTCGCGCGCGCGGTCACGGTCGCCCATCGTTTGTGCAGGTGACGACGATAGATGGAGGTGGAGCGAGCACGTACGTCGGGCAAGGGGAAGCTCATAAAGGAGGAGAAGGGGTTGACACGTGTGGATAGGCTGACGCGTGGGGGGCAGAAGTGAGGAGGTGAGGGCTTGCATGGGTTACAGTTTGACGCACACGTCTGTTGACATGCACAGAAATCAAATGCACTATTCAACAGCTTCGATCGATTTCAAGCATCGAAGAAATAATTGTTTTGATGATTAATTAAGGAACGAAATCATGCGACCCACCCATTGATGAATCAAAGCTTTCAACAAGAATGCAGCTCTGATGATTTAGTTTGATGATGTGGGTGGCTGTCTTAGTGCAGACCACACCAATCTGGTTAGTCTGATCCGTGCTAGCAATTCATCCTGCCCAATGTCTTCATCTCCTCTTTCTCGTATTATCTAAAATCATTATGTTTAGTTTTCTATAATAAACAAACAAGAGAATATATATATATTTTTGCATTACTGACAGTATATGTGTGTACGTTGATAGGGTTCTTTACACTGTAGCAGAGGGAGTCAACAAGTGCGATCGAGCGGCGGGGATCATTTACACTATTCAACAACTTGGTTCAGTCCCAAGTGCGTAGGATCATTTATACTCGGACGGCGAGGACCGTCGTCTAGTGCGGTCGGGCTTGGGCTCTGGCTTCAAAGTCTGGAAACTCCTCTTGGCTGGTCACCTGCCTCTCTATCATCGATCCCTACACACAGGTCGAGGTCGGGAAGGGGGCTCCCGATTTCGACCCCTCCAAAGATTTGGTTAGAATCGGGTGGAAAATGAGCCAAAGACCACTTGTTGCTGACTCGACGATGGGTTTTTATCCCTCCACCAAGGGACCAGTTGTACTTGTTGTATTTATGATCGTCATCTCTTCGGGCGACGATCTTCCTCTTGGGGTGGATGTTGGATGTCTTCGGCATTGTGTAGTGGTATTGTATTTGGTGTCGTCCCGACCTTTACGGGACGACCCTATACTTGGTCGACAGTGTCCCAATCTTACGGGACGATGCTGTACTAGGTTGGTGTCGACCCGATCTTTGCGGGACGACGCTGTACTTGGTCAGCGTCGACCCAGTGTTTACGGGATGACACTGTACTTGGTCGGCGTTGTCCTAATCTTTGCGGGACGGTGCTGTACTCGGTCGGCACCGTCCGACTTTTGCGGAATGACGTTGACCAGGGGGTTTGGTCTAATACGTTGACCTTGACACTGATGTAGCTGTGAATAGTGGTTGGAGGGCAAGTTACCAAAATATGTCCTATCGTTCTCTCCCCCCCTCAGAGAGCGGCTTATGTTGGGTCGCTCCTCGAGGGGCTCGGTGCATGGTGCGGTGTGATCTTGCAGGTTGGGTCTGCTTGTGTAATGACTGGTGGTACGCTGGGAACCTCTGGGAGTGAAGATCGGTCGTAGACAGGGTTCATCGGGAACGATTGTCGGGATTTTGACCGGGCGAGCGGCGTTGCTCGAGACTGGGTGCGACGATTTAATCGGAGTCGATGTGCACCTTGGCTTGGATTCTGAAGGATCGATGCGACCGAGTGTCATGGCTCAGGTTGTTGAAGGCCAAGATAGCCGAGAAGCACGACCTGGGTGCTGTAGGGCGGTGTGACCGAGCTGGGTGGCTCAGGTAACGAAGATTGACATGACCGAGCGACATGACTCGGGTACTGAGGATTAAAGTGACCGGTCAGCACGACTCGGGCACGGTAAGACTAATGTGGCCGAGCGGTATGACTCGACCACTGTATGGTTGATGTGGTCGAGTGGCATGACTCGAGCATTTTATGACTGATGTGGCCGTGCGGCATGACTCGGACGCCATATGTGACAAGGGCAAAAATGGCGACGTGACGCGCCACGACGTCAGCCACGCCAGGTGGACGCACTGCCAGAGGAAGCAAACATTAATGCCGACTTGATGTGCGCCAACGTCACCAGTTCTCAGCCAACAACCTTAGCATTTGACCCTGTGCGCTCGGCCGAGGCATGGGAGCACGTCGACCGAGGCTCGCCCATACCCTGCGGTAGCCCGGTTCTCCACGTAACCCCAGTGGCAATGTCAGACGCCACACGAGGTATTGTCCTGCCCCTGCAAGCGGGCACATCAGGTAACATCAAACTCATCTATAAATACCCTGGAGTTCTAAACGAGTGGGGGGACACTTTTTCACTAGAAAAGCTCCCTTCCACATGATCTGACTTGATCATCGGAGGGGTCGGGCCGAGCCTCTGACCCAACCTGTATGCAGGAACGAAGGCGAGGTTGCCTCTTCCCCGACGTTGCAGCGGAGCTCTCCCCCTGACGGGACATCCAGATCACCGCGACCGGCCACCCCGGCGGCCCCGAGGAACGCTGCGCCGGATCCCCGCGCATTCGGACCCGAACCAAGCCGCGTCGGCCCCCGAGGCCACGGCTAAAAAAGTTATTTACCATAACAGATTGGCACTAGAAGGAGGGCCGAATGTCGAGGGATCCTCAGGCTGATCCCGACGAACTCCCTACCGAGGGATCGTTCTTAGCAGGGGCGCGGGCCGTGCGTCCCTTGCATGACGGGCTGTGGGCTGACGACCTCCCCGCGACCTCTGAACGTGGCTGGCGTTCATTCGACAATCCGGATCTATTTCCGCCCGAGGGCGCTCCGAGCGTCCCCTCGCCGGTGTCATCCGAGGCCTTTCACGACCTCGCTCGTCAAGTCCGAGCTCTGACGGATATGGTGCAAACCATCATCCCGCTCATCTCCCAACCGACACCCCCACTTATGACACAGTTGCTATGGCAACAAGAGCTGCCCGCTCGGGCCCACATGACGCTTCTGGAGCCTTCCACTTCTCCTCGGGTCAGACCGACCCCACTCGGGGATCCAGTAAGGACAAACTCGAGCGGCCGCCCGGAGCCCGAGGTATTATCTCCGGAATCAATGGACTCCCTGCGAGCCTAGCTACGCCTTCTTAGTCAGCGGCTCGACGAACTAGAGAAGGAGTTTCACAACTCAGAGGGAGAGCTCGGGGTGGACACACACCGAGGATCTCCGTTCGCACCAGAGATACGAGATCACGCCGTTCCCCCGAACTTCCAGCTCCCTTCTCTGGACGCATACGACGGCGCCACTGACCTAGCCGACCATGTCGCCGCTTTCCGTGCCCAACTAGCGCTGCATGGAACGTTTGACGCTTTAATGTGCAGGGCGTTTCCCATGACCCTGAGGGGTCCAGCCCGCACATGGTACGGCGGCCTGAAGACCGGAACGATCAGTTCCTTCGACCAACTCGCCAAGGACTTCGAGCTCCACTTCGCAGCCCATGCCCGGCCGAGGCCCTCCACGGCACTACTCCTCAGACTCAAACAAAGAGAGGACGAGCCCCTCTCACGTTTCGTGGATCGCTTTACCACGCAAATCCGGAGCTTACCGGACACTCACCCCTCTTTGTTGGTGCAGGCGTTCATGGTAGGCTTGCGACCTTCCAGATTATGTTGGTCCCTCGTAGAGCGACCCCCCACCACAGTACCAGATATGCTCCAGCGAGCCAACCGGTACATCGCGGCGGAAGCTTGGGCGACCGCAAGAAAGAGGAGTGACTCTGGGCGACGAGCCCCATAGCAGCGGTCAAGCACCCGCGTCGTGCCAGGAATCTAGCCCCTTCCTCAATCTCTTCCAAGCGAAGGCTCCATGTTTACTTGATCGCCTCTCGGCTCACGGTTAGCTTCGGTCTAACCCCCCTCCTTTTTGCATTCACACGGCTCGGCCACACGCTGCCGAGCTCCCCTCAGAACGGCCTGCCCGCCTGAGCGGTGTCACTCGGCCGCAGCCTGCCTGCGCCGAGCTTCTCGGTCATTCACTATCGAGTTCACCTCAGCGCGGCCTGCCCGCCTGAGTTGTCTCTCGGCCCGAGCCTACCTCCTCGGCCGCATAATGCCCGAGGCGCACTTGCGCGGTCTGTCCGCCTGCGTCGTGCTACTCGGCCGCATGGCCCTCGCGACCACGCCTGCACGGTCAGCCCGCCTGCGTCGTGCTACTCGGCCGCATGGCCCTCGCGAACACGCCTGCGTGGTCTGCCCGCCTGCATCGTGCTCCTCGGCTCTTCGGCTTTACGCCACTCGAGACCACGCCAAGGCCCCCAACCCACTGGGGGCAGGTTCCTTGGCCCCATGTTCCCGAGATGGACACTGCTGGCCTACCTACCAAGCTGCGTCGTGCTCCTTGGCCCCATGTTCCTGAGACACACCGGCGCGGTCGACCCTTCTGCGTCGAGCCCCTCGGACACACGCTGCCGAGCTCCCCTCAAAGCGTCCTGCCCGCCGGCGGTGTCACTTCGGCCAGAAGCCTGCTCAAGGCCGAAGCTCGCCATACATCGCCGAAGTTCACCTCCGGTGCCTGCCTGCCGCTGAGTTGTCTCGCCCAAAGCATCTCCTCGGTCGCATAATGCCCGAGCCTATCTCCTCGGCCGCATAATGCCCGAGATGCATTTGCGCGGTCTGTCCGCCTGCGTCGTGCTCCTCGGCTCCATTCTCCCGGGAACTGCGTCCGCACGACCAGCCTACATGGAGACAGAAGCCATGCATCGGACTCCCCTTGCGTGACAACCGACGCATAGCTCCTTTCGGGGGGGGGGGGATATGATAAGAGCAAAAATGGCGACGTGACGCGCCACGATGTCAGCCACGCTAGGTGGACACACTGCCCGAGGAAGCAAGCATTAATGCCGACTTGATGTGCGCCAACGTCATCAGCTCTCAGCCAACAACCTCAGCATTTGACCCCGTGCGCTCGGTCGAGGCACGGAAGCACGTCGACCGAGGCTCGCCCATACCCTACGGCAGCCCGGTTCTCCACGCAACCCCAGTGGCAATGTCAGACGCCACACGAGGTATTGTCCTTCCCCTGCAAGTGGGCACATCAGGTAACATCAAACTCATCTATAAATACCCCGGAGTTCTAAACGAGCGGGGGGACACTCTTCACTAGAAAAGCTCCCTTCCACATGATCTGACTTGATCGTCGGAGGGGTCGGGCCAAGCCTCCGACCCGACCTGTGTGCAGGAACGAAGGCGAGGTTGCCTCTTCCCCGACGTTGCAGCGGAGCTCTCCCCCTGACGGGACATCCAGATCACCACGACCGGCCACCCCGGCGGCCCCGAGGAACGCTGCATCGGATCCCCGCGCATTCGGACCCGAACCAAGCCGCGTCGGCCCCCGAGGCCACTGCTAAAAAAGTTATTTACCATAACAATATGATTGGCTTGGTCGAGCTGTATGACTTGGGTACTGAGGACTGAAGTGACCGGACAACATAACTTGGGTACGATAAGACCGATGTGGCCAAGAGGCATGACTCGGGCATTGTATGATTGATGTGGCCGAGCAGCATGACTCGGGTACTGAGGACTGAAGTGATCGTTCATCATGACTTGGGCACAGTAAGACTGATGTGGCCGAGCGACATGACTTGGACATTGTATGATTGATGTGGCCGAGTGGCATGACTCGGGGACTGAGGACTGAAGTGACCGATCAGCATGACTCGGGCATGGTAAGATTGATGTGGTCGAGCGGCATGACTCAGGCACGGTGTGACTGGTGGGGGCGAGCGGCTCTGCTTTGCCTTCGGCCGAAACGAACCGGACTGGAACCTTCCCGCCATGTTAGTTTTGGTGGGAAACCTCCATGCCTACGGTGGGTTTCCCCTCTGGCGAGAAATTTCTGGCATGATGGGAAATTTCTAGTGTGACGGGAAATTTCTGCCTTGGCGAGAAGTTTCCTGCCGGGGGGGGGAGGACGCTTGCCTTAGAAGTTATGCTTCTCCAGGGTCATTATGGCAAGGGGAGCGACTGCTGGCCTTTTGGGGGGAGGCGAAGGGTCGCCTCGGTTGGCGAGGCTTTGCCCTATAATACCCCCTTCCCCCTCTCCTTATTTGCTTGCTCATCTCTCTTATTTTTTTGGCTAAGTTCATTCCTGTGCCCTAGGTTCTCGCTTCCTCCTTTTCTCCTTGATTGGTAAATGCCTCAGGTCGGTCAAGATGTCCACTTCCTCCTCCTCCTCTTCTTCTTCTTCTTCTTCTTCTTCTTCTTCTTATGCTGCTGCTGCTGCTGTTAGGTTGGTGTCCGAGGTTGCAGCGTCAACTTCCAATAGTGGTGTCTCCCGTGAGCATTTATGCTGCTGCACTAGATGACGCATCACGCCTCTGTTGACTTGATGAGGCACCTGGTCAAGATGTCCGAGGTTGGTGTCCGAGGTTGTCGGTCAAGATGTCCATGCATTTATGCTGCTGTGACTACGGAGCTGCTCGACCGCGTCAAGGATTGTTATAGTATCCTGAGCGAATATGAGTTACACGTCCCTCGGTCCAGGCAAAGGGCCTACGACCCGTTCCCGGGTCGGTTGGGACTGACTCTTGATGCTCTTGAGGCTGAGCTTAGGTTTCCCTTACACCCGGTAATCGAGGCCTACCTCTCTTGGTGGCGAATCTCGCCATCACAGATGGCCTCGAATTTGTGGAGGTATATGGTGGCCTTCCTCGGGGAGTGTCGAGGAGCGGATATCACCTCGACTTGCTCTCTTTTTCTATCCTGCTTCCATCTGTCTAAGGGGTCGGGCAACTATTTTCTGTCCTCTCGTGGTGGCTTTAGGGTGAGCGGGGTGCCTTGTAACAATAAAAGGTGGAAGAGCTACTACTTTTTCGTAAGCTGTAGTCGGGGGTGGTGGTTTAGCCTCCGATGGTCGGCTCGAGTGGTAAACAACAGCTGCCCTGAGTTGTCTAACGACGAGTACGAGCAACTAGGGCACCCGAAGGGGATTCTCGCTACCTCACGGGCCATTAGGGACATGACCAAGGAGTGGTTGGTCGAGGCTGGCTTTAGTCCAATGCCTCAGGCCAATCCCCCTTTTACTAGTCACCTGGGCGTTGCTTGACGTTACTGACACTTTTTGTATTTCTTGGACAGACATGATGAATCTCAGGGGCCTACGGGGTATGCCTCGTGCCTTTTCGGTTCCCCAGTCTAATCCTTCCGCTGCATAACCTATAGGAGATAAGAACGTCGGATAATTATTAGGGGGATAAGAACGCCGAGCTCCATGGCCAGTGATGAGGGTAATAATTACGATAAGACTCACGTGATATCAGCTGCACTAGATGACGCATCACGCCTCTGTTGACTTGATGAGGCACCTGGTCAACGGACCGGAACACCTAACAAGGTGCATTAACGCCCTGTTCAGGTTCGATCCCTCATGGCACGCCAACGGTAATGTCAGACGCTACCAGAAGTATAGTCTTGCTCCATGTGGGCCAGCACATCAGACAACGGTAATTCTCGCTATAAAAACCCTCGCACTCCGAGGGGACAGGGGAGGACAGACAACTTAGCTAAAAAAACCCCGCGACTACCCTCTAACTTGATCGTTGGAGGGGTCGGGTCGAGCTCCCCGACCCGACCTTGGTACAGGTGTGAGGGCAGAGGTCGTCCACCAAAGGCGTAGGCGGGAGTTCTCTCTCGGCGGAAACGATGACCTTGTCCCAATCGGAATACCATGATCGACCACCTCGGTAGTCGGAAGGAGCAATCCTCGTCATTCAGACCCGAACCAAGCCGCGTCGGTCCCGAGGCCATGGCTTAAAATTGTTTACATTAACATTTTTTGCACTAGAAAGAGGGCTCGAAATGTCGGGTGATCACCCGATTGGCTCAAATGAACCTGTGGCTAAGAGGCCACATCCGATTGGAGCTTCAGGGGAACATCCCCTGCACGGAGACCTTCATGACGAACACCCTGTCACTACCTCAGAGCGCTATTGGCGGATATTCAACGATCTAGGCCTATCGCCGCCCGACGGCGCCCCCGTCTTGTCTCGGTCTCCTTTGGGGAAAAGCTCAATATCTACCTGGCTGCCTCCCGGCACGCGACCAGCTCCGTCCTGACCAAAGAAGCCTCCAGTGAGCAACTACTGATCTACTACATCAGCCATGTCCTGAATGGGTCTAAGGAGCGGTACCCGCCAATCGAGAGACTTGCTCTAGCACTCATGCTGGCAGCCTGGTTCAACAATTACGCCTGCGCGGTCTGCTCGCCTACGCCGTGCTCCTCGGTTGCGTGTTGCCCGAGACCATGCCTGCATGGGTTTTCTTCGCTGGCGTGCCCCTCGGTTGCGTGTTGCCGAGACCACGCTTTTTATGGGCCAGCCATGGCTTGCCGTGGTCCCTCGGTGCATGTTACCCGAGACCATGCTCGCGGCTTCGCCGCTGCAAGGCCGTGCTCCTTGGCTCCATGCTGCCCGAGACCACGCCTACGCGGCCTGCCCACCTGCGCCATGCTCCTCGGTTGCGTTTTGCTTGAGACCACGCTTGCGTATGACCCGCTTCTTGGCGGTTCTCCTCGGTGCGTGTTGCCGAGACCACGCCTATCGGGTTCCGCCCGCATGCCAGGTTCCTCGGTGCCGATGTTGTTCGAGATCATACTCCGCGCTCTTTTCTTTCATTGCCAGTTCTCTCCTCGGTTCAGTGTTACCCGAGACCACGCTGCCTCGCTCATTCGCTGGCCGTGCTCGGCTCCATGTTGCCCGAGACCACAACCTCTGCGCGGCCTGCTCGCCTGAGTCGCGCTCCTCGGCTCCATGCTGCCCGAGACCACGCTTGCGCGGCTTACCCACCTGCGTCGTGCTCCTCGGTTGCATGTTGCCCGAGACCACGCTTTGCGGCCAACCTACGGCTGCGGGTGCTCCTCTGGTTGCGTGTTGCCGAGAGACCACTCCCGCGACGGCCTTTTGCCATTATGGTGCTTCTCGGTGTTGTTGCCCGAGACCATGCTTGCGCGCGCCTGCCGCTTATGCCGTGGCTCCTCGGCTGTTGTTGCCGAGACCATGCCTGCAGCGGCCACCCGCTGCAAGCCATGCTCCTCCTACAGCGAGTGTTGCCGAGAGACCACGCTCATCAAGCCACCTGCCTATGCCGTGCTCCTTGGCTGCTTGTTGCCCGAGACCACCACCTCTACGCGGCCTGCCCGCCTGAGTCATGTTCCTCGGCACCATGTTGCCCGAGACCATAACCTCTACGCGGCTTGCCCGCCTGAGTCGTGCTCCTCGGCTCCATGCTGCCCGAGACCACCACCTCTGCGCAGCTTGCCTGCCTGAATCATGCTCATCGGCTCCATGCTGCCCGAGACCACCGCCTCTGCGCGGCCCACCCGCCTAAGTCTTGCCCCTCGGTTACATGTCGCTCGAGATCGCAACCTTTGCTCGACCTGATCGACTGAGTTGCGCTCCTCGGCTGCACACTACCCCGGGGTCACCGTTGCGCACACAGCCCTCCTTAATTATTAAACTCCACGATTCCCGCACCCCTGGCAACATATCGGCAAATGCCCAACAAGGACAGTTTCTTAAAGCCGAAGCCATGCATTAGACTCCCATTACAGCAACCGACGCATAGCTTCCTTTCGGGGGGGAATATGATGAGGATAATAATTGCGATAAGACTCACGTGACGTGAGCTGCACCAGATGACGCATCATAACTCTGTTGAAAGATGAGGCACCTGGTCAATGGACCGGAACGCCTACCAAGGTGCATTAACACCCTGTTAAGGTTCGATCCCTCACGCCATGCCAACGGCAACGTCAGACGTTACCAGAAGTACGATCCTGCTCCCTGTGGGCCAGCACATCAGGCAATGGTAATTCTCGTTATAAAAACCCTCGCGCTCCGAGGGGACAGGGGAGGACAAACAACTTAGCTAAAGAAACCCCTACGACTATCCTCTAACTTGATCGTCGGAGGGGTTGGGTCGAGCTCCCTGACCCGACCTTGGTGCAGGTGCGAGGGCGGAGGTCGTCCACCAAAGGCGCAGGCGGGAGTTCTCTCTTGGTGGAAACGACGACCTTGTCCCAATTGAAATACCGTGATCGGCCAACTCGGCAGTCGGAAGGAGCGTCCTAGGAAGATCCCCGTCATTCGGACCCGAACCAAGCCGCGCCGATCCCGAGGCCATGGCTTAAAGTTGTTTACACTAACAGCCATATCGAAGAACTTAAAGTTGGAGCGGTGCCAGAGGCAGTGGCGATAGCCGAGTAGCGGGCCACTGACCTGGAGGGAGAGGTTGCTGCTAGTCATAGGTGCCCAGTAATATAGCCGAGTAGCGGCCAACCGACGCATAGCTAGTCATAGGTTGCTGCTGGACCGAGTAGCGGGCCACGTGTGATTTAATATAGAATCTTTTTGCTTATTATATTTTGGCATATATCACTTTATAACTATTGCATAAATGCATACATATATTGTGATGTCCTTGGATTTGTGCAATGGGAATCGGATCGTGATGAGATCACGATAGTCAGATCGATTCACCTTTAAACACATATCCTAAATAATCCCTCATAGGTTACCGAGAGGATATCATGATAACCGGACAGATCGGTCTTTGATACCCGGCCCATATGACGGATGCAGTTGGTCTCATAGTCGCTTGTGTAGGGACACTAGGGATACAAAGATAGGTGCTCATTGGAGAATGAGTTCATCGATTGATCCGCCACGGAATGCTGGATGGTTGATGATGCCTTATTGTCGACACGCTGATTTCGTAGTCCTAGTGGTGTATCTGGTCCTTAGACTTGAGACACCAAGGATGTCCTGTATGAGTGCTCCACTCTTTGATACCGCACTTATAGGTTTGACCGTCCCCATTTAGTACATCCGGTCATTAGGAGTGGTAGTCGACCTTACGAGGGCTATTGAGTGTCGATAGAGGATCATCCACTCTCTAAGGCCATGAGAGGAATATCCCATGTGTTCTTGCTTAGACAAATCCCCGGCCGGGTCATTCGGGTTGAGAGAGAAAGAGTTCTTCTGAGAAATCCGATTAGAGCGAGACTTCGAGAAGAAATTATGTAGGTCCCACAACACCATGCTTGATATATGGTCTTTGGTATATTAGATGGATGAGAGACTATAGGTACACGGTAATCGAGGACGCAGACAGTCCAATGGATTGATTTCCCTCAGATCGTTTGGGGACTACTGGTAGTGGCCTAGTACGTCCCAGAGTAGTCGATGAGTCGAGTGAATTATTACAGAGATAATAATTCACTAAGTTAGAAGGAGTTCGACAGGTATGACTCACGGCCCGGCTTCGATATTGGGCCTAGAGGGTCACACACATATGGTAGGCATTATGATGAATAGAGGTTCGGATATGAGATATCCCCCGAGCCCTTTGTCTTATTGGATGCAGATCCAATACCCACTAGGGAGGACCCATTAGGGTTTGACAGGGGGACCTCTATAAATAGGGAGGGATTCAGAGCCCCATGGGCTAGAGAGCTTTTGTTTTACCTTTTCCTATTCTCCTCTCCATCTCCACCTCGGTAGGTCTGGAGTTTTTTGAGGAGCGTCGTCATAACCCCCGCTAGTGGGATCACCGCTAGAGAGGAGGACGCTTGACCTCCTTCACCCTCTCCTAAGGATCTGCAAGAAAACAGGGATATACGATCTCCCTAGGTAACACAATCTACTCTATACGCAGTTTCATGTTTCACGGATTTTTTCGTACCAATCTTTGCACGACGACGAACATCTCTTTGGGAATCGGGGATTTTGTTTTTCTTGTTCTTCCGCTGCACATATGATGTTGCCCCAAGGATTTCCCAACAGTTGCACGGTTGAAGTTGGAGCTCGAGGGCATTGGGCAATAGTAGGCGGGTCTTCGAGAGCAGCTGAAGGAGTCTTGTGGGTGGGTTCGCTCGATGGAGGGCAAACTACTGGGCCTATCCCCAAGCCCGGAAGAGGCTTATATGTCGGCGAAGAAGGCCGAGGAGGCTCTCACAGAGGAAACCCGAGCGGCCCCTGTAAAGAACCAAAATGTGATCGAGGAATACAAGGAGTCCTGTGGGTTTCAGCTTGGGCTGTAGAGGTCGGGGCAGGTCTCGTATGAGTACGGATACCGAGTCATGGTGTCACGGTTCTGGGCTTGGTTTCCTGACCTGCATTTTAACATGGATCCCTTCTCGTGTCTTCCCGAGGATGACAACGTCGAGATGCCCGAGGAAGTTCCTTTCGACGATAGCATGGATCTTCCCGGGGCCTAGGCTGCATCCCCCTTTCCCTTCTTCTTCTTCTTCTTTTTTTTTTTATGGAAGCTTGCTATTATTTTGTCTTGTATGCCACGATTGGTCAGGCGATGTAAAAACTCTTTTTATCAATGAAACTCTCCTTGCTACTTTCGCATGTACTTTCTTCTCTGTTTAGCGATAGGGCTCTTGCCCAACAAACTTTTTAGACGTAAAACTTATTTAAATTTGATATGTGCCATGTCCTTGACACTGGTCGTCCTTCTCGTGTCTTTAGACGATAAGTACCATCTCGAACCACCGCCACTACTCAGTAAGGGTCTTCCCAGTGTTGAATCTCGGATTTTGATGATGAAACTAATTGATTGTGTTTAGATGTTTAACTACATTTTGAGTAATGCAGGTCTACTCGATCAGGATTAGACAGTTGACGCAGGAGGAATTGACATTGCGCCGGAGGAGATCACGTCAGGATATTGGATGGCAGAAGGCTTCGGACGTCGGGTATCGGGCCAAGGAGAGAGGAATTGCGCCAAGGATATTGGGATTGCGGAGGTCAACTGCCGATTGGGCAACAAGCTGCAAGAGAGGACGATGCGCTGAAGAATCGGATGAAGTGCCAACCAATGACGTGTCGGGCAACGGAATGTCAATTCGCGTTGTAATAATTGTCTAGATCGGAGTAGAGTTTTAGTTTGTGTGTGCAGGAATAACTACGATAATGAGAAAGACATAAAGCGAAACAAAGTGCAGAGTCAAGCGCGAAGGATTCATTGGGAGTTCGAGAGTTTGACGGAAGTCCGAAGGTTCGTCCGGAACTAGCCGAGAATGAGTAGGGAGCTTACCGAAGGGTTTTTCGGAAGCTCGCCAGAAGGTTCGTGGGAAGTTCGCAGAGTTCACCGAGAAAGATCAAAGTTTGCCAAAGAAGCTCATTGGAACTCGCCAAGATCAAATCGTGAAGTTTAAGAGCTTGCCGGGAGTCCACAGAATGGTTTCCGAGAGTTTATCGGAAGACCGCCGAAAGTTCGCCGGAAGCTCGCCGGAAGAAGTCTTGACTTATGGACTTTGTAATAGCTTATAAAATATCTTTAAATTCGTAGTTAGTATGTTAATTAGGGTTAGGATTAGATATTAATCCTATAACCCAAGTAGGGGCCAAATGGGCCCGAGTTCGGACTAGTTTGGGCCAAGATTGAAGCCCAACTAGTGGGCTGAAAACACTGTAGGCGGTGGCACCGCCCAATGCCCGAGAGCTGGGCGGTAGCACCGCCTAGGCTGGGCGGTGGCACCGCCTAGCACTGTCAGGGTCAGAAACTGACAGGCGGTGGCACCGCCAACATCGGGAACCCAAAGAGAATCAAATTTTGGAGCCCAAATTTGAATCCTCTTGAGGCCTATAAATACCCCTCAAATCTCAGCTGAGATAACAACTTTTTGAGCAGCAATTGATTGAGAGAAAAGTCTTAGAAAGTCTTAGCAAGTCTAGTTTTCAATTTGCTAGAAAAGTTCTCCTCCTTTCTTACTGAAAATTTGTAAGAGGTTGAACTGTTTGTAAAAGGTTGTAAGACGGGTATTTGCCCTTCCATTTCAAGAGATTTGCTAGTGGAAGGTGGGAGCCTCATCGAAGAGGGGCCTCGCAAGTGGATGTAGGTCATTTGACCGAACCACTCTAAAATCAGCGTAATCTCCGGTTTGCGTTTATGTTTATGCATTTATCTTTCTGCAAACCTTTACTTTGCTAAGTTCACTGCCCTCATCTTATTACGTTCGCTTTCAACGCAATTGAAATGGTTTCAAACGAAACATGATTCTTATCGTACGAAAGATTTATTAAAACCGAAGTTTTAATCCGCTGCACTAATTCACCCCCCCTCTTAGTGCCGCTCCGATCCTAACAATTGGTATCAGAGCCACGGTTTTCTACTTTGGTTTAACACCCAAATAGAAATGGCTCTTTATGGCTTTCAAGAGGGCTTATCGGTTGTTCGTCCACCGTTGTTTAACGGATCGGACTACACTTGTTGGAAAACTCGAATGAGAGTTTTCTTACTTTCTTTGGATTTGAATTTATGGCACATAGTCGAAAATGGATATGAAATGTCTTCTCTCCCAATGAACCATTGGAATGATTTGGAGAAGAAGATGTTTTCTTTAAACGCAAAGGCTATGAATGCCTTATTTTGCGCTTTAGACAAAAATGAGTTCAATCGGATTTCTACATGCGAAACGGCTTTTGATATTTGGCAAACACTTAAAATCACACACGAGGGAACTAGTAGAGTCAAAGACTCGAAAGTTAACATTTTAATGCATGATTTCGAGCTTTTTTAAATGAAGCCGAGCGAAACCATTGTTGACATGTACACCCGTTTTACGGATGTCGTCAATGGTTTACAAACTCGCAAATGTTTCTCGAATTTTGAACTTGTTAGTAAAGTTTTACGATCACTTTCTAAAATTTGGGAATCAAAAGTTACAGCAATACAAGAAACAAAAGATTTAAATATTTTTCCACTTGAAGAACTTATCGGCTCATTGATGACATATGAAATGGTGCACAATACATATGATGAACACAATGAACACTTGAACCACCTTCCAAAGAATATGAAGGATTTGGAACTCCGGACAATTGAATACCACTTGAGCGATGATTCAAGTGATGAGGACAATGATGAACTTGAACTTCGAACACTAACTCTTAATAAGTTCATTAAACATAAATCTAAAATGAACAATGAACTTGAACGGAGGAAGAGGCCAAAGAAAAGGAAGACACCCAAGGATGAATCAAGAACTTCTAAAGGTGAAACGGCGAATTGAGCTTTGACGGGCTTCGACTTCAAGGTAAGTAACTCAACTCTCTTGAATTATTTTGAAATTACTTGATGTTTTCCATGATGTATTTTCTCTTTTCTTTTGAATAAATATTTTTCTTGAAAATTGTATGTTTTATGTTAATAGAATAAAATGTTAGATTTAAATAATCATATATATGTGCTTGAGAAGCAAGAATGTGTATTTTGATGATTTCCATATTAACTTTCAATGATGATGCATGGTTTTTATATGGAAGGCTTGATGATTTTTTTTTAAAACCTTGTCTTTGGTTTTCAAACATGATGTATGTGTTTGACATAAGAACAAAACTTGAGCATGCTAATATAAAGTCAATCACATAAATTAAAACTAAAGAAGTTTTAGTTATCTATAAGAATCATTCAAAATTATGTTCAATGAAACCATTGCATAATGATGTAATGAAAATATTAAACATTTTGAAACCATGTTTTAGTGTCATGCATAATGATCATGCTTAATGAATTTCAAAATTATGCATATGAATCTTGTGATTTATGGATTATTGATTTTTACCATAATAAAAGTGCCTTATTAATCTTTGTTGTAATAAATCTTACACTTTCGGTTTTAAACATTATACATGTTTTTATTTGGTATAAGTGAAATAAAATCATATGAATTGAAACAACTAAAAAGAGGAAAATATTTTTTCCTTGAAAAATTATTTTTCTCTATCCTATTGATCTTGATGTTTATTATAATAAATCTATGTATACCATTTTGAATCTCTTGAAAGTAATGTTGATATTTTGATGATTTTGATGATTTAAATTTGAAATAAGTTTTATCAAAATCATGATATTGATTTCTTGGAATAACATGAGATTACCTTTGATGATCATTTTGATTCATGGAATTTTGGATTCATGACTTGGTCTTACATTTGTTTATGAGATGGTTGAAATCTTTGTACGTTTGAATTCTTCCCTTCTCCTTTCAATTTATGCATGTTATATGTTAAAGATTTAAAACCATGTTTTGGTATCATGCATATCTAAGAAATATTGATATGACAAATTGAATAAGTTGAAAATGAATGATGATTTTTCTCTTGAATATAACTTGTGATATTTTTTATATAAATCATCATTTTGATTTCTCGACATTCGATACATGAGATTTTATTATAAATCAAAATTTCTCATTAATCAATCTTCTACGATTTTACTTGATATTCTCTTGAGAGGAGATTTTCTAAATGAATCATGATGTTTCCTTGTGAGTTCTTGGAGTTATTACTTGAATTTTCTTTTAAAACAAGATCTCTACTTTGTACTCCTATGATTTTTCTTGATATTTTATTTAAAGAAGATATTTACTATATGAATAATGTCTTTTGGTATTCAAATGATTTTATCCTTCATGACATGATTTCTTTGTATTTATGGCTTGCATGGCTTGAAATGTTTTGGTATAATGCATGCAATGATGAAATGTTGAATGATGTATGCAACATTATGGATTATAGTTATATGATATGTGATAATGCTTAGGATTAATCCATGCATGTGTATTTTGATGATTTTATGTCATGCATGAGTTTTTGAAGTAAATGTTGATTTGATACTCTCATTTTGGATTAACATGTTTTTGGTTTAATCATTTTTATGACGAATTAAGATGACATTCTCATGACATATTAAGATGACATAGTGCATTTACATCTATGTATGAATTTTTGATAGTCTTTTGATGATAGATGTGATATCATGATGTTTTATTTTTGATGTGTTTGGGCTTGACGGCTTTATGACGAAACTTATGTTTTGACTTTAAAAGATGATACAATGTTTTCACAAAAAGACTTGAACACTCTCACATGAAATCAATTGTATGAAATAGAAATGAATTTTCTATTCTATTGAGATTAATGAATTTATTTTACCAATCTTATGAATCTCATGAAAATAAACATGATGAATATTTTATAAATGAGTTGTCTTATAAGATTTTGCCTTTACATCTTGAACTTTAATGCTTATATTAATTTGGCATATAAAGACTAAGGCATGCTCATAAGAAGCAAATCACATGAATAGAAATTTATAAAAATGAAATGTAATCCTTTATCTTATTGATTTCTATCTAAGAGACCAATAAAACTATCTATGCCATTTTGAATCTCTTGAAAGAAATGTTGAGATTTTGATGATTTGGATGATTTGAATTTGAATGAGTTTTATTCAAAATCATGATCTTGATTCCGTGATATTTACAAATTAAGATTTATTATGAATCAAGATTTTTTCATTAATCGATCTCCTAAGATTTTCTTTTGATTATTTATGAGTAGGTTTTTCAAAAAGAAATCATGCATTTTGGTATTCATATGTTCTAATCTTTCATGATATGATTTTTATACAATTCCTTGTATTCATAAAATGTTTATCGCATCACCCAACTACTTTCTTCTTGATATTCCTTATGTGGTGATATAAAATTATGCATGAAATACTCTTGATACTATTTTGATACATACAAATGAAGGGTTATGATCATGAATGGTCGGATGAAATTTGACAAGTTAATACCATCATGATTTGAAACATTTATGATTTGAAATTATGCACGTAATTATTTTTTATTGTGATGATATAGGCATATAATGTGTATCATAAATGCTCTAAATGATGAATGTGTGGTATCATGATCAAAATATTGATAAATGCTATGATTTATTACCAAAATAATGTATCATGTATGATATACTCATAATGTTGATTGATTTATTCAATATCGTGCATGAATGAAATATAAGATTTTTGAAATAGTGCATGTTTCAATTTGAAAATATAATGATGCACAAATGAGATTGATACTTACCTTTGTCATAATTGATGTAAAGGGTCTTCCCTTCTTTTTGACAATGACAAAGGGGGAGATAGCTAGCTTGCACAAGTCAAGAAGATGCAAAAACTTGATTGCTAGCTTGCCTATCTTAAGTAGCAAAGATTGCTAACTTGCTTATTTCAAGAAGCAAAAGTTGTCTTCTTGAGCAGCACTATCTTGCCTATCTCAAGAAGCAAGACTTGCAACCTACCCATTACAATAGGAAGCAAGAATCGATAGCTTACACACTCCAACAAGAAAACTATCTTGTATTTGATTTCGAAATTTCTGCTAGCTTCTATGTTGCAAAACTTGCTCACTTTTTCAAACACTTTGCTAGCTTGCACTTTGTAAAGGAAGCGAAAATAGCACTTCTCAAAAGAGAAGAAAGAACTTACTATCTTGAAACATCACAAAAGTTTGCTACCTTGCATGATATAAAATTTGCTATATCAAACATCATAAATATTGTTACTTGCAAAGAAAAGCAAA
Source organism: Musa schizocarpa (assembly GCA_900464855.2). NCBI lineage: Eukaryota > Viridiplantae > Streptophyta > Magnoliopsida > Zingiberales > Musaceae > Musa > Musa schizocarpa. Next base: position 11,395,031 of record LS990918.1, read on the forward strand.
GTGTAATCTTGCACAAAAATTCAAGTGTTGAATTGCCATGCTTTTGTGCCTATATGTTGTGATGAAAATCTAGCTTCATATTGTAAAAACTTGCATATCTTTTAAAATAGCTAGAGCTACTTCTCCTTTTTATTGATGACATAGGGGGAGAAGTATATTGATGACTTCATGCATTGAATTAAACATTTTATATATATTTGCATGATGGTTTAAATGTTTTTCATAACATGTGATGAATGTTACTTGGATTTGAGATAATCCAAGTGTTCTATCAATGGCATATTGATAGGGGGAGTTTGTTTAAACTCCGGGGAGTTAAGGTTAACTCCGTTAGTCATCAATTAGTTGTCATCATCAAAAAGGGGGAGATTGTTGAATCTCGGATTTTGATGATGAAACTAATTGATTGTGTTTAGATGTTTAACTGCATTTTGAGTAATGCAGGTCTACTCGATCAGGATTAGACAGTTGACGCAGGAGGAATTGACATTGCGCCGGAGGAGATCACGTCAGGATATTGGATGGCAGAAGGCTTCGGACGTCGGGCATCGGGCCAAGGAGAGCGGAATTGCGCCAAGGATATCGGGATTACGGAGGTCAACTGTCGATTGGGCAACAAGCAGCAAGAGAGGACGATGCGCTGAAGAATCGGATGAAGTGCCAACCAATGACGTGTCGGGCAACGGAATGTCAATTCGCGTTGTAATAATTGTCTAGATCGGAGTAGAGTTTTAGTTTGTGTGTGCAGGAATAACTACGATAATAAGAAAGATATAAAGCGAAACAAAGTGGAGAGTCAAGCGCGAAGGATTCATTGGGAGTTCGAGAGTTCGACGGAAGTCCGAAGGTTCGTCGGGAATGCTGCCGGAACTAGCCGAGAATGAGTAGGGAGCTTACCGAAGGGTTTTTCGGAAGCTCGCCGGAAGGTTCGTGGGAAGTTCGCAGAGTTCACCGAGAAAGATTGGAGCTTGCTGAAGAAGCTCATTGGAACTCGCCAAGATCAAATCGTGAAGTTTAAGAGCTTGCCGGGAGTCCGCAGAATGGTTTCCGAGAGTTTATCGGAAGACCGCCGAAAGTTTGCCGGAAGCTCGCCGGAAGAAGTCTTGACTTATGGACTTTGTAATAGCTTATAAAATATCTTTAAATTCGTAGTTAGTATGTTAATTAGGGTTAGGATTAGGTATTAATCCTATAACCCAAGTATGGGCCAAATGGGCCCGAGTTCGGACTAGTTTGAGCTAAGATTGAAGCCCAACTAGTGGGCTGAAAACACTGTAGGCGGTGGCACCGCCCAGCACTGTCAGGGTCAAAAACTGACAGGCGGTGGCACCGCCAGCATCGGGAACCCAAAGAGAATTCAAATTTTGGAGCCCAAATTTGAATCCTCTTGAGGCCTATAAATACCCCTCAAATCTCAGCTAAGATAACAACTTTTTGAGCAGCAATTGATTGAGAGAAAAGTCTTAGAAAGTCTTAGCAAGTTTAGTTTTCAATTTGCTAGAAAAGTTCTCCTCCTTTCTTACTGAAAATTTGTAAGAGGTTGAACTGTTTGTAAAAGGTTGTAAGAGGGGTATTTGCTATTTCATTTCAAGAGATTTGCTAGTGGAAGGTGGGAGCCTCATCGAAGAGGGGCCTCGCAAGTGGATGTAGGTCATTTGACCGAACCACTCTAAAATCGGCGTAATCTCTGGTTTGCGTTTATGTTTATGCATTTATCTTTCTGCAAACCTTTACTTTGCTAAGTTCACTACCCTCATCTTATTACGTATGCTTTCAATGCAATTGAAACGGTTTCAAACGAAACATTATTCTTATCGTACGAAAGATTTATTAAAACCGAAGTTTTAATCCGCTGCACTAATTCACCCCCCCCCCCTCTTAGTGCCGCTCCGATCCTAACACCCAGCTCGGAGCTAACTTGCATAGGGAGTGAGTTGGGTCACTGACCTTGGCCTTTCGTAGGACTAAGTTGCCAAGCTTGATCGACCGAGAATGCACCCTTCGGTTGTAGAGTCTTACGATAGCTCTTTTGTAAGAGAGGGCATGGAGATGCGCATCGGCTCTCCATTCTTCGATGAGATCCAAGCAGGCTCGGAGGCCGCTCTCCGACATGGCGTTGTTGAAGTTATCGACCTATAGGCATCGTTGTACGTAGGTCATGGCGTCTCGACGCATGGTTGACTAGTAGTACCATTGTTGGAGGACTTTGAAGGCTAAGGTTCAACCGCCAATGTGCTCCCCACAGATTTTTTCATGAACCTCGGCTAACATCGACTGGGCTTCCATGGGGTCCAAGCAGCGCAAGAGCAGTTGGGTGAACGACCTCCGATAAAGTTGCTCGTTCATCTCATAATACCATGCCTGCGTGCGCCGGAGCTATTGGGAGACCACCATGTTAGCTGGTAGCGTCCCATCCTTTTTGTAGCAGAGAATTTCTTCCACCTAGGTTGGGGTTGCATCTGCGGTGGCCACCTCTCTGGCTGCAATGGTTTGGTAAGGAAGTTGTTCAACGTTCGGAGGCAGTTGGGCATCCTTAGCCGAGGTGAGCTTTGCCAAAGCATCGGCTTGTGTGTTTTGTGCCCACAACACCCTTGTTATTGGCGATGCACTGGAAGCGGCTAACGAGTTTCTTTGCCTTAGACATATATTTTGTCTTGGTAGCATCCCGAGCCTCATATTCTCCATTGATATGGTCGATCACTAGTTGGGAGTTGGTTAAAACTTCGATACCTTCGACTTGGAGCTCGAGGGCCAACTTGAGACTGGATAGGAGTGCCTCGTATTCGGCTTCATTGTTGGTGGCCTTAAACCTGAAGCGGAGCATGTGACTGAACATCCAGCCATCGGGGCTTTTGAGGATGAGGCCAACCCCGCCCCCTTTTACGTTTGCCGAGTCGTCGACATGTAAGCTCCACTGTTGCTCAATATGCTCATCGTCGCTGTCACCGAGGGGAGTCAATTCCGAGATGAAGTCAATGACTGCTTGGGCCTTGATGGCTGTCCTATGGACATATTGTATGTTGAATTCACTGAGCTCGACTAACCACTTGAGCATTCATCTGGACACGTCAAATTTGGATAAGATTTGTCACAATGGCTAGTTGGTTATTACTTTGATTGGGTGGGCCTGGAAGTAGGGTTGTAGTTTCCTGGCTCTCTGAACGAGTGTTAGAGCCAGTCTTTCCACCAGTTGGTATCGCGTCTCGGGCCCGCTGAGGATGTGGCTCAAGTAGTAGATCGGCTGCTGCATTCTCGAATCTTCCCGGGTCAAGACAGAACTGACAGCATGTTCGGAAGCCACGAGGTGGAGGCTGAGTGGTTCTCTCGAGGTGACCGTAGCAAGTCAGGGTAGGTGCGCCAGGTGCTTCTTTAGTCGGCCAAAGGCCTCTTGACATTCTAAGGTCTATTCGAAGTTCTTTAGGCTTTTCAGGATACGAAAAAAGGGGAGACATTTATCTCATGACAAAGACTGGAATCGAGCCCGGGCGACGAGCCTCACAGTCAAGCGCTATATCTCCTTTACCAAACGGGGAGGCTGCACGTTGATGATAGCTTGAACTTTTTCTGGGTTGGTGTCTATTCCCCTTCGATGGATGATGAAGTTGAGGAATTTTTCCGAGCTGACCCCGAAGACACACTTGGCGGGGTTGAGGCGCATGCCACACTCCCGCAACATTCTGAATGTCTCGGCAAGGTCTATCAGGTGGGTTCGGGTGGACTTACTCTTGACGATCATGTCGTCAACATATACCTCCATGTTTCTCCTGATCTGGTGGGTGAACACATTGTTCATCATCCTTTGGTAGGTTGCCCCAATGTTCTTCAACCCGAACGACATGACTGTGTAGAAGTAAACTCGGTTTATGATGAAAGCTATGTGTTCCTGGTCTTCTGGTGCCATCTTGATTTGGTTGTACCTTAATAACATGTCCAGGAACGTGAGGAGCTTGTGGTTCGAGGTTGCATCGGCCAACTGATCGATCTTCGGTAGTGGGTAGCAGTCCTTCGGGCATGCTCGATTGAGATCGATGTAGTCAACACACATTCTCCAACTTCTATTAGGTTTTTCAACGAGAACTACATTCAATAGCCATCAAGGATATTTTGCTTCTGCAATGAATCCTGCTGGCAAGAGTCATTCTATCTCGTCGTCTATAGCCTTTTGTTGGTCAAGTGCCAGCCTTCTGGGTCGCTGCTTCATCGGTCGTGCTTGGGGGCTGATGTTCAGGTGGTGTTGTGCGACCGTTTGGTCAATCCCGAGCATGTCCATTGGTGACCAAGCGAAGACGTCAGCGTTTTCAACTAGCAGGTTGATGAGTTGCTCTCTTTCCTTCTCCAGTAGCCCTGACCCAACCCTGACTACCCTGTCTGGCCGATTGTGACATAATGAGACTTCTTGGGTGTGCTCGGTCGGTTCGGGGCATTGCGTTGGCTTGGCGACATCCCGAGGGTCGACGACGGGATGCTCACACCTCAGTTTCTTGGGTAATGTGATAGCAGCCAGGTAACATTGTCAAGATTCCTGAGGATTGCTCCTTGCTTCCCCGACCCCTGCTTAGGTTGGGAATTTTATCGCTCGATGGCACATGGAGATGATCGCTTTGAGCTTATTGATGGTTGGTCGGCTCAGAATGGCATTGTACGCTGAGGGGAGCTCCACCACCATAAAGGTTACCATGATTGTCTTGACATGCGGGTCCTTGCCTAGGGTGATCGGTAGGACAGTTGTGCCGAGGGATGAAATGGAATCACCTGTAAATCCGATAAGAGTCGATTAGATCATGACGAGGTCTTCCTTGGTCAGGCCGAGCTTCTGGAAGGCGTTAAAGTATAGGACATCGACGGAGCTTCCAGTGTCTACCATGATCCTTTTAACCCGAGCCTTGGTGATCCTGGCCGAGATGACTAGCGTGTCATCGTGCTCCGGGTACTCGGTCTCTCCCGCCAGGAAGGTGATCTCGGGCACTTGGGGTTGCCTTGGGTGTTTTTCAATGACTGCTCGGGCATAAGCCTTCCACCCTGCCATGCTATCTCCCCCCGATATCAGACCGCCACTAATCACATCGATCTACTTTTCAATCGGACCCGACGAACGGGGCAACGGTTCGCGGGGCCTCCCGATGTAGCGACCCAGATGCTCCCAACGTATGAGTTCTTCGATCTGGTTCTTGTGGGCGTGACACTCCTCAGTGTCGTGTCCAAATCATGATGAAACCGATAGTACTTCGAGTGATCTCTGAGCTCGCGCGGTGCCTTCATCGGGTTGGGGGCCTTAAGGAGTCCCTTTTCCTTGATCTATAGGAATATATCTGTCCTGGAGGAGGTCAAAGGCGGTAATGGGAGCCTCGGGGGTGGTGTGTTGGGTCGGTCTATCTTCCTTGGTGGCATCGGGGCCTGCCCTCAGGTTTGTTCTGCTCGCGGCCTCTTGTGCTTCTCGCGCTTTCCCGCCATCAAAGCTTCGACGGCTACATATTGGTTAGCGCGCTGAAGCATTTCGAGGATAGTTGTTGGCGGTCGCTTGACTAGCAACCAGAAGAATCTGGAAGGTCGGAGCCCCATCAAGAACGCCTGCATTATTAAAATGGGATGAGCATCGGGCATCCCCCGGATTTTAGTAGTGAAGCGAGTCACGAAATGAGAAAGTGGCTTGTCGTCATTTTGGCTGAGGTCGACGAGCAAAGTTGCAGATGACTTCGGTCGCACACTAGCCAGGAACTTGAGCTCGAATTCTTTAGCCAATTGGTCGAAGGTGGTGATCGAAGTCGGCCTGAGTTAAGTGTACCACATCCAGGCTGGGCCCCGGAGCGAGGCAGGGAATGCCCTGCACATGAGGGCATCTGAAGTGTCGTATAGAGCCATCTGGTCTTGGAAGGCGATGACATGTTCTGTCTGGTCGAAGATGCCATCATAAGCTTCAAGAACCGGGAGGTGGAAGTTTGGAGAGACTAGCTTATCCTGGATCTCAGGTGCGAAAGGTGATCCTCCTGAAGAGGCCTTACCAAGCTCCTCTTTGGACTTGTGGAACACTCGTTGAACCTCATCCAAACGTTGATTTACTGAGCGCAGTTGTGCCCGGAGAGAGTCTGCCGAGTCGGACAATAGTGTGTAGGGCTTGGGACTGTCGGAACAGGGGTGTCGGAGGCTTTGTGCGCTGCACACAGGCATTAGCCTCGGATTCAACTATCGCTCGGACAAGGAGATGGCATTCGTTGTTACAGGCTGCTGGGGTATCGGAGGTGGTGCCAAAGAGGGCGGAGGCTGCGCAGGTGCGGGAGGCGACAACTCCCACTGTGTTGTGGGCGGGTGCATCGGGAGCTTTCCGGGGGGGGGGGGGGGGGGGACGGGGGATGATGGTTTGCATCATCCTCGCCAGAACCTGAACTTGGTGTGTTAGGTTGAGGAATGCCTCAGCGGAAATAAAAGGTTGAGCGATAGCCATTCCCGAGGGAATAACCCTAGGTCCATGAACAATCGCCAATAGCGCCCCGGGGTGGCTAGGGAGTTGTTCGCCTTCGGCTCAAGGGGAGGTAGGAGTTGTTCCCCAAGCCTGGAGGTTGAGTGGGTTGAGAGGCACTCATTGCCCAATTGTTTGGTCATGTTGTCCAGTTGGGAATGATATTGTGACATTGGACCCTCCTTCTAGCTCCAAAATGATATGGTTCCTTTACATCGTGATAGAGGGAGTCAGCATGGCTTGGTTCAGTCCTGGGTACGCAAGATCATCCATGTCGGTGCTCGGGTGACAGGGACCGTCATTTGGTGTTGTTGGGCTTGGGCTCTGGCTTCAAAGTCTGGAAACTCCCCTTGGTTAGCCGCCTGCTTCTCTATCACCGGTCCCTGCACACAGGTCGGGGTCGAGAAGGGGGCTCTTGATTTCGACCCTTCCGAATATTTGGTTAGAACTGGGTGGAAAATGAGCCAAAGACCACCTGTTGCCGTCCCGGTGATGGGTTATCCCTCCGCTAGGGGACCAGTTGTACTTGTCGTATTTATGATCGTCATCCCTTCGGGCGGCGGTCTTCCTCTTGGGGCGGATGTTGGGTGTCTTCGGCGTTATGCAGTTGTATTGTATTCGGTGTCCTCCCGACCTTTATGGGACGACGCTGTACTTGGTCGGCGATGTCTCGATCTTTGTGGGACGACACTATACTAGGTTGGTGCCGACTCGATCTTTGCGGGACGACGCTGTACTCAGTCAGCATCATCCCGATCTTTGTGGGATGGCGCTATACTCGATCGATGTCATCCGACTTTTACGGAACAAGTGTCGTCCGACTTTTATGGAACAGTGTTGACCAGGGGGGTTGGTCTAGTACATTAATCTTGACGTTGATGTGACTATGAATAGTAATTGGAGGGCAGGTTACCAAAATATGCCATATATATATATATATATATATATATATATATATATATATATATATATATATATATATATATATATGTATATATATATATGTATATATATATATATATATATATATATATATATATGTATATGTATATATATATATATATGTATATATGTATATGTATATATATATGTATATATGTATATACATATATGTATGTATATATATATGTATATATATATACATATATATATATATACATATATAAATATATATTTATAAATACATATATACATATATACATATTTATAAATACATATATACATATATATATATACATATATACATATATATATATATATATATATATATATATATATATATACATATATACATATATATATACATATATATATATATATATATATATCAGTTTAGATATTATGGTGTAGAGATCCAAAATATGGAGGACAGATAGAGGTTTGGATCTTAATTGTTAACTGTCTTAGCACTTGTGCACGCCATTATTATAGTGTAGTGTAAAGCATGTTAAAGCAAAGCGTGCACCCCTTGACATCATTCATTTTCGACTTTTTGCCACAAGATGTCTATGCTTTTTCCTCATGGATGCTAATGTGTAGCAAGAATTAGATCCACCTTTACGAGAGGAATTTTTAAGGTAGAAAGGCAAGTAATTCACAAATCAATGCACCAAATTGAGAGGCTCCTCGTGGATGCATTGTAAGTGTGAGTTAATTAAGGAGGCAGACTGACTTGTCTTTTCAGAATTGGGATAGCTTTTTTTACTGTAATTTGCTGAAAGACTTGGAGGGCAAAAAAAAAAAAAAAAAAAATTGAAGACTTAAAATAAAGAGCACAATGATCCATAGATAATTTCATTTTGTTTTTGTTAGTCCCAAAAATTTTTAGGAAAATGATCAAACGTGATCCGAATTTATATACATAAAATACTGACGTAAAAAATATTAAACTCCTAATATATTACATGTATAAGAAACAAGATAAAAAAAAAGATTTTCGATCTGATATTTTTGACACTCAAATTAAAAGAAATCCTTCTTTAAATTTAAGCTTTTATATTTGATAGTAAAGAATACAAAGAAAATTTATTATTATATTTCTCTTTGTAAACAACTTTAAGTCGTGGTATCGGGACTGGCGTGGCTTGGTTCGGGTCCGGATGACGGGGATCTTCCTGGGACGCTCCTTCCGACTACTGAGGTGGTCGATCACAGTGTTCCGATTGGGACGGGGTAGCTATTCCCTCCAGGCAAGAACTCCATGCCTGGGCCTTTGGTTGACGACCTTCGCCTTCGCACTTGCATAAAGGTCGGGTCCGGGAGCTCGACCTGACCCCTCCAACGATCAAGTTAGTGGATGGTCGTAAGGGGTTTCTTTGGCTCCGTCTTTCCTCCTTTCTTCCTCTCTACGCGAGGGTTTTTATAGTGAGAGTTACCGTTGCATGATGTGCCCGCCCGCAGGAAGCAGGATCGTACTTCTAGTAGCGTCTAACATTGTCGTTAGCGTGGCGTGGGGGATCGAGCCTGAGCAGGGTGTTAATATGCCTTGGTAGGCATTCTGGTCCGCTTTGACCAGGTGCCTTATCAGGTCAACATATACGTGAGGCGTCATCTAGGACAACTGATGTCATGCGAGTCTTATCGTAATTATTACTCTCATCATATTCCCCCCCTCGAAGGAAGCTATGCGTCGATTGCTGTAATGGGGTTCCGAGGCATGACTTCAACTTTGAGAAAGTGTCCTTGCCCAGCGTTTGCCGGTCCTTTGCTAGGGGTGTGGGAATCGTGGAATATAGTAACTAAGGAGAGTTGGATGCACAAGGGTGACCCTGGGTAGTGCGCGGCCGAGGAGCACAACTCAGTCGAGCAGGCCGGGCAGAGGCTGTGGTTTCGGGTGACACGCGGCCGAGGAGCACGACGCAGGCGGGCATGCCGCGAGGGTGTGGTCTTGGGCAATATGCAGCCGAGGAGCACGTCGTAGGCATGGTCTCGGGCAACACGCAGTCGAGGAGCACGGCGCAGGCGGGCAGGCCGCGCAGGCATGGTCTCGGGCAACATGCAACTAAGGAGCACGACGCAGGTGGGCAGGCCGCGCAGGCATAGTCTTGGGCAACATGCAACCAAGGAGCATGACGCAGGCGGGCAGGCCGCGCAGGTGTGGTCTCGGGCAACATGTGACAGAGGAGCACGACGCAAGCGGATAGGCCGCGCAAGCGTGGTCTCGGGCAACATGTAGCCGAGGAGCAACTTGGTTTTGATCAACAACCCATTGCTTAATGACGCGCGGGCATGGGAGGCCAGGTCACACTTCCTAGGGAAGCCCAAAGGACCATCACTTTCGGGAGTCGCTGGCTTTCAAGGCCGATAAGATCAACGCTTCAGCATTCGCACCGCGTGCTGATTGGCTGGCACGTCAGGCCATATTTATGGCGAAGTGACGTTTAGTCTACCTGATGCAACGTGCTTCAAGAGGGGAAGGGTCGCCATTTTGGCGGGACTTGGCCTATAAATAACGTGAAGTTGGCTTCCTGCACGTCTCGTTACTTGCATTTGTTGGGAAATCCTTGGGGGCGACATGATATGCGCAGCGGAAGAACAAGAAAAACAAAATCCCCGATTCCCAAAGAGATGTTCGTCGTCGTGCGAAGATTGGTACGCAAAAATCCGCGAAACATGAAACTGCGTATAGAGTAGATTGTGTTACCTAGGGAGATCGTATATCCCTGTTTCCTTGCAGATCCTTAGGAGAGGGTGAAGGAGGTCAAGTGTCCTCCTCTCTAGTGGTGATCCACACAGCAAGGTTACGACGAAGCTCCTCAAAACTCCAAACCTACTCTGAGGTGGAGATGGAGAGGAGAATAGGAAAAGACAAACAAAAGCTCTCTAGCCCATGGGGCTCTGAATCCCTCCTATTTATAGAGGTCCCCTGTCAAACCCTAATAGGTCCTCCCCTAGTGGGTATTGGATCTGCATCCAATAAGACAAGGGCTCCGTCGAATATCTCATATCTGAACCTCTATTCATCGCAATGCCTACCATATGTGTGTGACCCTCTAGGCCCAATATCGAGCTGGCCGTGAGTCATACCAGTCAGAACTCCTTCTAACTCAGTGAATTATTATCTCTGTAATAATTCACTTGACTCATTGACTACTTTACGTACTAGGCCCACTACCAGTAGTCCCCGCACGATCTGAGGGAATCCAATCCATTGGACCTATCTGTCCTCAATTACAGTGTACCTATAGTCCCTCATCCATCTAATATACCGTAGACCCGTATATATCAAAGATGGTGTTGTCGCACCCACACGGTTTCTTCTCGAGTCTCGCTCTAATCGGATTCTCCTGAGAACTCTTTCTCTCTCAACCTGAATGACCTTCGGCCAGGGATTTGTCCGAGCAAGAACACATGTGATATTCCTCTCATGACGCCGAGAGGATGATCCTCTATCGACACTCAATAGCCCTCGTAAGGTCGATTACCACTCCCAATGACCAGCCAAGCTAGATTCGGGACAGCCAAACCTATAAGTTTGGTATCAAAGAGTGGAGCACTCATACAGACATCCTTGGTGTCTCAAGTCTAAGGACCGGATACACCACTAGGACTACTGAGTCGCCGCTCTAACAATAAGGCATCATCAACCATCCAAGATTCCGTGGCGGATCATTCAAATGAACTCATTCTCCAATGAGCACCTATATCGTATCCCTAGTGTCCCTACACAAGCAGCTATGATGAGACCAAATTGCATCCATCATATGAACGGGTATACAAAGACATCATCGTCATCCCAAGTATCACGATATCTCTCTCGAGTAACCTATGACCGGGATTATTTAGGATATGTGTTTAAAGGTGAATCAATCTCATTATCGTGATCTCATCATGATCCGATTCTCATTGCACAAATCCAAGGACATCACAATATATGTATGCATTTATGCAATAGTTATAAAGTGATATATGTCAAAATATAATAAGCAAAAAAATTCTATATTAAGTCACACGTGCCATCACTCACGTGATTGGCTTGCTGGGCACCTATGACTAGTAGCATTCGCCCAGTTGCTCCTTCGGACTATGTTGCTCCGTCCGAATTGACTATCCTGCTATTCCTTCCTAAGGTCGGTGAGGATGGCTTCCCGTTTTTCCTTGCTCCCATCTTCTTCACCGTCCACCTCCGGTGATAACGAAGAGAAAATATTGTCGCCGAGTCCTAACTCGTCATCCGACGAGAAAGCGGCTAGGGCTCTTGAAGCCTTAATGTGGCCGCATGACCTCGACTCTACTGTGAGCGAGTCGTCACTTGGTTACCTCCAGGACCGTTATGGTATCCCGGAGGAGTTTGTTTTTACTGCCCCCGAGCCGGGGCAACGGGCGCACGACCCTATCCCGAAGGGTTTCGCCCTAACTTTGGATGCCTTCGAGGCCGGGCTATGCCTCCCATTGCATCCCGTCATTGCTTCTTGCATTTCATGGCAGCATATTTCCCCGTCACAGATGACACCGAACTCCTGGCGCTATCTGGTGGCATTCCTAGGGGAGTGTCACTACGCCAATATTACCCTGACCCGGTCCCTCTTCCTCTCCTACTTTCACCTTTCCAAGGGGTCGGGGGGCTACTATCTATCCTCCCGAGCAGGCTTCCGTGTTAGCGGGGCCCCTTCCAGTAATAAGGGATGGAAGGGGCATTTCTTTTATGTCTATCGTCCGGAGGATTAGGGCTTCGGGCTCCGATGGGCGGTGCGCGTGATTGACAACACCGCTCCGTCCCTAAACGATAAGGAGCGTAGGGACCTTCGACGGCTCAAGGAGATTCTCCTAGCCTCTCGGGTCATCCGAGAGATGAGTAAGGGGTGGCTGGTCGAGGCGGGTCTTAGCCCGACACCTTGAGGTATGCCTCCGGCGGGAAATGCCAGGGTTTTCTTAAGGATCGTTTTTGGTGTTCTGACCAATGTTGGTGTTTTCGTGCAGAGATGGTGAACCTTGTGGCTGTGCATGGGGGGTGCTCTTCGTTGGTCACGTAGTCGCATCAAATGGCCAAGCCCGGGGTCGGCACAAAGGAGGCGCCGGTAGAACTCGAGGTCAGCAGGCCTCGGAAGAAATCGAAGATCGCCGCCTAGAAGGAGGATATGCCTCCACCTCGGGCTAGGGAGGTCGTTGTTGAACCTAGTCGGCATGATCGGCGACGAGGCCCTAGTCGGGGCTAGGCCGGCCTGAGCAACGAGGTGGCGGGAAAGGCGCCTCGGGAACCCTCCATTCGCGACCTGTGTCGTGTCCCTGTGGGAGCGCAAGACGAGCCTTACCTAGCTCGGGTGATGAGCGGACTCCCGGAGGGCCAACCCTCCGACCCCGCTGGTCGCCCGGTGGGCGGGCCCGACTCGCGAGACCCGGGTGTGGGCTGACGGGGAGGCCACGGCCTCCTTCGCGCAAGGTGGGCTTCATCCCGACATAGCTCGGGATCTGTACACTCTGCCCTCGGACGTTTTGTTGGGCAAGTCTGCTAAGTCACTGCTGTGGGTAAGCTTATTGCTATCGACTTCTTTGCCCGAACGATACTTGTCATGACTTTTCCTCTTTGCAGAGCCATCACTATACCATAGTGTTGATGGACCGCGTTCGCGATGCGGGTCAGGCCCTCGGCGTTTTGAGCGACCGCAACACCGAGCTGCGTCGGCAAGTTGAGGACGTCCGCACAGGGGCGACTCCGAAAGCGATCGCTGCAGCCGAGCAACGAGCTTCCGATTTGGAGGCGGAGGTGTCACGCCTGTCCTCTGCCTCGAGAGCGGCCGAGCAGCGCGCGTCGGAGCTGGAAGCAAAGTCGGCGCGCCTCACATCAGAGGTGAAGGCGGCCAAGGACCAGAATAATGAGCTCTAGTCGCTCCTGAGGGTGACTCGAACTGAGGCTTGTCTGGCTCGGGATGAGGCGACGGGCCTAGCTTGAAAGCTGGAGGAGGCTCATGCTGAGGTAAAGGGGGCTTCCGACGCCCTGGCCGTTGAGATGAGTCAGCGGTCAGAGAGGGACATGAAGCTAATCAAGGACCACAAAGAGTCCTCGGGTTTTCAGTTCGGCCTGGTCCGATCGGGGCAGGTCACCTATGAATATGGGTACCAGATTGCCCTAGCTCGCTTCAAGGCACGCCACCCTAACTTGGAGGTCGAGGAAGACCCCTTTACCTCCTGCCCCGAAGACCTGAGCGTTGAAATGCCAGATGAGGTCCCTTTTGACGACAGTGTCGAAGCCTCCGAGAAATATAACATTGTAATAACCTAGGGGTTTAGTCTGGGGTTGTAGCTTGTCTGGTCTTGTAATCAATTTTTTATTTCAATAAAACTTCTCATCTCAACTTCCTATCTTGTCTACTTCACCTTTCCTTTATACGAAGAACTTTTTGAGATTTTGCACGTTTTATGTCCTCGGCAAAGTATGGCCCTGCATGGTTGCAAGCCGATACGTGCCGACTCGGACGACATCGATAACCCGATGAGGTCCTTCCCAATTGGGGGCGAGCTTGCCGCGCGCTCGGGTCAGGTCGCTGACCTCGGTCTTGCGTAGGACTAGGTCGCCCAACCTAATGGGTCGAGGCCGTACCTTGCGGTTATAGATTCTAGCAACGACTCTCTTGTAGGAGAGGTCTCTCAGGTGTGTGTCAACACGTCGCTCTTCGAGCAGGTCGAGGGCGGCTCGCATTCCTTGGGCCGAAGTGGTTTTATCATAGTTTTCCGTCCGAGGGGTAGGGAAAATCACTTCGGGGGGTAGGACAGCCTCGGTCCCATATGAGAGGTTGTAGGGGGACTCTCCAGTTGCGGTTTTGGGGGTGGTCCGCAGGGACCATAGGATACTTGGGAGCTCATCCACCCAAGCAGATCAGGCCGTAGACACTCTCCTCCTGAGTCCGTCCAGAATAGATCGATTGGTCACCTCGGCCAACCCGTTCGTCTGGGGGTGGGCCACTGAGCTAAACCTCAGCTGAATCCCATAGTTTGCGCAGAATTCTCGGAACCTTGCGCTGGCAAACTGGGATCCATTGTCCGTGATGATGGTTCTGGGAAAGCCGAACCGAGTCACGATGTTTTTCCAGACAAACTTCTCCACTTGTTGTTCCATGATTGTTGCTAGTGGCTCAGCCTCGGGCCACTTGGTGAAGTAGTCTACTCCCACGATGATATACATCTGTTGTCCCGAGGCCGGTGGGAAAGGGCCGAGGAGGTCCAGTCCCCATTGTGTGAATGGCCACGTGCAGTCAATGGGTGCAAGTGGAACAGCAGGTTGCCAGGGTGTTCGAGCTTGCTTCTGGCATGGGCCGGACCACTGTACGTAAGATCTTGCATCTTGGGACATGGTGGGCCAATAGTATCCTTGGCGGAGAACTTTGTAAGCCAAGGTCCGTGTAGCGATATGCTCCCCGTAAATCCCCTCATGGACCTCGGCCAGGGTCGTCTGAGCCTCTTCAGGCCTGAGGCACCGCAGTAGAGGACGCGAGAAGGACCGCTTGTAGAGTCATCCGTTCACCTCGGAGTACCATGCTTGCGTTCGGCGGATGCACCGAGCCGCAACCTCGTCGGCGGGAATAGTCCCGTCGCACTTGAAGCGCAGCATCTCTTGCACCCACGGTACGAGCGTCGGCTGAAGTTACAGCCGAGACTGGGATGGCGCGAAAGGGGATTTCTTCAATCTCGGACTGGGCCTTGGAGCCTAACCTTGAGGCCAGTTTAGCCAGCTCATCGGCTCGCTCGTTCTGACTCCTTGGCATCCTAAATACCGTAAAGCGAGAGAAATTGAAGGCTAAGCTTTTTACCTCCGCCAGTTACTTCGCCATGGTTGGTTCCCTGGCCTCGTATCCGCCGTCCAGTTGCTCGACTACCAGCTGCGAATCGGTGAAGACGTGAACGACATTCACCTGCATCTCGAGGGCTAGCTTGAGTCCTGCCAGGAGTGCCTCATATTCTACTTCGTTGTTAGTTGCATGAAACCCGAAGCGGAGAAAGCGCTCAAACGAACGTCCGTCAAGGGCCGATAACACCAGTCTCGCGCCCGCGCCGCTTGAGGTGGCCGAGCCGTCCACGTGCAGGATCCACCCTTCCTCAGGCTGCTCGGGACCCTCGTCATCGATCTGAGCAAGTTCCGCGATGAAGTCGGCTACAGATTGGGCTTTGACAATAGTCCTCGGTACGTAACATATGTCGAACTCCCTGAGTTCTACCGACCACTTGAGGAGCCGACCTGCAACATCGAATTTAGATAAAACCTGCCTGAGCAGTTAGTCGGTGATTACCTCAATCAGGTGGGCTTGGAAGTAGGGGCGCAGCTTCCGAGCCGCTAGCATGAGCGCCAGAGCCAGTCTCTCTATCGGCGGGTACTGCTCCTCTGGCCCGTTCAGGATGTGGTTGACGTAGTAGACCGGTAGTTGCTTGTCGGAGACTTCTTTGATCAGGACAGAGCTGACCGCTTACCGGGAGGCAGCTAGGTAGATTCTGAGTTTTTTCCCGAAAGAGACCAAGGCAAGGTGGGGGAGGTTGGCCAAGTGTCGTTTAACTTGGCCAAAACCTTCTTCGCACTGTGCCGTCCATTAGAAGTTCTTCGGGTTCTTCAGCGCCCGGAAGAAGGGGTGGCAACGATCGCCAGATCGGGATAGGAACCAGGATAAGGCAGCGAGCCATCCATTCAGTCGCAGCAAGTCCTTGATTGTCTAAGGGGCTTGCATATCGATGATCGCCTGTACCTTTTCTGGGTTGACATCGATTCCTCTTTCGTGTACGATGAACTCGAGGAACTTTCCCGAGCTGACATCGAAAACACACTTTGCCGGGTTGAGTCGCAGACCATACCTCCGCAGTGTGGCAAATGTTTCGGTCAAGTCGGTCAGGTGATCTGTCGCCGCATGGCTCTTCACGATCATGTCGTCAACATAGACCTCGAAGTTTTGCCCGATCTGTGGGGCAAACATCTTGTTCATGGCTCTCTGATAGGTTGCGTCTGCGTTCTTTAGCCTTAATGACATTACTTTGTAGAAATACACTCCTAGATCGGTGAGGAAAGTCGTGTGTTCTTGGTCCTCGGGCGTCATTCTGATATGGTTGTAGCCGGTGAAAGCATCCATGAACGAAAGGCAGGCATGCCCGGCGGTTGCGTTGATCAGCTGGTCGATCCTCGGGAGGGGATAGTAGTCCTTTGGGCATGCACGATTGAGACTGGTGTAGTCAACACACATCCTCCAGCTTCCATTAGATTTCTTCACCAGAACTACATTGGATAGCCATTGCGGGTACTTGACTTCCTTAATGAAGACAGCTGTCAAGAGTCGCTCCACCTCTTCACGGACGACCTGCTGTCTGTTCGGGGCTTGGCGTTGTGGTTTCTGCTTCACTGGCCGAGCATCGGGTGAAATGTTCAGGTGGTGTTGGGCGGTCTTCGGATCGACGCCCGTCATGTCGGATGGCGACCAAGTGAAGATGTCAGCGTTCTCCTGCAAGAAGCCGACAAGTTTCCCCCGCTCCTGCTCGTGGAGTTCTGATCCGACTTTAATCGTTCGATCTAGCCGATCCTTCATCAACGGTATGTCACAGGTGGGGGCCGTCGACTCGGGATGCGGGGTCGGTCGCTTCGTTTCCCTTGGGTCCTCCAGGGGTCGGTCGGTCTTCGCCCTTTTGTGAAGAGAAACCGACGTCAAGTAGCACTGTTTGGACTCTCGAGGGCTCCCCCAGACCTCCCCAGTCCCCGCATGGGTCGGGAACTTCATCGTCTGGTGGTAGGTGGAGACTACGACCCTAATCTTGTTGAGGGTAGGGCAACCGAGGATGGCATTGTACACCGTAGGGAGATCCACCACTAGGAAGGTGGACATCACCGTCTTTGTTCTGGGCGGTGCTCCTAGAGTCAAGGGCAAGGTGACGGTTCCCAACGGTGAGATCGAGTCGCTGGTGAACCCTGTGAGCGTCGAGCAGATAGGCTCCAAGGCCTCTTTGGCTAACCCCAGTTTTTGGAAAGCGTCAAGATATAGCACGTCGGCTAAGCTCCCCGTGTCAATCATGATTCTCCTCACCTAGGCGTTGGCGATTCGAGCCATTATCACGAGTGTATCGTCGTGCGACCTCAGGGTCGGAGCCGCGTCGGGGAGCGTCGTCCCTAGCCGAGCGGGCATATGCCTTCCTTCCGGACATACTGATCCCACCGGACGCTGGGCCGCTAGTGATGACATCGATGTGGCGCTCAACGGGACCTTCTGGATGGGGTGACGATCCCCTATTTTGTCGGACATACCGATTGAGGTGTCCTCTGCGGACGAGCTCCTCGATTTGCCGCTTCAACTCGCGGCACTCTTCAGTATCGTGTCTGCTTTGCTGGTAGAAGCGACAATACTTGGACTGGTCAGCGAGTTCCCGCGGGCTCTTCATCGGGACGGGAGCCCTGAGCAACCCTTTTTCCCTTATTTGGAGAAATATCTCCATTCGGGATGCACCCAAAGAGGGTATCGGAGACCTTGGCACAGGCGGGTCAGGTTGGTCCAGCTTGCGCCTCGACGTGGCAGACTGTTGTCCTTGAGCTGGCTTCGGCCTGCCCCTCTTATGCTCTTCCTGCTTCCCGGCCATCCATGCCTCGGCCGCGATGAAATGGTTCGCGTGTTGGAGCATCTCGGGCACCGCGGTGGGGGGTCGCTCCACGAGGGACCAGAAGAACCGATCAAAGTTCAGACTTGATGGGTGAGGTCGTGAAAGGCCTCGGATAACACGGGCGATGGGTCGATGGGGGCGCCGTCTGGCAGCGACAGGCTTGGGTCATTGAATATTCGCCAATAGCGCTCTAAGGTCGTGGCGGGGTGTTCGTCATGAAGGTCTCCGTGCGGGGGATGTTCCCCTGAAGCTCCAATCGGATGTGACCTCTCAGCCGTAGGTTCGTTTGAGCCAATCGAGTGATCCCCTGACATTCCGAGCCCTCCTTCTAGCGTAAAAAATGTTAGTGTAAACAACTTTAAGTCGTGACCTCGAGACCGATGCAGCTTGGTTCTGGTCCGAATGATGGGGATCTTCCTGGGACGCTCCTCCCGACTACTGAGGTGGTCAATCACGGTGTTCCGATTGGGACGGGGTCGCTATTCCCTTCGGGCAAGAACTCCACACCTGGCCTTTGGTGGATGACCTCCGGGCAAGAACTCCACGCCTGCACCTTTGGTGGACGACCTCCGCCTTCGCACCTGCACAAAGGTCGGGTCGGGGAGCTCCACCCGACCCCTCCGACGATCAAGTTAGTGGATGGTCGTAGGTGGTTTCTTTGGCTTCGTCTTTCCTCTTTTCTTCCTCTCTACGCGAGGGTTTTTATAGTGAGAGTTACCGTTGCATGATATGCCCGCCCGCAGGGAGCAGGATCGTACTTCTGGTAGCATCTGACATTGTCGTTGGCGTGGCGTGGGGGATTGAGCCTGAGGAGGGTGTTAATGTGCCTTGGTACGCGTTCTGGTCCGTTTTGACTGGGTTCCTTATCAGGTCAACAGAGGTGTGAGGCATCATCTGGGGCAGCTGATGTCACGCGAGTCTTATCACAATTATTACCCTCGTCAAATAGCAAAGAGAAAAATTATGAATGAGGAAGGAAGTTTATTTTTTTTATCATAAATGATAAAAAAAACTTAAATTTATCCTCTCTAGTTGGATAGCATATAATAATGATATATCAAATGAGTAGCCATCAGTATATCCATTATCATTAATCTATCAGCTCAAAAATTATTAATTTAATTATTTTATAAAATCGATGAGTTTTGTTTTCAATCTTCAACGTACTGTTGAAATTTGAGATCGGAATTGTCCTTAAAAGAGAAAATATATATGTATGTTTGATCTCTCTGTCGTTCTCAAGGAACAGAGATGGATGACCAATTTGGGTGCATGGAAAGACGCGTCTTCATCCCCTAACGCGATCCCAATTGGTCACATCTCCCTCGGACACAGAGTTCCCAATCAAAGCACAATGGATGAGACTGCAGCCCATCTCCCATGGAACAGTAGTGTCTTTTCCAGTCAGACTGACTACCTTCTCCCACTGCAAGTGTTTGTTTGTGCGAGGAAGACAAGCCCTAAGATTCAGCAACAGATGCTACTGTATCCTTCGACAAGGCTGCCAACTCCGGCAACGCTGGCTTTAACCCCACATGTCCGTAAAAGGAGTTATCATTCACGCCATGTTCGTCTGCCTCCTCCATACTTGATCTTCAAGTCATCACATACACGCACACACTCTCTCTCTCCTTCCTCCCTTTAATACCTATGGCGTGCTCTTTAAACAATGTTCTCTGCCCATAATGACTCGTAGTGAAACCTAAACAACTAGAAAAGGATCATAAAAGGGATGTCGACACATTCTTCAAGTCCTTCAAAGAAGAGAATGATCGCATTCTGAGAGACTGTGCATTCCTTTGCGGTCAACACATGGTTAGCGTAGGGGTGCACGACACTTACATGAGGTGAATGATGACTACTTATGTTGCCGGTCCCAACTAATGCACCCTGACCCTTCTTCACCTATCGAACTGCATGCCTTCCCGCCAATAAAGCCACCTCTCCACTGCACGCATCGGCATACGCATCCCATCCCACTGTTCTGCCTCCACCAGAAATGGCAAACCAGCACGTAGGAGAGGAGCAGGAAGCTCTTTTCCACTCCTCCCCATGCGCCCTTTACTACGTGCAGAGCCCTTCCGCTGCCTCCCACACCAACAGCCACCCGGCATCCGAGTCGGCCCTCCTCTCCCCCTTCACCCAGGAGAGCTTCCCCAACAACAGGAACCGCGACGAGGTGTCCCGCTTCACCCTCTCCCGCTACTCCTCCTCCCGCGGCTCCAACAACTCCTTCCTCCAGGAGAAGAAGGCCGGCTACGAGAGCCGCGTGAAGAAGGGGGAGCGTCAGCGCCTTCGCATCGTCGGCGTGAATGACGGTGAGGAGGACGGGGAGGGCACGCGAAGTGGCATGTGGAGGTTTGTTTCTCTCGACCCATCCTCCTCCTGCTGCTGTGTCGCGTTCCAGGTGACATGGAGGCTCATGTTCAGTGTGGGTTTCGCCTTTCTCGTGTTCTTCTTGGCCACGAAACCCCCACAACCCAACGTTTCTTTCAAGGTATTCGATCTATACACCCATGATGCAGCGCGGATCAGTCTGGGTTTACATTGATCGTCTTCTTGCCTTCAGATAACATCAGTCGAACAATTCAGCCTCAGAGAAGGCCTGGACAACACAGGTGTCGTGACCAAGATCTTGACCTGCAACTGCTCCATGGAGATGGCGGTGGACAACTACTCGAAGGTCTTCGGCTTGCACGTCCGCCCCTCGGCCATGGAGATGGCCTTCGAGCACATGAAGTTTGCAAGCTCACTGGTAAGTTTGCCGCCTGCTATGCATCCAAGGAGCCACGGGCTCTGACCTCTCTTCTTCCCTTCTCGCTGTCCACACTGCAGAGCGATGGATCATACATCGATACCGACTCTTCATCGGCACTGACTCTATACTTGGGCACCAAGAACAAGCCGATGTACGGGGCCGGGCGAAGCATGCAAGACATGCTCGAGTCAGGGCGAGGCCTGACACTGGTCGTTCGGGTCAGATCAAGATCGTGCTACCGGGTCATCGGAAACTTGGTTCGATCGAGTTATCGTCACGACGCGGAGTGTCAACTGGTCCTACGCGGCGCGTATGATGAGGGGGGTCACACCGTAATCTACAACAGCACCTGTTTCATCTCCACTGCTCATGCGTGATGATGATGATGATGATGAGATCATTTTTTGTGTGAAACGTTACGAATATATGTTTATTCAGATGCAATACGCCTACTATCTATAATTGCAAACATGTTTTATTCTCCCACACCGATATAATTAAATGAACAGAAAATAAGGCCAAAATTGTATAATGGCCTTAAGGATCTAATTCACCAAATAAGTGCAAGGCTTTAAGAACCAGAATAGGTCAGTTGAGCTCCCTTTGTCTGTGTCAGCAGCAACAGATAAACTACTGCAGTGTTCATCAGTTACTGGTAATAATGCCTTCTTCTCCTCTCTGTTCTGCTCCGCCTCCTGAAACATCGCCCTCACCTAATCAAGCATTTTTTAGATGGAAGGAACGCAATCTAATAGATACTCGACGGAGAGGTTGTGATCGCATACCAGAGTTGCTGATTTAGAAGGTTTGCTGAGAGGAGATCTGCCATTGGCAGTGGCCTTTGGGTTCCTTGTACCGCGACTTGACGGGGAAGGGAACCGCTGCGGCGTGGGAGGAGACTCTCTTACTTTCTTCACCGCTATCGGTTTCTCGATCTCAATCTTCACTGCCATTTTGCTGCTTTTCTTTGTTGATGATGAGTCATCTTTCCTGCAGACAATTTTACGAGCTCAATTCTTTCTGAATCCGTGGAAAACCGAGTGCAGATACCTATGTACGATTACTTTGGGGTCAGTGGCATTCTATCCTCTGCTTCTGAGTTGTGAACGATGTTGGCGACCTTCTTCTTGACTTGCTTCTTGGAATCTTCTTCAGCTGGAGGAGTCCTCCCGCGTCCGACCGCTATCTTCTTGAGCTCGTGGCAGAACTCGGAGATCTGGCTCAAGATGTCCTTCCCGGAGAACAGATTCCTGGCGGACAGTGTGCTCCTCAGCCGCGGCTGGGCCTTCCTCTGCTCCTGTACCTGGCTTTCCTCCTCAGCCTTCTGCTGGGCGCTCGACTTGATCATCTCTTTCACGGTGTTCCGCGCCTTGGGAGCACCAAATGGGCGGCTGGGACGTGGCGGCGTCGAACGATTCGGGTTTTGGTTCTCAAGATCTTCCCTGATTTGTTTCGTCGTGGCAGATTTGGTCTTGAGGGGAGAGGCTTGGAGGAGCGGGGCCGCGATCCCTGCTCTTCTCTTCAGGTTGTTCTCGTTTCTGAAACAGAAAGGGACGGAGGAGAGGAAGCCGGCGTCACTCCAACAGCATCTAAAGGAACCAAAAACAAAGAATCCACAGCCAATTCATTACCCGTGAACGCTGTTCCTCTCGCCGAGAGGCAGTCTCTCCGAGCTCGACCGCATCAATTTCGCCTAGTTTCGTTCCAATCAACCAAGCAAATTTCAAGGAACAATCAGATCAGAGCTTCCAAAGAAAAAGGAGGAAAGAAGAATAGGAGGCTATCATTCGGACCTTGGGGCTCGGCGCTGCCGCAAGCTTGAAATCTTTGGCGGTCTTCGGATGCTTACAGTCTGGAAAGGAGGGAAGAAGGAAAGAAAGAAAGAGAGAGTTCAAGAATCGCAGGTTATTGAGCGAGCGACGGAGAGGCGATGGAGCAGGGGGCGTACCGGGTCGGCAGAACCAGGCGTCGTCGTCGACAGGGGATGCGTCGGGGGCGGTGAGATCGAGCCATCTGGGGGCGTCGATGTTATCGTAGGCCTCGTCGCGCACGTACCTTGACTCGATGTTCTTCCAGTCGATGTCGGCGGGCTCCATCCCTCGCCGTTCCACGGGAGGAACGAATGGGGAAAGAGAAGCAGAGACTGGAAAGGGAAGCCACAGAACTCGAGAAACCAGAGAGGGAGAGCGGGGTCTGTTGAGGAGGGGGTTTTGGTTGCGTCGGCAACCAAATCGATTCCACGGGACGTTACGCCTCGTGTTAATTTTTCGACCGTTGGGGCATGGGTCCCGCCCTAGGTTTTATTGTGTTAATTATTTAGCGGAGCATCTGGAATCCTCTCTTCACCTCCCTTCATTGTTGATATAACTTGCATCACATGTAACATGTAATTGTTGGAAACTAGAAAATTAGGACCTTCATGGTGAAGAACAAGAATGCAGATGAAAATTCCAGAGTTTGATTTGATTGCATAATAAGGTAAAGTGGTCAAAATTATTAACCTGCATCACCCAAACTCAAACACAATGAGCTTTTACTTTGGAGAATAAGAAGGCAAATAATTCATCATTCATTCATACGACAATCACCTAATCCTGACCAAATGATTGTAACAATTTTACCTGTTCGGAATCTACAACTGTGTTTGTGCTTCCTACTGTCTGTGCATCACAAATACTAAGTACAACTGTGGAATCAATCAAGTTTGCTGTCTGATATTTCTGACACTGAAATCGAAAATTAAGGAAAACAAAGCAGCTTCCGCAGTAATTGGCTAAACACATCTTGGACGTTATATGCTAATCAGAAATCACTGGTGCTTTGGTTCCTCACATCGTACCTCGGCAAGGCAAATTGGGCATACCTACAAATTAAACAAAGAACTACTCAGCAATAGTGCAGAAAAAATTTCAACAATACCTTCATTGAATGATAAGAGTAGTTTCGGCTACCTTCTTGATACCAAGCCATCTTGTGACACAGGCGGAATGGTAGACATGCTTGCATGGAAGAATTATTTGTCGATCCCCTCTCTTATATTCCTTCTGGCAAATGACACACCTGGAACCAGAAAAATTGTAATTTTAACAGGACGAAACCAAGATAGCAAAAATGTTTCAATTTTCAATCATTGTATTGCACACATATATTGTGTATATACGAGACTGGTATAAGTTCAAGTCATTGATGTGTTGACTGACAGAAGTCAAATGGCCAATGAACATTTTATACAAATTGTCGGAATCTCTGTATTGTTCAGAAATTGCACTCTGAACTGATAGAGCCCAAACAGCATTATTTCGATGATGATCATGATGCTATTTATGCTGTGAAGGAAAGAAATATATATGCTTGATAGTCTGAGGCCCATGAGGATGAGGGTTTACCTCTCACGTTGTGATTTCTTTCTAGAAAAGAAGCTACACTTGTACTTTGTGACAGGAAGTGAAGCAATACATTCTTGAGTAAGACCACGACTTTGTGTTCCAACTGTCTCACCCAACTCCAGTAATTCCTGTATGTAAAAGTAGAAGTCAATTTCAAATTTATATCCGTGGGTGACAAAAATGATTATGGAGTATTAGTTGGTGGTTTAAGGATTCATCAGTCAAGTACCACACATTTATATAGACCATATTGATAGTGTCAACATACCATGCAGGTCCAGTCCAAGCATGGAATTCCATATCGACCAGTATTTGATAATTGGAACCTCAGTGGTCAATGCATTGCAAGAGTATATTTTGAATTTTTTGTTAGTCATTTTGAAAGGCTATATATATAACATTTTTTTCTGCTGAAATCTGATAAATTCATTTCTTCAGAGTCAAGTGACATTAGTTGAGCTAAATATTCATTTAGTCTTAAGATAAAATTCACTTGTGTCATGCTTTCCTTTTTATTTT
Source organism: Musa schizocarpa (assembly GCA_900464855.2). NCBI lineage: Eukaryota > Viridiplantae > Streptophyta > Magnoliopsida > Zingiberales > Musaceae > Musa > Musa schizocarpa. Next base: position 11,419,704 of record LS990918.1, read on the forward strand.
GTCAACTTATGTTCCTCAATAGTAACAACTGATTGATCTAATGTGGTAACATACTTTATGACTCTATTTTCTGCTGATTTTTCCATCTATTATGTTTCTGTTTGTTACCAACAATTCTCTTTCAATTAAAAAGTGCATTGTATAAAGAAATGAAGTTTACATCTTTTGTTTTTTTTTCATGGAGTGCACAAAAGATGGTTATGAAATTGTCTTCACAATTCTGACTCTTTAGTTTCAAGTTTTTTCTTACTGGTTTGTGCCTAAAGTTACTATATTGTGGAGTCATTTCAGCATACTAATATTGTTGAAAATTCCCTTGGAAAATGGTTGACAAACATTTTCTTTTGTTATTCTGCTTCTATCTTAAGTTGCCTATGCTTTATCATCAACTCTTCATGTCATACAAGAAACAGTTTCCTTGCAAAATAAAGAAGAAAATTATGAATTTGTTAATTTTCCCAATTTTACTTCACCCATCTATGTTCCAAATAGCACACCTTAGACCATCCGCAAGATGTTCATTTTAGAAGTATCTGATTTCAAAAAGATCGCTTTCTCATGATAAAACACAACTTTTCCTACAAATAAATTGTGTTAGATGTAATTGCAACATGGCACCAACAGTAGGCAGCAAGTAACAGCAATGACATGGAGTGCTTTGTGGGAAATAAGCTGTAACAAAAATATTTTCATTATACAAAATTAACCAATTTGCTCCATATAAATTTATGAAATAATAAAAATTGCCATCAATTTATGTATTAAATATTTGCTATTGCCAGTGGACCACGCTGATGATATTTCCCATCCAGGTTTCTTTGTTCCACACAACCAACTTTTACCAGAGTCTAGACAAAATTAAAATCTTCTCCATCCTTCAAAAAGAGTTTACCTAACTAAACCTTATAAAATCTCTAATGATGTGATTGCTATCAATAGAACTTCTCACATACACAGATACTTCATGTTTTCTATCATTAGTACATTCAATGATTCCAATTAGTTGCAAAACTGCCGGACTATAAGATGTATGGTGTTGGGTGGAAGCTGGCTAATCCCAATATCCTATAAAAGCACAGTCCCTTCTAGTGTTTGTTATGAATTTAATTATTTTGTGCATTTAATTTTTAATGAGAAAACAGAGCAATAAATCCCCCAGGGAAATTTTAAATAATAATATCAGATGACATATCTGAATGAGCTTGTTATTATTTCACTGAATCCAGAATCAAGTATTTAACCAGTCAAATTGAGCACGAATGTCAAGAACCTAGTTAACATCCTAACATGGTACATCAAATCTATGTGAAATGGTCCGAGGATAAATAACAGACCTCATACGTCATGTTATCAGGATCAACATTGTCTTGCCAAATGACCTGTAACCATGTAAAAGGAAGAATTAGCAATCTGAGATACACAATTGAAGCTAATAAGTGAAAATTTATTTCTTGCATAGGCGACTCGGAAATCATATTTATTCTTACTTATCAGTCATATTATAATTTCTCTAGTGTCTAATTCAGTTTATATTTAACATTGAATTTTCATATATTTTTATTCTCATATTATATGATATTTATTGATGAAACAAAGAAATTTCTACAATATTCTTTTTTTTTTTGTCACTCTAATCTCTCTTCCAAATTTTAATATATCTTCCAGTTCCCCTCTTCATCTATACTTTTTGTTTGATGAATATAATGAATCTAGACATATTAAAGGAGCTTCCAAAGTAATTCATCAAACCAAGTAGGAATTTCCTGCAACTAAGTACTTAGATGACTATCAAAAGACTAAAATGAATTTCTCAATTTTATTACCAAAGGTCAAAGTACATGCAACTATCAGGTTAATGATCAACAATCTGAACAGAATCGTGTCCCTTGACTGAATAAGAAATCCAATATGGAAAACCAAACATGAAATGTTGCTAAAGCACCACCACAAGCATAGAAATAGAATAGGACATCTTTTTATTGGGAGATTAACACTTTGTTTTAATTTAAACTGCTTGTATGTCACATCAAAAAATCCTGGAATCTGTTTATGATGTAAATGAATGTGCACACACGGCTATAGGAACAAAGAATTGGTTGCAAGTTTTAATCACAATACACGTGGAAGAACTTCACACCTGAGAACCACTGGCATTCTGTTGCACTTGAATGCCTGCATGAATATAAATAAAATTAATTTGTTGACATCATAAACCAGAAACTGATAAAGTTAATTAGACAAATGACTCGAAAGTGATAATTGTATTATCTAACATACAAAGATCGTCGATTGACTACTATGAAAATAATGTATACTATATTTAACAAAAGTTTCAGAATTCGCTTTGATTGGACTAATGGTTCTCTAGTTTCCTTTCGTATAACTTGAAATTATCAAAATTATAATCATACATAAGGAAGAAAGTTTGCCGAAGATTTACATACAATTGTTGGATAGTTGTCTATGTACTTAAATTTCCCAGATAAGAACATCAATGGAATGTACATGTAACAGAGAGTGATGCCTGATTGAGGTAATTTAATCTCCATTATCACACCTCAACAAACAAACTATTATACCACTAAATCACAAAGCAGAAGATTTTTTCTTTGAAGTAGAGGAACCTATCCTGAACAAACAAATTATCAAGCAGTTAATCCAGAGGCATTAAACAAACAAATATATAGATATCTTTCAAACCAAGTGATTGTATATCATCCATGATTGGTGTTTCAACAAATTTTCCAGTAGAACACTAGATACATATGGGAAACATGATGAACTGAAAAGTTACTTACATTCCTCAGTTCTAGGAGTTCTATTTGCATGAGCAAATTCATTGCTTTGCTGGGTCTGCTGTGGCAAGCCTAAGTTGTTCAAAGCTGCAGGGTTGTCCCATGCTCTCCTTCCTCCATCCAATCTTTGTGTATAATCATAGATATCAAAAGTGTGAACAAAATCATAATATGAATTATTAGAAGATCCAGAGAATCCATATTTGTATGGGTGCATCGTTGACCAGTATGTGTTTCCCTGCAATATTAATCACACATATATTTACTCAAAATGACTCAAGGATGAATATATATTATGATGCAGAGTTAAATTCTTCTTGGACACTAGCAAACATAAGTTACTAAAAACACGCATAGAAAGGCGATAATATAGTAGTTGTCTTGTGTTTTCACTAGAAACCAATACTTACTGATTTGTTCTGAAAAAAAAATAAAGAAAAAGTTCTCATCTTGCTTAGAAATCAAGTGTAAAACGACATTGCCTTGAAGGATGCAAATAGGAAAAGCACAAGTTTCTTATATTTTGTTAGGTACACTTGGGTAGAAGTCACATAAAATGCTTACTAGTGAATCTGAAAAATCAGCAGAAATAGCTTGCTGCTTGGTATTAAGGAACTTAATCGTTACTTAATCAAACCGATCGACTGATCATGATATCGGCAATATTAAAATGTCCATATTTTCAACAGTTAGCAGAAGCATGAGTAATATTCATGTTACAAGATATTGGAAATAAATACACAACATTGTTCAAGCTACCTGGTCATGAATAGCTTCTGCAAGGACGGCATCGGCCTGAGCATAAGTGAGGCCTTCAAACAAATCCATCAAGCTTTCCGTAACAGTGTAAGGAAATCCAGTATTTATATAATGAACCTCCATCTGTCTGTTGCCATCCATTTCTGTTAGAGCAAATCCTGCCAAGCGACAATCATCAAATTTTAACCATAAAGATCTGAAAACAAAAAGAACTACACAAAACAGGAACTAACATAAAAAAAGAATTGCTAAAGAAAGAAAATACAATTAACACGAACTGCAGATATGAAAAAATAGCTAATGAAAAGAAATGCAATCAAGTCCAACTGCTTATTTAAAGAGTATAATCAGGAAATAATAAAGTGTTCCTTTCTCGACAGGATTCAGAGTCGATCCGATTTGCCAGAAGATCGGGTAAAGGGCAAATCGTAACAGCGCATGCAAACCCAAGTTGCCCAACCTTGTCGCCTAATTCGTCAACGTGGCAAGTCATACTCCAACCAAGATTGAGATGGATTTTACATTTCAAAGATGTGCTTAGATTAAAAAGAAGAAAAAATTAGAATTGAGGTGAATTCGTTCGGTCAAATTGCTGAAATATGACAACTTTCCTCCGAGACGCCCATTGTCAAGCTAAAATCTAACCTGTTGAAGTTGGTACCAACAATGAATCACCCACATGTGGCATCAAACTATAAACATCATCCCTTGTCAGAGATCAAGAAAAGCATGGATAAGCACACGATCTAGTGGGTATCAGAGTATCACGACATGATCTTTAAGAAAAGCACAAAGATCGCCGGAGTCCTGAACGGGAAGCGAGCATCCGCACCTCATTCGAACGCGATCGAGCAGGCTGCTTCGGCCTCCAGCGGAGGTCGAGGAGCCGATCAACGCCGGCGAGAAGATCGCAGGTCGTGTGGCTGAAACAACAATGGCGGTCGACTTAGAGGAAGATATGTTGTTGCGGGTGGGGGACGAGAAAGAGAGAGCGAGGGGGTTGGCCGGTCGTTGCGTGTTCGTTCACCCTCTTTATACACTCCCATCTCTCACTTCCCCTCTCCTCCTCGCAGCTTTTGTTTTCTTCCAACAAGCTTTCTTCATATCCATATCATTGTTGACGCTTTTACATATACACCCTTGAAGAGTTGATAAATACCATAAATGTCCCTATAAAATTTTATATTCATTAAAAAAATCATCTCAATCACTACTAAAATTATCAAAAATATTATAAATTATCATTTTTTTGTCATTAAATTACACAGAAAGCGTTGTCCCCAATTTAGTGGTTGTATCACTTACAACCATAATAACCAAACTTAATTGACAGCATTCAACGACTATGAGGAGAAAACATTGGTTTACCGGCACCTAAATTGATCCACACCCAAATCGATGATGTGAGTCATCCAGGGATGGGACCCACGTACGCTGGAGTCGCTGCCCGGCCTTGGGACTCTTTTCCCTTGTTTTCGCCGAAAGGAGAGAACAGTGGGGGTGGTGGGTGGGGGCACGCATTCATCTCCCTTTGGCCGAGCGTGAAAGAGAGCATTGAATCAGGAGACATAGTAACGTGACGTGATGCTCTTTTACCAGTAACTTTATGTTCTCTGTGGGTCAGATCGATTGCTTGCTTGCTGTCGCCGATCCGCCGAAACCACGTTAAACGCAATGCCAAAGAGAAGGTGACAGTTTAATTAGTTGGATAACCATTGAGAGTGTGTGGTTATCCAACTAATTAAACTTTGCTTCACGTACGAGAGAGTGTGTGGTTGAGTGCCGGTCGCCAAATCTTGCCCACCTCGCACCCGTAAAGTAAGCTTTAATTCTGGTCACGACTCCATTATATCTGTCGTTAAGAGAAAGCCACAGTAGCTCGCAGAGGAGTACCGTTGTTGGTGGTGTGCTGGAGAAGCGGGGCAGCCTCCTCAACAAGCAAAGCAGCTTTCTTGGGTGGAGTGACAAAGAGAGAGAAGGGGAATCCAATGGTTGCTGAAAGGATGCTGAGCTTAAAGTGTGGACACAAGTGATTAGTACGAGTCTTCCACCTACAAGCCTTTCGCTTTAGATTTTGGTGGTAGAATGATGATGTCGTGTGACCGGCATCCTCATTCAATCATGCATGGGGGATTCTGGGATAAGATTGTACATGTCCAGCAAATATTAATAATGGATCATTGGAATGAATGCGTGGCTTCAATGCTTCCCAGCCCAGAATGGGCTCCTCCACCGCAACAAAACAGTGCATGCTTTAGGCATGGCTACCTAACCCTCTCGGCGTGTCTCATCGCCTATACAAACCAAACCAGATCACCACCCCACCGCAACGCGTACAACCATGAGACCCCTTGTACCTCTTCTCTTTCTCCTCCTCTCCGCCGTCGTCTCTACCTCTCACGCTCTCGCTTCCGCCCCGTCTTCCCGGAAGGCTCTCGGTGGCTGGACCCCCATCAAGAACACCGACGACCCCCACGTCCGCGAGATCGCCGAGTTCGCCGTCGCCGAGCACAACAATCAGGCGAATGCCAGTCTCGCCTTGAGCAAGGTGGTGAAGGGCGAGACGCAGGCGGTGGCCGGGACGAACTACCGCCTGGTGCTGCAGGTGAAAGATGCAAGCGGCGCGCGGGTGAAGTACCAGGCGGTGGTGTGGGAGAAGCCATGGGAGAACTTCCGCCAGCTCACCTCCTTCAAGCTGGTCAAGAGCTAATTACTACGTGCAGCAGGGTTTGTGTTCGTCATGGAAGCTTGCATTGTGTACCTTAACTGCGTCTACTTCTCACTATTATAACGATAGTCTTATGCTTAAACGAGTCTTTTCGTGGGACCAATATTGAATCTGAGAAGAACTGTTCATGGTTGTGGTTTGTGAGAAAGGATAAGATCACGAGGGATGAGTTGTAGTCCTCTTCTGCATGATGGAGATCCGTGACAGAGCATGGCCAGCTCTCTGCAGAAAGCATATGTTCCATCATATGCAGATGATGCTGGGATTCATATGAGCCTGCTTGCGGCTGGGCCCTGTGAGCTGGAAGAAAGGGATGTCCACCGTCTGCCTCTGCTCTACTTTGTTGCTAGAAGCTACCAGCTTTATCCAGTAACACTGATTTTTTGGATAATAGTCTTAAGCTAAAAATATGTTAGGGCAATACTAAGGTAGGGTTAGTATAAATTACATATTTCTCTGTTTTATATATATATATATATATATATATATATATATATATATATATATATCTAACAGTCTTGTGGAGAATATGCTACAGTTAGTTATACCTTAATACCATGATTTTTATAGGTTTGATTAAACTTTTTTGAAGTAAATTCATCATCCTTATTAATCAAAAATCGTTTTTTTTTATTCTTCTAAGAGTGACGAGCTTTCTGTCATTTTTCATTAAAACCAACTAAAATAATTTTTTTGTCAATTATTATGATGTCAGAAAATTTTTATCATTAAAAATTATTTTAATCAAATCTATGTAATAAAGGATGTCTAAAAGTATAACAAATTTATTATTTATATATTAAATTTATTATTTTCAGTTTAGATGATATTTTTATTTGTCCAATGTTTTTCTTTTTCTATCAATCATCAGAAAGAATATGATTAATTTGAAGGTGTTAGCTAATCTAATTGGTAAAGATTTTGAAAGGTTATCGTAAAATCTCGAATCTCGTTTTAACTATAAATTCTTTGTTTAAAAGAAAAAATCATGATCACTTTTGATTGTTCATCTCCTATTATCTTTTTATAGTGTGATGTATCTTCCTTACATTTGAAACTCATCATATCCCAGTATATCTCCTTTGATTATTGTCCTAATTAGCAATATTAAGAATCAAGCCCTCTGTTAGGACTAAACTCATCGTATCGGAAAATTACTTTACAATGTTAAGGATTTGCATTGGTTAAGAACGAAGGATATTTTTAAACATAAATAATATTATTTTGATTTTGATGAATTCATGCACTAGAATAGTCTTTAGAGTAGTGTAAATATAAATTATCATTTTTTTATGTGACTAACAACGAGGCGATTCAATCCATTGACAAATGGTGCCCATTTGCCGGAAATGGAGCACACTCTCGAGACTCACACGCATCGGTCAAACTATGGGCGACACGTCACACGTAGATATATTAGAATAACCGCGAGTCTCTGTCGGCATTTAGCGGCCGCATTTGGATTCGAACTCGGCCGCGTCCGAGCGCCAATGAAGTTGGTTCACGTGCGTGCGGCGTCGCTGCTTTAAATGCGCCCACAAATGCCCACGTCTCCGCGCACAGTTACATCCATCGATCGCCATGAGATCCCTTCTTCCTCCTCTACTCTGTTCCCTTCTGGCCTCCACCGTCTTCGCCACCTCCCACGTTCTGGACCCCCCTCGCAAGGGGCTCGACGGCGGATGGACGGCGATCGAGGACCTCAAGGACCCCCACGTCCGCGAGATCGCCGAGTTCGCCGTCTCCGAGCACAACAAGCTGGAGAAGACCAACCTCACGATGAGGACGGTGGAGGGGGGCGAGACCCAGGTGGTGGCCGGGACGAACTACCGGCTCGTGTTGGAGGTGAGAGATGGTAGCGGCGCGTCGGCGAGGTACGAGGCGGTGGTTTGGGAGAAGCCATGGGAGAGCTTCAAGCAGCTCGCGTCCTTCCACAAACTGGTGAGCAGAAGATTTGTGCACGACGCCTTTTGCATCGTTATTTCCTTTATGTCACTAATAGCTTCGAGTCAACAGATAAGGATAAGTGCACCAATCTGATCTCACATCCCACGCAGTCAAAAGTCAACACTCCTGAGACAAAAACTCGACTCATCTCTGATTCCTTATATGATTTCATCTATCCCAATTTCTTAGTCGACCTCTCTCTGCCTAATATGTGACGTTTGTCTTCTCATCCTCACTCCCCCTTTGTCTCTTCTCACAAAGGTGATCGTCGGCGGCTGGACCCCGATCAAGAACATCAGCAACCCCGACGTCGGTGAGATTGCAGAGTTCGCCGTCGCCGAGCACAACCATGAGGCCGGGACCAATCTTACTCTGTGCAAGGTGGTTAAAGGCGAGACCCAGGTGGTGGCGGGGATCAACTACAAGCTGGTGATCGAGGCCAAAGACGGCGGTGTCGGCGTGGTGTCAGAGTACGAGGCGGTGGTTTGGGAGAAGACATGGGAGCACTTCAGGAGGCTCACGTCCTTCAAGCTGCTCGAGGCCCACTAAGTTCACATGCGTCGCGCGCTTGTGCTGGTAATGCGACTAATAAGATCGATTAGTCTCAAAAAAGAAACACTAGCTGTAGTTGGAAGCTTTTCCTCGATGCCTTTGAGCATCTTCCTGAAGGGTTTTTTCCGGCATATTGGCAATGGCTCTTCGACTTATATCCTCTCGACGTTTTGCAATGTTGAGATGCTTAATGATCTTATTGTGGATTCTGCTTGGAATGTGTCTTTCAGGAAAACAACCTTCCTCCCTCGTCTTCACTGTCAATTCTCTCAATAATCTGCAGATCCTCTGCTATACTTGATGGAGCCCCTCACCAGCTAAGAAAGCGTGAACCTCATTATTCACCTCAACTGAACTATATGCTGGTGTTTTCCTTAACCCTCTGTCCATCATCAGTTTCTTAACCCCCACCATTTGATCCCACTTCCCATCAAAAGCATAGATATTCGAGAGAAGGTTATAGTATCCAGCATGCTCGGCCTCTTGTTTTAGTAGGATCCTTGCTGCCATCTCTCCCATGTCGATGTCGTGGTGGATTGCACAACCAGCAAGCAATGCACACCAAACATGAGGGTCAACAGGGCCTGGCATGCGTTCAATGAGCCTGAAGGCTTCTTCCAACTCTCCAGTTCGCCCGAGGAGATCAACCATGATACCACAATGCTCTGAAGTAGGTGTGACCCCAAAAACATGGCTCATGCTATCGAATATCCTTCTCCCTTGCTCAACCAAACGAGCATGGCTGCAGGCAGACAATAACGTCATGAATGTGACAGCACTGGGTGTCATCGATGACTGAATCATACGCTCAAACGTCGCAATTGCCTTCGTTCCAAGACCGTGCATTCCATATGCAGCTATCATAGAACTCCAGAGCACCGCATCCTTCTCACTCGCTGTTTCGAACACTTGGACAGCATTACCCAAGCTGCCAGACTTGGAGTACAAATCTACAAGCGCTGCACCAACGAAGACCTTATTGTCGAAACCACATTTGATCAAGTAGCAATGGAGACAAACAGCTTGGCGTAGAACTCCCAACAGCGAACTTGCTGTCAGGACCTTCACCATTGTGACGGCATCAGGATTAGGTCCATCCGATAACATGTCCTGGAACACTTTCAGTGCCTCATTGGCCATACCATTTTGGGCATAGCCACCTATGACAGCAGCCCACGAGACCACATCTTTCTTTGGCATTCCATTGAAGATATCTATTGCTTCGGTATAACATGAACACTTCATGTACATGTCAACAAGAGCAGTGGAAACAACCAGCTCTGAGTCGTATCCTCTTTGAGTTGCATACTCATGAACCTTTCTTCCTTCACCAAGATCGAGAGCCAGCGTGCACGCTCGAAGCACGCTAACCAAAGTGATGGAATTGGGTTCTACTCCTACCTCGATCATCCTCTTGTAAACATCCAGAGCTTCCACGGCATTCCCGTTTTGAGAATAACATGAAATCATACAACTCCATGTGATGACATCTCTCTCGGGCATCATGTCGAACAGCTTCCTCGTCATTCTAATCTCGCCCAACTTTGCGTACATGTTCAAGACGGAATTCGCCAGCGACAAGGCAAATTGGAAGCCCATTCGAACCAAAAACCCATGGCAAGATTTCCCCGACCGAAGATCCCCCAATTGCCCGATTGCAGAAACCACGCTGATCAGGGTGACAGGAACAGGAGCCACACCTTCTCCCACCAGCATCCTGGAAAAGAACGATACAGCCTCTTCAGCGTTGCCATTCTGCTGATATCCGGTGATCACTGAAGTCCGAAGCACGACGTCCGGATCAGGAAACCCGTCTAACACTGCGACAGCGTCGCCCATCTCCCCACACCTGGAATACATCTCCACAAGAGATGAACCGACGAACAAATCAGAGCAGGCCTGTTGCATCTTGACCACGAGGCCATGGATGGCTTGGCCATGCCGGAGTGCTGAAAGTCCGGCGCACGCTCTGAGCACAATAGACAACGTGAAGTTGTCGGGGCGGTCAGACAAGGACGTCACCGCGGTCATGCGGCGGAAGAGGTGGAGCGTCTGTGGCAACTGACGAGCACCGAGGTGGGCTCGCAGCACGGCGTTGTATAGGAAAGTGTTTGGGTGAGGGATTTCGTCGAAAATCTTGCGGGCGTCTTGGACGTGACGGAGTTTCGAGTACGCAGAGGCGAGACGGGTGGCGAAGAAGCAGTCTGCGGCGGCGAGAAGACCGGAGCGCAGGAGGAGGGAGTGGAGCTGAGCTATGGAGTTGGCCTCGATGCAGGATGCAAATAGGTTGGACAGGCATTCCCTGCTTCTCATGTCTCTTCTACCGAAGCAGCCTTCACGAGTTACCCCTCTCTCTCTCTCTCTCTCTATGTATATATATATATATATATATATATATTCAAAGGAGATAAAACTTCGATTAACTAAGAGTCTGGTACAACATACGCCTTATTATTCAGTAAAGACTTAGAATTAGATTTAACCTGATAGAATAATTAATGTATCAATTTTATGGAGACTGAATTAATATGTTTAAAATTAAAATTTAAATAATAAATCTATCAGACATAAATAAATTTTTATTTTTATTTCCTTATGATGTGGGATTAAATTGAAGTGTTATATTTTGAAAAAGCTTATAATAATGTTAGTACTAAGCCAAGGTGGTTATTAAGAATTAATTCAACATTAATAGCGATCATATATCAAATTGGAGGGTTACAAAGTAATAATTTAATAAGTTAATTATTTTTATCAATATTAAGTGATGGATCTTATTTAACATTCTCTTTATGTATTAGTCAATAGGAAAATTTATTATAGTTAAATAATTTTTTTTCTCTTTATATATTAAAATGAGTTCCTCATCAAAATATTAACGTGTTACCAAAAGTAAATATTAACCAGACCAGTATAAACAATAGAACAATAAATCAATCATAGAGATGTCAAATTTTTTTTTATGTGAAAAACCTAATGCGAAAAAAATCATGGAACCGTAGTCCACTTCAAACTTCCACTATCATAAATAATAATAATAGGTTTATAATAAATCTTCTCCAGAATAACTAAAGGATCACAATAACATCAACAAATATATATATATATATATATATATATATATATATATATATATATATATATATATATATATATATATATATATATATATATATATATATATATATATATATATATATATATATATATTGGCTCAACAATAACATATCATCATCACCATAAATAAATTTCATAAAATAAAAATTTTATGTCTCACCAATTGGGTAAAATAGAAAAAAGATCTTTGAAAGAATAAACTGCATATCGGTATCATTAGGATTGTAGAGATTATTGTAATGAAAGTTTAACCATTTTTTCGTCTAACAAAAAAAACCTCAAAATCTAACTTTCTCTCTCTATTCTTTTTCTGCGTCGCACACCTCTTTCTCACGCATGTTTTCATTTTTCTTTTTTTTATTTTTTTTAATAAATTAGATTTGGGCTCAATACGCAGATCAACAATCCGAGCCGCCTATAGGTTGGACTCAATAATTCTCCCTCTCTAGCTCATATGATAAGCAGTATTAAGTCTGCTCTTCTCCTACTTACTTCAAATTTCTCCTTAGACAAATATTTAGATAACATAGCTAATTCATTTTTATTGGTATGCACCTTTTTTAAGTGTAATTTTTTCATCTCAAGCACATCACAAATCCAGTAATATCTTAGATAAATATGTTTGATTTATAATGATATGTTAAATTCTTGGAGAGGTGAATGACACTTACTATCATAGTAAATAATATATCCTTCCTATTTTAAACCCTTTTTCATCCACAAAGCTTTCTTGTAGGCTTTAATAATTATTATATATTTTGTTTCTGTGATAGAGTAATACAATTATGTAATTTAGACTGTCAAGAGATTGCTCCCCCTATAAACGTCATCAAGAACTCTAAAGTGGACTTCCGGAATCAATATCACATGCTATGTCTGTATTTGTGTACCCCTCTAACACAGATTCACCACTTCTAAAATATAAATATAACCTAGAAGTACCTCTTAGATATCTTTATATTTATTTCACTATTGTCAAATGTTTCTTACTAAGATTAGAGAGAAATCGATTGACAACTCCAACTGCATGAGCTATATCTAACTTAGGACAAACCATAGCATACATCAAATTGCCTATCGCATATGAGTAAGGTACTTTAAATATTTCTTCATTTTCTTTCTCACTTGTAAGATATTATTTCGAATTAAGCTTGAAATGACCTACAAGTGGAAAATAAATTGTTTTAGCTTTACTCATATTAAATTTTTCAAGAACATTTTCAATATAGATATCTTGAGATCACAAAATCTTTCCATTCTTCCTATCACGAAGAATCTCCATACCAAGCATTTGTTTTGTCGATACTAAGTCTTTCATGATAAAAAATTACTTAGATCTCTTTTAAGCTTCTCAATTTTACTAGCATCATGATCAACAATCAATATATCATCAATATATAGCAGAAGAATAATAAAATCATCATCTAAAAACTTCCTTGTAAACACATAATATCATATGTGGTTCTATTGTTTCCTTGACTCATCATAAAGGAATCAAACTTCTTATACCACTATCTAAGTGCTTGTTTGAGTCTATATAAGTTTTTTTATAAACTTGCACACTACATTTTCTTTTCCTTTGACTTTGGAATATTTTGGTTGCTTAATGTAAATTTCTTCTTCTAAGTCACCATAAAGAAATATAGTTTTCAAATTAACTTACTCAAATTCTAAGTTCAAGCAAGTAATTAAACCAAAAACAACTCGGATAGAGGATACTTTCACCACAGAAGAAAATATTTCTTCAAAGTCAATATCTTTCTTCTGACTGAATCCTTTCATAATTAATTGTGCCTTGTATCTTTGTTGTGAGCTATTATTTTCGATCTTCAATTTGTAAACTCATTTATTCTTGAAAGTTCTTTTCCCTTTAAATAACTTTATCAAGTAATATATGTGTGATTCTTAAACAAAGATCTCATTTCTTTCTTACATGGCTTTAACCCACTCATTCTTGTGCTTATATAGAATAATTTCTTAGTAAATATCTAGCTCTCCTCTGTCAGTAAGCATATCATACTTATGTAAAAGATATCTTATAGATGGTTGTCACTTTCTTATGGATCTTCTTAATGAAATCTCAATTGATGGTGGAGGTGCTTGTTCAAATTATTCAATTGGTTCAACATTATCAACTATAGAAGCATCATCACTGATTTTCTCATCATAATATTCTTATTTATCTCTCCTATGATTATTATGAACTACAGATGGAGAGATTAGATCAAACCCTAAGGAATATAAATAGAGGTTTTTGGCTTCTCAATATTATCACCATTATCAAACAATTGGTCTTCAAGAAACATAACATCTTTGTTTCTATTAATCTTATTTATTGGATCTTATAATCTATATCCAAACTCTTCATGACTATATCCTAAGAAAATATATACTTTTGTCTTATTATCTGAACATCTCATCTGTGATAATATAAATAAATGCTTTACACCCAAAGACTCTCAAGTGATCATAATATATGTATTTTTCTTTCCACACTCTCTTTGAAACATCATATTTCAGAGGAGCTGATGGAGAAAATTTTATTAGATCAATTGTAGTTTTCATAGCTTCCCCCCAAAATGTATTAGGTAACTTGGCATGGGAAATCACACACCTAATCATTTCTTCAATAGTTTTGTTCATCCTTTCTGCTACAATGTTTTGGTGAAAAGTTTTAGGAACTATTTTCTCAAGCCTGATACCATATAATCTATAATAATTCTCAAAATAACCCTTGTACTCGTCACTATTATATACTCAAACACACTTTAGCTTTCTATCAGTTTCTCTTTCAATACTGATATGAAACTCGTTAAAAACATCAAATACCCGGTCTTTATATTTTAAAATAAAAGCCTAATTTTTTTTAGAATGGTTATAAATAAAAATAACAAAATAAAGAGCAGTTTTAGTTTGCATAGTATATACATAAATGAGAATCAAATCAATAACATTTGATCTTCTAGATAATGAATATATATGAAAGGTAATTTTATATGTTTTTTCAACTAAGCAATGATCACAAAATTTAAGATAGGTACCTTGTAATTCCAGTAAAAACTACTTTATAGCAAGAGTTTGAAATTCCTTCTCGTTGATATAACCAAACCTCTTATGCCAAAGATCTATGCTTTCACCCTTTTAAATTGTATTAATCTCTTCTTCATATATCTTAGCTTCTATGATATAGAAATAGTTTAATTTCTTTCCTCTCGTTATAATTAGATAACCTTTAGTGAGATTCCATTTACTTTCGCCAAATAATATGTAAATCTCTTATCATCAAGTTTGCTTATAGATATGAAGTAAAGGTGAATATCTGGAATATGTCTAACATCTTTGACTATCAATTTGTTCTTAATACCGGTCTCAAATATCTCTAATACTCACAATCTTAGATGTACTATTGTTTCCCATTTTAACATTGTCAAAATTATTAGTAGTGTAAGATCTGAAGAAATTACCTAATATGAAATGAAGTACCATTGTCAATTACCTAGTTATCATCCTAAGTTACAAGACTAACACATCCGTTATCACAAATAATAATGATATCACAATCAACAATAACTGTATTGGTCTCTTTCTCATTTTTCTTCATTTTATTTTATTTTTATTTCCAAAACCTACACTCTTTCTTCATGTGACATGGCTTGGAAACACTTATATTTCTTCTAGACTTGGATCTTCCTTTATAATCATATAGATTTCTATTATGACTTCTTCCATATCTTTCTTGTTTTTCAATAAGTATACGAAGATTTTTCTTGTTCTTTCCTTTTGGTATCTTCATTTAGCAAAATATCTTTAACTATGTTTATGGTTAGAGTTCACTCTGGCGTAAAGTTTCAAATTATCAGTATATATGTTTCTTAACTTTCCGGTAAAGAGCTAATAAATAACAATCCTTGCATTTCATCGTCTATATTTATTTTAATAGCAAGCAGCTTGTTTGCAAGATTTTGAAACAGACTTATATGTTTAACAATATTACCATAATCTTTATACTTTAAATTGATAAGCCTTTTGATGAGAGAAATTTTATTTCTCATTGTCTTTTTCGTAAAGAGATTTTCTAATCTTTGTCAAACAACATCAACTCTAGTTTCATCAGAAATATGCTCATGCTCATGTAAATTTATATTCATTTATCTTCTAATATAGGTAATAACTTTTCTACGTTCAATCTCTTATTCTTCATCTTCCATAATAAAAAATTTTTCTTTAATCTTGATGGACTTATATAAATCTTTGTAATAGAACAAATCTTTCATCATATATCTCCAAGTGGAATAATTTGATGAGTTCAATTTAATCATACATTCTGACTCTTCTATTTCAATAATATAAGAAAAACTAGTACCAAATAACCCGATGCTCTCATACCACTTGTTGAGAAAAACTATTATAACGAAATATTTTTTTTCCTTTTTTATGTATCAAAATGGATTCCTCGTCAAAATGCCAACTTGTTACCAAAAGCAAATATTAGCTAGAGTAACATAAATAGTAAAACAATGAATCAATCGAGATATAAAATTTTTTATGTTAAAGATCCAATGCGAGAAAAATCACGGGACTATAATCCACATCAAACTTCTACTATCACCAATAATAATAACTGGTTTATGATAAATCTTCTCCAGAATAACTAAATGATCACAATAACATAAAAAATATACATCTTAACTCAACAATAACATATAATCATCATCCATAAAAGAAAAATTTTAGGTCTCACCAAATGAGTATAGCAGAAAAACTTCTAAGAGAGGATAAATTACAGATCGATACCGTTAAAATCGTAAAGCTTGTTACAAAAAAAGTTATATAAAATTTAATCATAAAAATCTCAAAACCTAACTTTCTCTCTTTTTCTAAGTGGTCATCATTTCCATTGTTCGCACGCTCCTCTCTCGTGCATGTCTTCACTTTTTTTTTAATTAATTAGATTTGGACTCAATGTCCAAATCAATCAGTCAAAACTCACCACCGGACCCAACAATCAAATGATAGTAACATGTTGACATAAGCCTGATGTGTGGGAGATTACATTCGTATTATGTCTCCTTGATGGGAATCGTGAGATTTCAATTCACAACTAATTCTAATCTTACTAATAGCAAAATCATAATAAGATCATCATCTTTATGTAGGCATAAAATCCTCAATATTGATATTGATATCGAGGAGATTGAGCAATATCAATATTGCCCATCAATATTGTCCACTATTGCAATATTGATATCGAGGAGATTGGACAATATTACCCATATTGACGAGGGTGAACAATAAAATTGATATCAAAATTATCCATATTAATTTTGTTGTTCACCCTCATCAATACTGCTACAAAATTTTCACTCCACTGATTTCGCTATTTGCAAAATCAGATTTCATAAATTGGGAGTGAAAAAAAAATTTACGGATCTAATGCATTTGATTTCAAAAACTGAGCTCTAATACTAATTGTAAGCATAAAATATATAATTATGCTATATCTGAAATGTGAAAATAACTTATATGCCAGGATTGAAATCAAGTATATAGATCTAAATTATTACGATGCATACCTTTTGATGCCATCTCCTTAGAGATCTCGCATCGTCTTTGATCCAAGATTGCTGTAGGCATCGTCACTGTCATCGTTTGTTTGTAAGAAGTGCAAGGAGAAAGGGTTTTGGGGAGAAACAGAAATCCCTCAGAGAGGTGCGTCTGTACGTAAATGTGCCAACGCTCTCCCAACCATAGAGGTCCTGTTCTTTTTATAGACGAGAGCAGAGGGTCTACGATGAGATCTCAAAAGATTTCCTCCCATCAAAGTTATCTCCCGAGGAATCGTTCCGTAAGTCGACTTAGTCTATTGACTAAAATATATGAACGGAATCCAATTAGTTTTTATATTATATATCTTATTCAATTATAAAAGAATCACATAATCTAACATTATTTATCTTTTTTTAAAATATTATAAAAAACATAAATCGAACATACAAATTATGACCACTCAGGACGCGAGGGAACAATCTATATAGTTTGTCATTGCCAATATACATATAAAAATATACTAATAGTCATAGTTAGCAATGATTAACTTTAATTATTATTTTTTTCTTTCGATGAATGTCAATGGAAAAAAGAAAGATCGGACAATCATTGACCATGTCCTCTCACGTTTAATTCACTACGTATTATAATATTCTCACCATTGTCTCTTTGGAAGAAGACTTAGACGAAACCGATGAGCCCCACCACAGCCGCAATACCTCCCTTGGGTTTCTCCATCAGCATAAAATGGTACGTCCTGCCATCATTATTACCTAAGAAATCAAAGCCCACAACTTCTGATCGCTCGCCTGTGGACGAACCCCACGTCGTACTAAAATATGCTGCACTTAACCTCGGAATAGTTTAAGCTGATATCACAACCACGAACGATTGATTAGTAGCCAACAATTCACTCAATCGACAACTTCATAGGTTCACTCGTGAAGGAGATGTATGATTCATGAACTAAATAATAGCATGGTGAACGTATGATCGATTAGTAAACGTTAGGTGTATTTGATGCATCAAAAGGATCATATGAGACAAACTGTGGGTTGGGTAATGTACCACCTACTCACATGAGCTCCTCGATTCAAGAATCATTCCATGCTTTTCTTAAACTCAAATTGCTCATATTTTAGACTCCATGCATTCATTGTAAGGCAATTCGATCATTCATTTACTGATTTTTATTTTTAGATTTACTAATGCTTCTTTTTTTTTTCTTTAGAAAAAAATCCTTGTTTTTGTGATATTACAATAATAATAATAATAATAATAATAATAATAATAATAATAATAATAATATGCTGTCATGTTGTTATGAAGAAAAAATAATGTGACAAAATTAATTATTTTTCATTCTTTATCATATGCAACATAAATGAACTTTACAATTTCATTAATAATGAACGATATCTATGATGATTATTATTTTAATTAGTAAAATAAATGAAAATCAAATTCAAATATTATTAGTAATCATGAAAATATATGTAAAAGATATATATTAATGCATCTTCCCACAGCTACGGCTTACTGACACCACAAACTGTACCCACTTTTCTACCTCATTTACTCTCCCCCTCAATGATTTATTAATCACAAGTTTTGATCACTAATCATTCGCTTCTGTGAGGGAAAACTCGGATCACGTGAATCTCTCATGCTCTTAACATGGGGAACGAACAGGGGTCATAACAGTCAATTCAACCGGTGTCTCGTTCGCCTGAATCGCGAGGGGCATCTCGATATTTCAAGTCGTAGGTAGGGGTAGTTACGTCAGTTAGAAATCCCCTTCAATTAATGGGGCCTATCAAGTCAACCGCGTCGCAGAGCGATTGTCGCTGACAAGCAATGCGTTTCCCAAATTGCCCCTCCCATCAATGCCTAAATCCCCCGACCTGTCCGCGCCCTTCGGTTCTCCCCGTCTTCCCCACTGTCACTCTCCCCTACCTCCTCACTTCCGGTTGGATCCAGAAATGGAGGGGAATCCCGAGTCGGCGGCGGGAGATCTCGGCTGCGGAGCGGCCGAGAGCCGTCCTCCGGCGCCGGAGCTGCGATTCGAGGGATCCGGCGATGGGAAGGAGGGGAGGCCGGATCCTGGGGCTTCTCCGCTCGCCGGAGCGAACGGGGCCAGGTACAAGTCGATGTCGCCGGCTCGGCTCCCGATCGCGCGGGCGCCGTGCCTCACGATACCCCCCGGGTTCAGTCCCTCGGCGCTGCTCGAATCTCCTGTCCTCCTCACCAACATGAAGGTGCGCGATCTCTTCACATGCTCACTTTCTCTTTCTCCTCTATTTCTTGCTTTGCTTCATCGATTTTTTCCTGCATTTATTGTTCGAATGTCGAGTATTTGTTGATGGTTTCTTTGCTTGGTGCGAAATGAAATCCCTTTGCCAGCGAATCTCCCAGGACGTGAGCTTCTGGTTGGCAAGGAGAAACCTTTCTTTTCCTTTTTGATATGGATTTTTTTGTTTATAAAGTGTGCATTAAAGAAAATTTCATGTCAATCAGGTAAATATTCTCCACTCATGGATGACTAGAGTAATACAGAGGAGTGACATCAGAATCTTTTCCTTTTAGGATGTCTTCGGTGTGTGCATTCGATGCCTTTATTGGCTTTGTCAGCTGAGTTGATGTGCACTGTTAACTCGATCTGTAGATAATTCATGAAATCTACACCATGTTCTTCTTTATTTAAGAGGGCTGCTACTTTTTAGCATTGGATTGAGAAAGCAAAGTTGGTGGAATCGCATTATCTTTGGTCTTTAAATAGATTCTTATTCTCACTTCATTCCATTCTGTTTCCTTACCTTTATTCCGGTATATGTTTTGTGAAATCGTATTAAACGCACGCTTTGGTGTGAGTTCGATTGGGAAACTCTCCTACTCTTGAAAGCTTCCAGATCGTCCTTGTTCCGACGGACTTGTGGTTCCAAAACCCATCTTTTTGTGGGTTCTCAGCTGTTTCTGCTTTGTTGTGTGAGCTTTTCCATATGTTCATTCTTGTTCATCTTTGAAACATCAAAATATATCTGCAACTCTCGAGAGAACTCTAGTTAAAAAAAAAAGGTTGGATAGAGGTAATTCATGTACTTATTCTCATGGGGTTTTAGTGGGTAGAATCTGTTACAAATTGATTTTTAGTTTCATGTGGTCTTTACGCTGTGATGTGAGGGTGGATTCAAAAGGCCGATGGCATTTAAGAGCATATATATTAGAAATTTGGTTAAGGAAGCCAGTAAAATGTTGCGCGCTCTGTTGAGTAGCAATTGTCTTGCTTCAGTGTCAAATAATGGTATTGTCTACTTCATGGTGATTTATTGATGTAGATTTAGTTTTCTTTTTTATGAGCAAAAGAAAGTATATGTCTAAAATTACATAAAAACGGAGGTATTCGTAACTATTACATTTGTAATTCTCAGAGCTTCCTTCAGCTGGCTTTAATCTGTACGCAATTCTTTATCCATCTTAAATGCTGTGTTGACTGCCTTATATATGAGAAAAAGCTCTAGGCTGAGTTTCAATCCGAGTGTCCACGACCAGCACTATGGTATTCCTGTCACTTCCATTCCTATATATCTTCCAAAGGCCTGTCTGTCTTTGTTTGCTTCAAATTCTTAAAACCCTAGAGAAGTAAAAACATTTGGTTCCTAGCATCTCAATCGTGTTTCTTTGGTGAATAATTTTACTTTGTTTTATAGTAGTTTTGGAATAAAAGTCCATGTTATATCAAATCAAAGACAAGTTGTGACAGTCATCCTGATCATTCATCCCTCGATAACTTGGGTTGCTGGGACGGTCATCTATGCTGTTCGAGAAGCTTGTATCTTTTACATTTCTTGTAATAGATTAATATACTTAAATCTCAACCGCAGAACTAGGAAGTTGAAATTGTTATTTATATTCTGATATTCTTTTTTTGCAGGCTGAGCCTTCTCCAACTACTGGAACCTTCAATATGTGCTCTATCATGGATAAAACCGTTTGTATTGAGGTATCATCTTCTACAAGGGATACTTCAGATGTCAATGCATATGATGGAGGGAATTCTGGAGATTTTGAGTTCAAACCCCATGGCAGAGCATCTTATAATCCTGACTTATCCTCATTAAAACCTTCGGTAATTTCCATTCTTTTTTTTGGTAACTTAGATAAAGCATTAGTGTGCATTTTTCTTGAGAAAAAAATCCCCTCTTTTTGCCTTGTGCTAATAACTTTCTGTGAAGTGTGATTTCCTGTGTGTGAGAGATAACAATATGAACTTGTTTCACAAAGTCCACCAAGAAAATGAAAAGGCATTGAATGACAACCAAATTTCAGCTGATCTGTTGGTAATAAAATGACAGACAACAGATGGTCTGATCTGCTCAGCTTAATTATACAGAAATACAGTGACAATAAACAGTAGTTCAGGAACTCTAAGAGTATGCAAATTAGAAGAATAAGATAGAAGAGAATAAGAGCCACATAGCATAGCAACTAGAAAAATGCTTTTATTTTACCACAAAACACTGATATGCATCCTCTATCGCACCAACTAAGCACCTTGCTTCCAGTAACTCACTACTAGAAAATAGGACTGCTGAAGTTTCAATGAGAAAGATAATTACACCTTTCTAAGTCTTTCATTGTCTAGCCCGATTAGTTATGTGCATCACCGTATAACACAACTATGTCGATTTAGTTTGGTAATACACTAGACATGGCCAATCCATTTATTATTAGGTTAAAAATTAAATCCTCAACAAACATTCTATTAGACATATACTGATAACCAGTCTGAGAATCCGTATAATAAATGAATATAATATGGGAGTTGGGTACTTCAATTATGCAAAGAGTAGATTCATGAGAGGATATTTCATAATGATTGTTCTAGTTTAATATTTTTATTTTTTTCCAAGTAAATCACATGGCTTTGCCCAAGTACCTTGGATAATCTGGTTGGTTTTTGATCTATTAGAGGATTCTGGTCCATATTTCTCTTTTCTTTTGCTTTAAGGTCTCTAGATGCCAATATTCACACTTGCTCAAGTTTTCAAATTCTTTTCCAAATAGTTTGATGGCCTTGATAATTACAGTTTACTATTTGACTCTGAAATTTAATGTTACACCTTGGAATGGATTGTAGATTTTCCAATATGATGTGAAAAAAAAGCATGACAGCGACAAAGTGAATCAGATGCTCAGAATGCTTCTCCTTGCTATTCAAGTCAACTGTTAAGCTTTTTTGTGAATATATTAACAACGACAGGGGCACTTGAGAATTAGTGGTGGACCTCTGCAGCTATGCTCAGTTGTAAGAGCTCACAGTTTTGCTGCAGTTGTACACATAATTGATGCAACTGACTAATTTCTGCTGCCTAATTTTACTGCATCATAATATGTCATAGACCAATGTTTTTTGACATTTTGGAGTTGCATTCTACTTTTCTTTCATCAAAAGGATATGCTATTTTCAATGCAAATGACCACTTGTTGTAATGCTTGTTATATACCATGTTCTTTGTTGTAGGGATCTGTAGGCTTGATCCAAGAAGAGAACATGCCTTCTATGCAGATTCCAAGTCAATCTCAAGGTCAGTGCAGAGGTACCTCCAAAAATGAACCAACTCTGTTGGCTTCAGCTCCAAATTCAGTTACTGAAATGTCCAATTTGACAGCTAGCCGACCATCTGAAGCAGGTTCTGGTGAGTTACAACAGGCAAAAAGTTTAGAGCAAAGTACGCAGATGTTACAGTCAGATCCCAGTGAACCTACTCCGTCAAGTATACTTGAAAGATCTGCAGAAGATGGTTATAACTGGAGAAAATATGGGCAGAAGCATGTCAAAGGTAGTGAATATCCTCGGAGCTACTACAAATGCACACATCCTCATTGCCAAATGAAGAAGCAAATAGAACGTTCTCAAGATGGACAGATCACTGAAATCATCTATAAAGGTCGGCATGATCACCCTAAGCCCCAGCCTAATCGTCGCTCAGCAATTGGGGCAGTTCTCTCCAGCCAAGAAGAGGAAAAACCTGCCGAATTTTCTTCTTTGATGGGTGCTGAAGGTAGGGGATTTTCATGAGCGGATACTGTATCCTTTTCATCAATTTTTCACTTACTCTTCTCTCATCCTGGAGCATGAATTTCCAGATAAATCAGCAAATGTGCCATTCCACATTACTCATCAGGTTGATCCTAATGGTACGACTGAGTTGTCTCCTGCCTTGGTCAGTGAAAATGATGTTGAAATTGGTGGTGGGCAATCCAATAACTGCAATGAGGTTGTTGGAGATGGTGATCCGGAGTCAAAGCGCAGGTTGTCTCTCTTATTGTTAAAGTCCAAGGTTCACATGTAAAAGACAATCACATGATCTAACTGCTTGATTTTTGCAATATCTCTAAGCAGGAAGATGGAAAATGCTAACATTGAATCTGCTTCAATTGGCAAAATGAACCGCGAGCCACGTGTTGTAGTGCAAACTGTGAGTGAAGTTGATATCTTGGATGATGGGTATCGTTGGCGGAAATATGGGCAGAAAGTGGTTAAAGGAAATCCTAACCCAAGGTAATTTTCATCTTCTATGGTTAAATTATGTTTCATATTGACTGATGATTGCTTCTTGTCTTGCCTACACTTGTTCTATGTTGCTTGTGACCTTATGGGAAAAAGTTAAAATAGTTTCTGACCTTTTAGCAAATAGTTAAAAGTATAAAAGAAAAAAATAGTTTCTGACCTTTTAGCAAATAGTTAAAAGTATAAAAGAAAAAAGTATGGTGCACGTTCAGGAGGAAACCTTGGAGATGGCTATGACTTGCACTTTTTAGAAATTATTATATTTGTTTCCAGGGATAGTCACCATTTGACAACAGGTAAAGTTTCTAGAATTTAACAGTCTTCTGACTGGAAAACTCTGTGGTATTATGGTCGTGCTACATTGGTATGTGCTAAGTTTCTTGTTTTCTTTTTCTTTAATTCTTTTGTTCAATCTTCTTCTGATGTCCTTTTTATCTAGTCCCTGATGATTGCACATGAAAACTGAGATTTTGATAGTTTTGGTGTAAAACTTTTACGAAACAATAATTCCTCTTAACAGATAGACCTAAATTTTGCTATTTTACTTTATTGAGACATGCTTAGGATACCATGGTTGTGATCAAGGCTATAGATACTAGTATTGATACCCTTACCGAAATCATTGGACCGATGCAGTCTAGTATGTCTTGGTATATCAAAAAGAGATACTTAAGCGGTGCACCGATACCATGGTTTATTTATTTCTTGTTGATTTTGGCCTGTCTTACCGGGAAAAAAACACATCTTTAACTCTTCCTGATTGACTTGCAGGAGTTACTACAAGTGCACAAATTCTGGTTGCCCTGTTAGGAAGCATGTTGAGAGGGCATCACATGATCCGAAGGCAGTGATCACGACCTATGAAGGAAAGCACAATCATGATGTCCCTGCTGCAAAAACAATCAGCCATGAAATGGTCACAACCGGTGAAGGTTCTTTGACTAACCACAGTACAGCAGCTCTAGGTGGTATGATGAGGAAGTGCGGCACCAGCACCAGAACCTTTCCCCACCCATTCACACAAATAGAGGAGAGTGACACAGTCAGCCTTGATCTTGGTGTTGGCATCATCCCCTGCCAAAGTAACATCTCAAATGAGCAGCAGCAGCCTTTAGAAATCGAACAGTTACAGCACTATCAACCACAATCCATGGATTGTGGCAAGCTGGTGATCCAAACGACCCCATTGTCTTCCCTCAATGGAAGTTCGCACACCACCAGAATTTATGAGTCTGGAGAAGATGAGGGTGAGGGATTTACATTTAAGGCAACTCCCATAGATCCTTCATCTAATTTGTATTACACGACTGCAGGAAATTTGGTAATGGGTCCATGAGATGTCTTCAAATGTTTGATGCCAAAATAAAGATTGGGTTGCCCTTCATCGATGAACTTTGTTTCACCAATCTTTCCTTTGTTTGCTCCATTCATTGGTGACATTGTTTCTTCTGTTTTCCTTGTGATCCATGATTAGATGTATCCTTCTTTGTCTTTGTTGGTGTAAACAATTTTAAGTCGTGACCTCGGGCCCGACGCGGTTTAGTTTAGATGATGGGGGATCTTCCCGGGACGACCCTTGAGACCACTGAGGTAGCCAGCTGTAGTGGTCCGATCGAGACCGGGTTATCGTTTTCTCCAAGCAAGAACTTCTCGCTTGCGCATCTGGTGGGGACTTTCGGCTTCGCACCTGCATAAAGGTCGGGTTGAGGTGCTTGGCCCGACCCCTCCGACGATCAAGTCAGATGAGGTGAAGAGGTCTTTTTGTGTGTGTTTCCTTCCCTTCTTCCTTTATCCCGTTCAGAATACGAGGGTATTTATAGGGAAGCTTACTATTTTCTGATGTGTCCGCTTGCAGGGGGCAGGCTGGTAGCGTCTAACACTAGTGTTGGCGTGGCGTGAAGGACCGAACCTGAGCAGGACGTTAATACGTCTCGATCGACGTTCTGGTCCGTTTGACCAGGTGTTGTCGGGTCGATCGAGACGTGATGCGTCATCTGGGGTAGCTGACGTCAATCCAAGTCTTGTCACCATTATTATCCTCATCAGTCTTAGTTTCATGATTAGATGTATCCTTCTTTGTCTTTGTTGGTGTAAACAATTTTAAGCCGTGGCCTCGGGCCCGACGCGGCTTGGTTTAGATGATGGGGGATCTTCTCGGGACGACCCTTGAGACCACTGAGATAGCCAGCTGTAGTGGTCCGATCGAGACGGGGTTGTCGTTTTCTCCAAGCAAGAATTGGTGAACTTTGTTTCACCAATCTTTCCTTTGTTTGCTCCATTCATTGGTGACATTGTTTCTTTTGTTTTCGTATCTTATCTTGTGATCCATGATTAGATATATCCTTCTTTGTCTTTGTTGGTGTAAACAATTTTAAGCTGTGGCCTCGGGCCCGACGCGGCTTGGTTTAGATGATGGGAGATCTTCCCGGGATGACCCTTGAGACCACTGAGGTAGCCAACTGTAGTGGTCCGATCGAGACGGGGTTGTTAGTTTGGCAAGTCCCATAGTCCCATATCGGGAAAACCAGGCTTGTTATCTCCTATTGTAACTATAAATAAGGGCCTGGGCTTTGAAGTCAGAAGCATCACAAGTGGCATCGCAAGAAAAACCTAAGTGTTTGCTTTTGATTTAAGTCCATACTCAGTTCAATAATTTGGGCTTATAGTTGAGGTTTTTCTTGTTTAGTATTTTCGGGTATTTTATGGCCTAGGAACATCTTCCTGAGACATTTGTAATAGTCTCTTTTATAGTAGTGATTTGCTCCTCTTTCGTTCGTGGATGTAGGTCAAAGTCAATTGACCGAACCACGTAAATCTGGTGTTCTTGTTGCTTCTTTTATTCTTCCGCTTTATTGTCTTTGTCGGGTTGCCAAAATTACCCTTTGGTAAATTTCCTGGGGCTAGCTCTAACAAACTGGTATCAGAGCCTGGTTCTGGGATCTTTTGGCAACAATGACAATATCAAAGATCGTTGTCGAGAAATTCGACAGAAATGTCAACTTCGGCATGTGGCAACTTAAGATGGAGGCCATTCTGGTTCAAGACGAAGTTGATTTGGCACTATAGGAGGCTGAGAACATTCCAGATGGTATGTCAATGGAAGATCTTGCGGGTATGGATAAGAAGGCCCGATCCAGCATTATTCTAAATCTCTCTAATGAGGTTTTACGGGAGGTAGCTACGGAGACTACGGCTAAGAGCATGTGGGACAAGCTTAAAGCCTTGTACATGAAGAGGATAGTGGAGAATCGTCTCTACTTGAAGCAGAGTCTATATATGCTTCGGATGATTGAAGGTACATCTATACTCTCACATCTTGATAAGTTTGATTCTTTGGTTATGGATTTGGAGAATATAGATGCAAAAATTGATGATGAGGATAAGGCTTTGTTACTCTTGTTCTCTTCCCCAATCTTTTAAGCATTTCCGTGATACTTTGATTTATGGAAAAGAAATAGTTTTGTATCAAGAAATTAAATCTGCACTGAAATCTAAGGAGCAGATAGACAAGAATATCACTGGGGAAAGTAGAGATAATCAAGCTGAGGGTCTGGTTGTTAGGGAGAGAATGGATAAAAGAGAATTTGACAGTAGTAGATCTAAATCTAGATCTAAATCTAGACATAGAAATTTGGAATGCAGATATTGTCATAAAATGGGGCACATTAAATCTGATTGCTTTAAATTGAAAAATAAATTAAAGCAAAAGGAAAAATTTGTTGAGAAAACTATTGAATCCGCTGAAGCTAGTGTAGCAACCGATGAGAATGTTGGAAATATTTTCTCTGCTATTGATGATAGGACAAGGTCTAAAAATGAATGGATTTTAGATTCAGGTTGTTCTTATCACATGTGTCCTAATAGGGATTTGTTTTCCACGTATGAATCTTGTAATGGTGGAATTGTTTTGATGGACAATAATGTCGCATGTGATGTTGTTGGTAAAGGCACAATCCGAATTAAAATGCGTGATGGTATTGTAAGGACGCTCACTAATGTTAGACATGTTCCTGATTTAAAAAAGAATCTCATCTCTTTAGGCACTCTAGAGGCCCTTGGGTGTAAATACACAGCTGAAGATGGAGTTATGAAAGTTTCTAGAAGTGCCCTTATTGTTATGAAAGCTTGTAGGTCTGGTAGCTTGTATATTCTGTAGGGAACTACTGTCACAGGATCAGTTGCAATCTCGTCATCATCATTGTCTGATTCTGATATCACCAAATTATGGCATATGCGTTTGGGTCATATGAGCGAAAAAGGTTTGAGCATATTAAGCAAATGGGGTCTACTTTGCGGACAGAGTACTGGGCCACTTGATTTTTGTGAACATTGCATTTTTGGAAAGCAGAAAAGAGTCAGCTTCACTTCTCCAGCAGTTCACAAAACGAAAGGTACTCTTGACTATATTCATTCAGACCTTTGGGTCCAGCACAAGTTCAGTCTAAGGGTGGTGCCAGGTATATATTGACTTTCATTAATGATTATTCCAGGAAAGTTTTGGTTTATTTTTTGAAGCATAAAAATGATGTTTTTCTAACATTTAAACAATGGAAGGCTTTGATTGAGAAGCAAACAGGTAAACAGATTAAGCGGCTTCGAACAGATAATGACATGGAGTTTTGTGAAGGTGACTTTAATGAATTTTGCAAAAAATGAAGGAATCATTCAGCATCGCACTGTTTGGATGACGCCTCAGCAAAATGGTGTGGTCGAACGTATGAACAAAACACTTTTGGAGAGATCAAGGTGTATGATCTCAAATGTAGGGTTGACAAAGGACTTTTGGGCAGAGGCAATTAATATAGCATATTACGCTGTCAACCGCGCTCCGTCTACACCACTAAACTTTAAAACTTCGGAGGAAGTTTGGTCAGGTACTCCTGCTGATTACTCTGATTTAAAAATTTTTGGGTGTCCAACATACATGCATGTAAATGAAGGAAAATTAGAGCCTCGAGCGAAAAAGTGCATTTTCCTTGGGTATGCTTCTGGGGTGAAAGGAAACAAATTATAGTGTTCTGATCCCAAATCCCTAAAATTTGTAATCAGTAGAGATGTTACTTTTGATGAATTATCTATATTATCTTCTAAAGAGGAATCTACTAGTTGTACAAATGATAGTGCGCAGAAGCAGGTGGAGCTTGAGATTGGTAGTTCTGATTCTTTTCAGTCGAACTCTTCTACTCAAAGAATGATAGTAGATGGTCCCGAGTCTACTGACGCAGATGATCCAAAAAAAGAGCAATACTCCATAGCCAAGGATAGACAACGGAGAGATATTCGACCACCACAAAGATATGCAAATTTGGTTGCATATGCTTTGTCTGTTGCAGAAGAAACAAGAGAAGTTGGTGAGCCTACTACCTACTCAGATGCAGTTTCTTATGATAATTCCGCTAAGTGGTTGATTGCGATGAATGAAGAAATAGAATCTCTTCATCAGAATAGAATTGGGGATCTTGTAAAGTCGCCTTCTGGTAAGAAAATTGTTGGATGCAAATGGGATACCATTGCTGAGGGGAAAGTCATTATTCAGAAAATTCATACAAAGGACAATCCTGCTGATATGCTTACGAAGCCTCTTCCGGTTTACAAGTTCAAGCAGTGCTTGGACTTGGTTGGTGTTAATTGTTGGTGATAGCCCGTTGGGGCTTTTATGAAGAAAGTGGAGCAAGTTTTGTTGGACATGCCAAGGTGGAGATTTATTAGTTTGGTAAGTCCCATAGTCCCACATTGGGAAAACCAGGCTTGTTATCTCCTGTTGGAACTATAAATAAGGGCCTGGGCTTTGAAGTCAGAAGCATCACAAGTGGCACCACAAGAAAAACCTAAGTGTTTGCTTTTGATTTAAGTCCATACTCAGTTAATAGTTTGGGCTTATAGTTGAGGTTTTTCTTGTTTAGTATTTTTTTATGGCCTAGGAACATCTTCCTAAGGCATTTGTAATAGTCTCTTTTATAGTAGTGATTTGCTCCTCTTTCGTCCGTGGATGTAGGTCAAAGTCAATTGACCGAACCACGTAAATCTGGTGTTCTTGTTGCTTCTTTTATTCTTTCGCGTTATTATCTTTGTCGGGTTACCAAAATTACCCTTTGGTAAATTTCCTGGGGCTAGCTCTAACAGTTTTCATATCTTGTAATCCATGATTAGATGTATCCTTCTTTGTCTTTGTTGGTGTAAACAATTTTAAGCCGTGGCCTCGAGCCCGACGCGGCTTGGTTTATATGATGGGGGATCTTCCCAGGACGACCCTTGAGACCACTGAGGTAGCCAACTGTAGTGGTCCGATCGAGACCGGGTTGTCGTTTTCTCCAAGCAAGAACTTCTCGCTTGCGCGTCTGGTGGGGACTTTCGGCTTCGCACCTGCACAAAGGTCGGGTCGAGGTGCTTGGCTCGACCCCTCCGACGATCAAGTCAGATGAGGTGAAGAGGTCTTTTTGTGTGTGTTTCCTTCCCTCCTTCCTTTATCCCGTTCAGAATACGATGGTATTTATAGGAAAGCTTACTATTTCCTGATGTGTCCGCTTGCAGGGGCAGGTTGGTAGCGTCTAACACTGGTGTTGACGTGGCGTGAAGGACCGAGCCTGAGCAGGACGTTAATACGTCTCGATCGGTATTCTGATCCGTTTGACCAGGTGCTGTCGGGTCGATCGAGACGTGATGCGTCATCTGGGGTAGCTCACGTCAATCAAGTCTTGTCACCATTATTATCCTCATCAGTCTTATTTCGGACTCGAAAGTCAAAACTCATGTTAGATTACATACCCACTTCGTTGACTCCCTCACGCCACGTAGACTCCCTCCAATTCTTCCACTTCAAATAAAAATTTCTCATCTTAGCTCACAACATTTCATATATTGCTTTTTGGTACTTAAATTTCAATTTTCTTGGCAGAAAACCCCCTTCATTTATTATATTTTCTCGTTGCCTTGACTTGCGTTCGCCATCTCCACCCCGTTCGTCCCTTCCTTCGTGTCATTCCTCGTTCCAAACAAGTCCTCCATGTCCTCGAGCGTCCGCCCCCTCGTCTCCGGCAAGCACGCGAAGAAGAACACCCACGCCAACGCCGCGATCCCGCCGTAGAGGAAGAAACTGCCGCCGATGGTGATGGCCTTGTAGAGGGATATGAAGGTCATGGTGATCACGCCGCTGGTCACCCGGTTGACGGCCACCGCGATGCTCGCCCCCTGCGCCCGTAGCCTCAGGGGAAGGATCTCCGAGCTGTAGACCCAGGTGATCGGGCCCAGGCCGATCGAGAAGAAGGCGACGTAGGCCAGAATCGACGCGATGCACAGCCCGACCGCCCACCGGAGCTGCCCGTCCGGGTGGTGGTCGATGAGCGTGAGCCCGAGGCCGAGCCCGGCCAGTGACAGGATCATACCCCCGGTGCTGCTAAGCAGCAGCGGCCGCCGCCCGATGCGGTCCAGCAAGAAGGTCGCCACGAGGATGAAGAGAGTCTTGGTGAAGCCGACCGCCACCGTGGTGCCGAGCAGCTTGTTCTTGTCGTGGATGCCGGCCTTCTCGAACACCCGGGGGCTGTAGAGCACCACCGAGTCGATGCCGGAGGCCTGCTGGAAGAAGTGGATCCCGACGGCGGTGAGCAGCACCCGCCGGACCGCCGGCGTCGGCCTGAGCAGCAGCTCCCTCCACACTCTCCCCCCCTGGTTCTTCTTGGGCGCGGGCACGACGTCGTCGTTGCAGCCCTCGGGGATGCCGGCGGCGGCCTTGATGTCATCCAGGCGGAGCTGCGCCTCCTCCGGGGTGTCAGAGGTCATGTCGAGGACCCGCCTGGCGTCGCCGAGGCGGCCCTGCATGACGAGCCACCTCGGGGACTCCGGCATTGCGAGGACGCCGAGGGCGAGGAACACGGACGGGATGGCGCCGACGCCGAGCATGAGACGCCAGCCGAGGGACTCGCGAAGGCGGGCGAATCCGTAGTTGGAGACGTAGCCAAGAAGGATGCCGGAGTTGATGAATACCTCAGGGAAGGAGGTGAGGAAGCCACGGGAGGAGGCCGGGGCGACCTCGGCGGTGTACACGGGGGCGATCATGAGGGCGTAGCCGACGCCGATGCCGGCGACGAAGCGTCCGAACATGAGGAAGGCATAGTTAACCGCGAAGCCCATGAGAAGGGCACCCACGAAGAAGATGCCGGCGGCAAAGACGATGGTGTAGCGTCGGCCGATCCAGTCGGAGGTGAAACCGGCGGCGTAGGAGCCTACGAGGGAGTAAAGGTTGAGGATCCCCAGGAGGATTTCCACCTGCGTGTCACTGATCTTGAGGTCATCCTTTATAAAGATTGCCGCTCCACT
Source organism: Musa schizocarpa (assembly GCA_900464855.2). Classification (NCBI taxonomy): domain Eukaryota; kingdom Viridiplantae; phylum Streptophyta; class Magnoliopsida; order Zingiberales; family Musaceae; genus Musa; species Musa schizocarpa. The sequence goes on from LS990918.1 coordinate 11,452,033, forward strand.
CATCACTCCAATATCTTTGGATGCAAGAAACAAAACACCACATCATCGTCATCAGCTCTTCAGATGGCCAAAATAGATAAAAATTAACGATAGCATAGAATCCTTCTAAATCAATCTTAATCTTAATTTATTTTTTATATTAATAAATCATCATAGGTTATGATTTTTGATATTAATAAGTCATTATTTATCATCAATACGAGCACGAGGATAGACGATGATGGGACTTATAGGAAGACTTCGATTACTTTACTCGTTGTGTCTACAAGGTAGAAGGTGACTGTGAGATTTATAAGATCTCTAAGTCTCAATCGATATGAGACTAAATATGCTTATCAATGCCCACTATTAGTGAGTCAAAGGTCTTATCGTTCTTGTGAGACTTCAATTCCCTACTCGAGGGATTAGATGTGCTTATCGAATTTATAAGGCTTAGTAAGAAACAGAGCAGGGGTGAGTAGGATTCTGATTACCATATCCCAAGAGAATGGACGTCATGGAGGCGAGCATGGCGCACGCGAAGGCGAACCTCTTGCTCTTACGCTTCGCCGGTGCGGCCACCATTCCGCGGTGGGAGTGGTCAGGGACTTCGGCAACCATGTCGGCTTCTTTCTCTCTCTCTATCTGACCTCTTTACCTGAAGGTGTGGAGTCGTGGACGAATGGGAGCTCACAGAGAGGCCTAAGCAGTGGCTGTGGGCAGTGGAGAGGAGAGCGCGGGGAAGGGATTAAATAGGCACGGGATCTCATCACATGGCCATCTCCAATGAACAGCAAATCTTCTCCTTTCCGAATGGGCTCGGATTGCGTGTATGAACACCGCGGGCTCCTTTTGTCTTCTTATCTCGTCCTTTCTGTGGCAAGACTTTGAGAGTTGACCGCAGACGTCGACATGTTATTAATATTAACAATTCTTCTTATTATTTGGAATCACAAACGTCTTCGGATTAATGAAATTACTGCTCTTCACTTTATTGTTGAGCTGTAATGAGATGTGTGTGTGGGAAGACAAGTTTTAGGTGGTCTGTCTCGTCCTTGGAATTCTTGGACTGGTTAGCAACCAATGCTTTCTAATCATCAATTTAACGTACACTCGTGTCATCAAATTTGTGGAAGCCTCAACAAAACATTATACGAAAGGTTATACAAAACATGTTGGAGAGGAAGAAGCCAAGTAGATTCTCAACTAAGCAAGACACAGACATTAGATTAGATTAGATTAGATTAGATGGCTACTTGTGGTGGCCGCCCACTTGCTAATGGAGGTCTCCTGATTTCAAGCTTGTGGGAGAAAACCTACCATCGCCTCCACAGTCACACTAAACCATACAAATGAAATCAAACCCATATGGGCATGCAATCGTGCAGATGAAGTGTTTAAGATATGCTTGATTTATAAGGAAATAAGTTTAGCATTTGTGGGATGCATGACATGTTTATCTATGAAGCAGACAATGAAAGGTCGAACAAGTGTTCTGCCGACTAACATTACATATCTTCCGAAGATTCTGAGACCATGACATGACATAAGAGTCCATTCTCACGCAGCCTCCAACTTTTCACTCGTAACATTATTATTGTATCTACTATGGACCTATACACATTGTGTACATCTAAATTATGATGGTTCGTAGATGTATGCATCACAAACAACAATTTCATGCTTGTCAAAATATTTGATCATTAGTATTATCGTAGTTGAAGTGGTACTATTACTATTCGATTAGAAGAAGAATCATGTTATGTCAAATAAGATTGAAGATATATCACAGTGTGTAGTCATCGTTTTTTTATGAAATAAATATCTGTAAAAAATGAACATCATGGAGACCCATCATAAGTGACAATAATTGATGTGAGAATAGCTAATGCATAATAGAAAAAATATTGAGAATAAATCCGATGGATACTTGTTTAATGCTCAAGCTAAATCAATATTGAGTCGAGGACGAAAGAAAAAAAAGAAAGATGTAAAATGATCGAGGAAGAGTCTCATTTTATGGTGAGAGAAGAGATTATTGATCATTGCAAAAGTGTTTATTCACCCATTGTATTGTTTCCTATTTTGATGATGATATGATAAATAAGTTGATGTGGATATATACAATATGAATGAATCTACATGACATTTATATGATTAGGTTCATCTAAGTGCCATTAATATGTCACATGGATCAAATACAAATGTAGAGCATCAAAGTGGATGCATCAAACATTGTCACGTAATTAATCCGTGTGATAGAGTTATAGATTCTCAACTCTATCACTGCTCTGTCCATATCCACTCTATTAAGACCTTTACAACAAAAATAAACAAAAGTAAAAGGAAAGAGAGAAGGATAGATAAGGCATCAATCACCAAATCCAAACCCCCCTTCCTACTCGAATCATCAACAGAAGGTGTGTGTGTATATATATATATATATATATATATACACCACACACACACACCCCTTTTGGTTGGGTGGTTGAAGAAGCGAGTCAAAGCCGTGGTGGAGCAGCCATCTTTTTGGGAGGATGGGGCGTTGATCTCGTGCTGCAATGTTGTCCTCCCCCTTCAATCTTTATGGCGAAGGCGTGGGCTGCGTATGTCTCCGGTCAACGGGGAAAGAAGGCATGCGTGGATTTGGGGATCAACTCACCACAACACTTTTGGTTGATGGTTGATTGGAGTCAAAAGAAGATGGGCCCGCGAACAATTATTTCCTTCCCTTTCCACGACCCTTAATCCCCTGCTGAGAGACTTCTCTCACCTCGAGTCTTCTTCTTGATTACCACCACCTTCTCATCTGCTGCTGCTGCTGCTGCTGCATGAGAAGAGAGGGTGATCATTCCAAGAACGGAGCCACGGAACGATGACGTATTAGCTACTTAGTGGTAGATTGGGTTGGTGATTAGATTAGTTTGGTGAAACGAGGATCTCTCTCTAAGTGCAGAATGGCATTTAGAGATCCCATCGTGTTGTGTCTTAGGGCACCTGATCTGAGATTAACCTTCGTGTGTCCCATTCCCATATCATGGAATTCTTCTTGGATTCCAATTATTCATGTTATCTTGCAATAAATATATGATGATAATATGACTATGTTACCACTTTATGCAATATATACATTATAGATAATAAATAATAAATCAGGAAAAAAATATGTTAAAACGAAATATTCTTTTTCCGTGTATCAAAATGAGTTCCTCGTCAAAATACCAACTTGATATCTAAATCTTTTCCCGTGTATCAATCAGCACAGTATAAATAATAGAGCAAATAATCAATCACACAGTGAGACCAAATCTTTTAACGTGAAAAACCCAATGTGAAAAAAACTACGCGACCGTAGTCCACCTCAAACTTCCACTATCAATAGTAATGATAACAGGTTTACAATCGGTATTCTCTAGAATAATCAGAGGATCACAATAACATCAAGATCATAGATCTTGGCTCAAGAATAGTATATCTACATCACATAGGATGGATCTCCTCATAAGAGAATTCTATGTGGTGGATCTCCTCATAAGAGAATTCTATGTCTCACAAAGTAAATATAGTAGAAAAGCATCTCAGAGAGGATAAAATATAAATCAACACCATTAGGACCCAACAATTCTCCCCCTCCAGCTCATATGGTGGGTTGTACTAAGTCCGCTCTTTTTCTACATGCTTCAAGCTTCTCTTTAAGCAAAGACTTTGTCAACATATCTGAATCATTCTCATTGGTACGTACATTTTCCAATTGTAATTATTTCAACTCAAGCACATCACGAATCCAGTGATATCTCATATCAATATGCTTGGATCTAGAATGGTATGTTGAATTTTTGGAGAGTTGAATGACACTCTGATTGTCATAGTAAACAATATATCCTTCCTGTTTCAAGCCCAATTCCTGTAGAAACTTTTTCATCCATAAAGCTTCCTTGCAGGCTTTACTAATTGCTATGTATTCTGCTTCTGTGGTTGATACAGCAACACACTTCTGTAACTTAGATTGCCAAGAGACTGCTCATTCTGCAAATGTCATCAAGAATCCCGAAGTAGACTTCCTGGAATCAGTATCACCTGTCATGTACCCTTCTAACATAGGTTCATTATTATCAAAACATAAACATAACCTCGAAGTACCTCTTAGATATCTTAATACTCATTTCACTACTGCCCAATGTTCCTTTCCAGGATTTGAGAGAAATCGACTAACAACTCTAACTGCATGAGCTATATCTGGCCTAGTACAAACCATAGCATACATCAAACTATCTACTGCAGATGAGTAAGGCACTCTAGACATTTCTTCTTTTTCTTTCTCACTTGTAGGATATTATTTCGAACTAAGCTTGAAATGACCTACAAGTGGAGAACAAACTGCTTTGGCTTTACTCATGTTGAATCTTTCAAGAACCTTTTCAATATAAGTCTCCTGAGATAGTCAAATCTTTCTTTTCTTTCTATCATGAAGAATCTTCATGCCAAGTATTTGTTTCACCGATCCCAAGTCTTTCATAGCAAAAGACTTACTTAGCTCTCTTTTAAGCTTTCCAATTTTTCTAACATCATGACCAACAATCAGCATATCATCAACATATAGCAGTAAAATAATAAAATCATCATCTGAAAATTTCTTCATAAATACACAATGATCAGATGTGGTTCTATCGTACCCTTGGTTTATCATAAAGGAATCAAACTTCTTATATCACTGTCTATGTACCTGTTTGAGTCCATATAAGCTTTTCTTAAGCTTACACACCAGATTTTCTTTTTCCTTGACTTTAAAACCTTTTGGTTGCTTCGTGTAAATTTCTTCTTCTAAGTCACCATGAAAAAATACTGTTTTTACATCAAGTTGCTCAACTTCTAAATTCAAGCGGGCAGCCAAACAAAGAACAACTCGGATAGAAGACATTTTCACAACTGGAGAAAATATTTCTTCAAAATCAATATCTTTCTTCTGACTGAATCCTTTCATACCTTTATTGTGAGCTATTGTTTTCGGTCTTCAACTTATAAACCCACTTATTCTTGAGAGCTTTCTTCTCTTTAAGCAATTTTACCAAGTCATAGGTGTGGTTCTCAAGTAAGGATCTTATCTCTTCTTGTATGGCTTTAACTCACTCATTCTTATTCTCATGTAGAATAGCTTCTTGGTAAGTTTCTGGCTCTCCCCCGTCAGTAAGCATAACATACTCATGTGGAGGATATCTGGTAAAGGGTTGTCTCTCTCTAGTGGATCTTCTCAATGGAATCTCAACCGGTAGTGGAGGTGCATGTTCAGTTGGTTCAGCATCATCAACTGTAGGTGTATCATCATTGGTATTCTCACTACAATCTTCTTGTTCATCTCCCCCATGATCATTATGAACTACAGGTGAAGGAACTGGGCCCAAACTCCAAGAAATATAAATAGAGGTTTTTGGCTTCTCGATATTATCACCATCATCAAACAATTGGTCTTCAAGAAACACAATATCTCTGCTTCTAATAATCTTCTTGTTTATTGGATCCTATAATCTGTATCCAAACTCTTCATGACAATATCCCAACAAGATACATGCTTTTGCTTTACTATTAAGCTTGGACCTCTCATCTTTGGGAATATGAACAAATGCTTTACACCCAAAGACTCTTAAGTGATTATAAGATATATCTTTTCCTCTCCATACTCTCTTTGGAACATCACCTTTCAGAGGAACTGATGGAGAAAGATTTATCAGATCAACTGTAGTTCTCAGAGCCTCCCCCCAAAATGACTTTGGTAACTTGGCGTAGGAAAGCATACACCTAATCCTTTCTTCAATAGTTCTGTTCATCCTTTCTACCACACCATTCTGCTGAGGAGTTTTAGGAACTGTTTTCTCAAGCCTGATACCATGGAACCTGCAATAATTCTCAAAAGGACTCTTGTACTCGCCACCATTATCTGATCGGACACATTTTAGCTTTCTACTAGTTTCTCTTTCAACACTGACATGAAACTCCTTGAAAACATTGAGTATCTGGTCTTTAGATTTCAAAGCAAAAGCCCACACTTTTCTAGAATAGTCATCAATAAAAGTAACAAAATAAAGAGCACCTCCAAGAGTTCTAGTTTGTATAGTATAAACATCATTATGAACTAAATCAATAACATCTGATTTTCTAGATGATCAATATGTCTGAAATGCAACTCTATGTATTTTTTCAACTAAGCAATGATCATAAGATTTAAGAGATGTACCTTGCAACTCTGGTAAAAACTACTTTCTAGCAAGAGTTTGAAATTCCTTCTCGCTGATATGTCCAAGCCTCTTATGTCAAAGATCTATACTTTCACCTTTTCGAATTGCATTAATCTCTCCTTTGTGTAGCTTAGCTTCCATGACATAAAAAGAGTTAATCTTCTTTCCTTTTGCCACAATTAGAGAACCTTTAGTGAGTTTTCATTTGCTTTCACCAAAATAGTGTGCAAAGCCCTCATCATCAAGTCTACCTGTAGATATCAAGTTAAGACATTGAATATATCTTATATCTTTGAATATCAATTTGCTCTCAATACTAGTCTCCAAGCAAATCTCCAATACCCACAATCTTAGATGTACCAATGTTTCCCATTCTGACATTATCAAAATCACCAGTAGTGTAAGATCTAAAAAAATCACCATGAAAAGTAACATGAAATGAAGCACCAGAATCGATTACCCAATTACTGTCCTGAGCTACAAGACTAACACAACCTTCATCACAAACAATAGTGATATTACCTTCAACAGCAACTGTATTGGTCTCTTTCTCATTTTTCTTCATTTCATTTTGTTCTCGCTTCCAAAACCTACACTCTTTCTTTATGTGACCTGGCTTGTTACAGTGAAAACATTTGATATTTCTTCTAAACTTGGATCTTCCTCTATATCCATGTAGATTTCTGCTATGAGTTCTTTCACGTCTTTCTTGTTTTTCAATAACAAATGCCCCAGAAGAATATTCACTCTGCTCTTTTCTTCTGGCATCTTCATTTAACAAACTGTCTTTAACCATATCTATAGTTAGAGTCCCCTCTAGCGTGGAGTTACAAATTGTCACCACATATATTTTTCAACTTTCTGGTAAAGAGCTGAGAAGTAATAATCCTTGCATCTCATCATCTATATTCATTTTCATAGTAACCAACTTATTTACAAGACTCTGAAATAGGCTTATGTGCTCAACAATGTTACCACCATCTTTATACTTCAAATTTACAAGCCTTCTGAGGAGAGAAATTCTATTTCCCATTTGATAGTGACAAAAATGGCAACGCGCCACGCCAGGTAGACACACTGCCCGAGGAGGCAAGCACTGACGCAGACTCGACATTTGCCGACGTCACCAGCCCTCAGCCAACCGCCTCAGCTTTGACCTCGTGCGCTCGGTCGAGGCACAGGAGCACATCGACCGAGGCTCGCCCATACCCTGCGACGGCCCGGTTCTCCACGCGACCCCAGTGGCAATGTCAGACGCCACGTGCGGTATTGTCCTGCCCCTGCAAACGGGCACGTCAGGTAACACCCAAGCTCATCTATAAATACCCCCAAGTCCCAAACAAAAGGGGACAAGGCGGAACACACTAGAAAGCACTTCTGCTTCTCTTCCTCCGAAACCCCCTCCACATCTTTCTCTAACTTGATCGTTGGAGGGGTCGGGTCGAGCACCCCGACCCGACCTGTGTGCAGGTCCGAAGACGGTGTCGCCTCTTCCCGGAGCTACCAGCCGACCCGAACCGTCGACCTGCCAACCCGAACCGCCGACCTGCCGACCCGAACCGCCGACCTGCCGACCCGAACGACCGATCCCGAACCACGGTCTCGACCGCAGGGAGACCCCGAGGGACGTCGCCCGAGATCCCCGACATCCGGACCCCAGAACCGAGCCGTGTCAGCCCCGAGGCCACGGCTTAAAAAGTTACTTACCGTAACACCATTGTTTTTTTCGCAAAGAGGTTTTCTAACCTTTGCCAAACAACATCAGCTCTGGTTTCATCTGAAATATGCTCATGCAAGTTTATATTCATCCATCTTCTAATATAGGCAATAATTTTTCTATGTTGAATTTCTCATTCTTCATCGTCCATAGTAGAAGGTTTATCTTTAATCTTGATAGGCTTATACAAATCTTTGCAATAGAGCAAATCTTCCATTAGACGCCTCCAAGTAGAATAATTTAATGAGTTCAATTTAATCATACCATCAGACTGCTCCATTTTAATCCCACAAGAAAAATTAGCACCAAACAACCTATTGCTCTGATACGAGAAAAAATATGTTAAAGCGGAATATTCTTTTCCCTCTTTGTGTATCAAAATGGGTTTCTCATTAAAATACCAGCACAGCATAATCGTTAGGATTATAGAGTTTACTGGATTCTCCACATAAAATTTGGACCAAAACTAATAACATTTGACTTTAACAGAAAACTTAAAAACACATACTTTGGGCCAAAACTGATAACATTTGACCACCGATTGTTAACAGAAAACTTAAAAACACATACAAAATTTGGACCAAAACTAATAACATTTGACCTTAATAGAAAACTTAAAAATACATATTTGAGCCTAAACTGATAACATTTGACCATCGATTGTTAACAAAAAACTTAAAAACACATACACATGCACGTTCCACGATGCACTCTCTAATTTTGCTACCCTCATCTTTTTGCCCCTTTGTCCTTTCTTTCAATTGGTGATTTGGGCTCAAGCCCAATTGTCCAAGCCCGGTTGGACCCAATAATGATAAACTCAAAATAGTGAATATAAGGTTTATGTATTTTAGTCCAAGCATGAGAATAAACTACAACAAATAAAACTCTCTCCTCACTTGGTTTTAGTTGATTATCATATAAATTAAAATTATTTTTCCATCCGACCTGTTATCCAAACTTGGATCCATAGCATTCTATTGGAGTCTGAGTAAATAATAGCTTCAACTCTTTGAATTATTTTATGATTAGTCACACATCGAAAAGGTAACATTAAGATGAATGTGTATTATTATTAATTAAATATGTTTATACTCAATAAACTTAATGAATTATAATACATGATTTAGTGAAAGTATATTAAGCCATGCTGAGTCATCAACAGCATTGTTTTGTAGATTCTTTGGGACCCAAAACATCATCCTCTTCTCACTAAAAGCACGCGAAATGAATGCGACGTACCTCAGACTTGTTATTTCGTAATCAAAGGATAAAGTCCTTAATTGCTTGTCTTTTCTATTTCTTTTAAGCATCAACTGGTCAACCTAAATTGACCGGCAACAATCGTGTGTGTTGGACAACAATCGAAGCCCACGAGGAAGAATTCCGGCCCATATCGCCGCCCTTTTCGATTACTCGAGTTGATAGATACTACGATTCCCGATTCAAATTTCAATTCGATTACTCAAATCTTTCATTAAACACACATAAATAAGCAAAACAATCCCCCATAAACACAGAAAAAGGAAGAATGAAATTATATCTCAACCTCTTCCATCTCCACCGTATGCTGTTTCGGTGGCTTCTTGTCACCTCGTTTCGTGAAGACCTCCTCCATCTCCTCCTCCAACGCCCTCCCTTTCGTCTCGGGGAGGCAGCAGAAGTAGAACACCCATGCTACGACCCCAATGCCTGCGAACAAGAAGAAGGCGCCGCCGATGGTGATGGCCTTGTAGAGCGAGATGAAGGACATGGACATGGCGGAGTTCATCAGCCTGTTGATGGCCACCCCCAGGCTGGCACCTTGTGCTCTTAGCCTCAGGGGAAAGATCTCGGAGCAGTAAACCCATGTCACCGGACCGATCCCACTGGAGAAGGAGGACACGAAGGACAACATGAACACCACGGCCAGAATCTGCGCCCAGATCAGCCTGTGAGGTGAGTGCTCCACCACGGTGAGGACGACGCCCAGCCCTACGAGAGACAGTATCATCCCGGTCAGGCTGGAGAGCAGCACCTTCCTCCTCCCAGCCTTGTCCACCAGAAGAATAGCCACCAAGATGAACACGGTCTTGAAGACACCGATGCCGATGGTGGCGAGGAACTGCTGGTTCTTGGTCATCAGCCCGGCCTTCTTCAAGATCCTGGGACTGTACAGGAGGACGGCTTCGATGCCGGTGGCGTGCTGGAAGATGTGGATGCCGACCGTGGCCGTCAGAATCCGTCTCACCGGCGTCGTCGGGCGCAGTAGGAGGTCCTTCCACACGCCCTCCCCGTGGTGCTTGCTCGTCGCGTGGACCACGTCGTCGGTGCAGCCCTTGTCGATCCCCACGGCGGCCTTGATATCCCCCAGCCGGCGCTCCGCCTCCTCCTTGGAGTTCGACACGTGGAGCAGCACGCTCCTGGCGTCCTTGATGCGGCCTTGCATGACCAACCACCTCGGCGACTCCGGCATCTGGATGACGCTGAGGGCCAGCGCGACGGAAGGGACCATGGCGACGCCGAGCATGGTGCGCCAGCCGTAGATCAGCGGGAGCTTCCGGAAGAGGTAGTTGGCGAGGTAACCGAACAGGATGCCGATGCTGATGCAGATCTCCGGCAGGGAGCTGAGGCAGCCGCGGGAGGACGTGGTGGAGATCTCGGCAGAGTACACGGGAGCTATCATGAGGGCGTAGCCGACGCCGACTCCCGCGATGCACCTGCCGGCTATCAGCATGGCGAAGTTAAGACCCAAGCCCATGAGGAGCGACCCCAGGAAGAAGACGGCGGCGCCGACGACGATGGTGTAGCGCCGTCCGATGAAGTCGGATATCCGGCCGGCGGTCAGCGACCCAACCAAGGCGCAGGCGTTGAGGACCCCGGCGAGGACTTGGATCTGGGTGTCTGTCGCCTTGAGATCCTCTTGGATGAAGATCATGGCGCCGCTCATGACCCCAGTATCTGCCATCATCGGCATCCAAATGAGGAAGCAATGAAACAGAGGACTCACACGAATGATCAAGGATAGATGAGCTCACCATAGCCCATCAAGACGGAGATGAAGGAAGCGATGAAAGAACAAGCGAAGGCATACTTGTTCTTCCCCTCCTTGGCCTTGTGCTGCTCCATTGCAACTCCACTCTCCGTCATCTTCCACACACGAGTGTGTCTTCTGAACTCCCTTTCTGATTCGGATGCTGCAGCATTAAATCTTGCGTTGTATTTATACGCCAATATCTACAGATGGATAAGATTATTCTCGGAGTAGTAGCCGCAATCTGTTGGAAATGCACACATAGCGATCTCATGGCATCTTCTGGATCTGATCGAGATGCGGGGAACGGAGGGTTCCATATCAGCTTTAGTCATCAAATGTTGGGCCCCATTTAATCCTTAATGTTATCCGTATCTAATTTCTAGTTTTGACTCTCGCCAGGTCAGACCGACACGTTGACTGATGCATGGCGTGTACGGGGTGATAAGGGCAAAAATGGCGATGTAACACGCCATGACGTCAGTCATGCCTGACAACACACTGCCCGAGGAGCTTTGACCCTGTGCGCTCGACCGAGGCAAAGGACCACATCGACCGAGGCGTGCCCATACCCTGCGGTAGCCCGGTTCTCCACGCAACCCCAGTGGCAATGTCAGACGCCACGAGAGGTACTGTTCTGCCCCTGCAAGCAGCCACATCAGGTAACATCAAACTCATCTATAAATACCCTCGAGTTCTAAACGAGAGGGGGGGGACACTTCTTCACTAGAAAAGCTCCCTTCCACATCATCTGACTTAATCGTCGGGAAGAACACGAACACAAGCACAACACACTTGGAGGCATCTCTTCCTCCAAAACCCTCTCCGCATCGCTAACTTGATCGTCGGAGGGGTCGGGCCGAGCTCCCGGCCCGACCTGTGTGCAGGTGCGAGACGGTGTCGCCTCTTCCCAGCGCTACGGCGGAGCTTCCTCCCGACCCAAACCACCGTGCTCAGCCGTCGGGAGACCCGAGGGACGTCTGACCCGAGATCCCCGACATCCGGACCCCCGAACCGAGCCGCGAAGGCCCCGAGGCCATGGCTTAAACAGATGCCCTTTCGCATCATTTTGGAGCTAGAAGGAGGGCCCGATTGTCGAGGGATCCTCAGACCGATCCCGACGAACTCCCTACCGAGGGATCGTTCTTAGCAGGGGCGCAGGCCGTGCGTCCCTCGCGTGACGGGCCGTGGGCTGACGACCTCCCCGCGACCTCTGAACGCCGCTGGCGTTCATTCGACAATCCGGATCTGCTTCCTGTTGGGAAATCTTAGGGGGCGACATCACATGCGCAGCGGAAGATCAAGAAAACAAAATCCTCGATTCCCAAAGAGATGTTCGTCGTTGTGTGAAGATTGGTACGCAAAAATCCGCGAAACATAAAACTACGTATAGAGTAGATTGTGTTACCTAGGGAGATTGTATATCCCTGTTTCCTTGCAGATCTTTAGGAGAGGGTGAAGGAGGTCAAGCGTCCTCCTCTCTAGCAGTGATCCACACAACAGGGTTGCGACGACGCTCCTCAAAACTCCAGGCCTTTTCTGAGATGGAGAGGGAGAGGAGAATAGGAAAGGCAAGCAAGAGCTCTCTAGCCTATGGGGCTCTGAATTCCTCCTATTTATAGAGGTCCCCTGTCAAACCCTAATGGGTCCTCCCCTAGTGGGTATTGGATCTGCATCCAATAAGACAAGGGCTCCGTCAGATATCTCATATCTGAACCTCTACTCATCGCAATGCCTATCATATGTGTGTGACCCTCTAGGCCCAATATCGAAAGTGGCCGTGAGTCATACCAATGGAACTCCTTTCTAACTTGGTGAATTATTATCTTTGTAATAATTCACTCGACTCATCGATTATGGACGTGCTAGGCCACTACTGTAGTCCCCAGACGATCTGGGGAATCAAATCCATTGGACTGTCTGTCCTCGATTCCATCGTGTATCTATAGTCCTCATCCATCTAATATCCCGGAGATCGATATCGAGCATGGTGTTGTCAGACCCATACGGTTTCTACTCGAAGTCTCGCTCTAATCGGATTCTCCCTGAGAACTCTTTCTCCCTCAACCCGAATGACCCTCGCCGTGGATTTGTCTGAGCAAGAACACATGGGATATTCCTCTCATGACGCCGAGTGGATGATCCTCTATCGACACTCAATAGCCCTCGTAAGGTCGACTACCACTCCCAATGACCAACTGTACTAGATTTGGGACAGCCAAACCTATAAGTCTGGTATCAAAGAGTGAGCACTCATCTGAGGACATCCTTAGTGTCTCAAGTCTAAGGACCGAGATACACCACTAGGACTACGGAATCGCCAGTAAAACAATAAGGCATCATCAACCATCCAGCATTCCGTAAGCGGATCAATCGCTGAACTCATTCTCCAATGAGCACACTGTCTCTGTATCCCTAGTGTCCCTACACAAGCAGCTATGAGACCACCGCATCCATCATATGGACGGGGTATAAAGACACCAGTCTGTCCCTAAGGTTATCACGATATCCTCTCGAGTAACCTATGACTGGGATTATTTAGGATATGTGTTTAAGGTGAATCGATCTCACTATCGTGATCTCATCACGATCCGATTCCCATTGCACAAATCCAAGGACATCATAATATATGTATGCATTTATGCAATAGTTATAAAGTGATATACGTCAAAATATAATAAGCAAAAAGATTTTGTATCAAGTCACACATGCCATCACTCATGTGATTGGCTTGCTGGGCACCTATGACCAGCACTTTCGCCTTGAGGGCGCCAGCGAACGCCCCTGTCATCCGGGCCTTTCCGCGACCTCTTTCGTCAAGTCCGAACTCGGCGGATATGGTGCAAAACCATCATCCCGCCGTCTCCCAACCGACACCCCCACTTATGACTCAGCCTTTCGGCAACAAAGAGCCAGGGCCCACATGATGCTTCCGGAGCCTTCCACTTCTCCTCGTCGGACCGGCCTCACTCGAGGATCCAAAAGGACAAACCCGAAGCATGCCCGAGCCCGAGTATTATCTTCGGAATCAACGGACTCCCTGCGAGCCCAGCTATGCTTTCTTAGTCAACGGCTCGACGAACTAGAGAAGGAGTTTCGCAACTCAGAGGGAGAGCTCGGGATGGACACACACTGAGGATCTCCATTCGCACCAGAGATACGAGATCACGCCATTCCCCCGAACTTCCAGCTCCCTTCTCTGGACGCATACGACGGCGCCACTGACCCAGCGGACCATGTCGCCGCTTTCCGTGCCCAACTGGCGTTGTATGGAACGTCTGACGCTTTAATGTGCAGGGCGTTTCCCACGACCCTGAGGGGTCCAGCTCGCACATGGTATAGCGGCCTAAAGACCGGAATGATCAGTTCCTTCGGGCAACTCGCCAAGGACTTCGAGCTCCACTTCGTAGCCCATGCCCGGCCAAAGCCCTCCGCAGCACTACTCCTCGGACTCAAACAAAGAGAGGACGAGCCCCTCTCACATTTCGTGGATCGCTTTGCCACGTAAGTCCGGAGATTATCGGACACTCACCCCTCTCTGTTAGTGCAGGCGTTCATGGCAGGCTTGCGACCTTCCAAATTCTGCTGGTCCCTCGTAGAGCAACCCCCCACCACAGTACCAGATATGCTCCAGCGAGCCAACCGGTACATCATGACGAAAGCTTGGGTGACCGCAAGGAAGAGGAGTGACTCTGGGCGACGGGCCCCGTAGCAACGGTCAAGCTCCCGCGATTGCTATCCGGTGTAATCCTCGTGCAAGGAATCTAGCCCCTTCCTCAGTCTCTTCCAAGCGAAGACTCCATGCATACCTGACCGCCTCTTGGCTCACGGTTAGCTTCGGTCTAACCCTCCTCTTTTTTGCATTCGCACGGCTCGGTCGTAGACGCCCGAGTCCACCTCAATGCGGCCTACCCGCCTGAGCGGTATCCCTCGGCCGCAGCCTGCCTGTGCCGAGCTTCCCGGCCAAACACCGCCGAGTTCACCTCAGAGTGGCCTGCCCGCCTGAGCGGTGTCCCTCGGCCGCAGCCTGCATGCGCCGAGCTTCTCGGCCATACACTGCCGAGTTCACCTCATCGCGGCCTGCCCACCTGAATTGTCTCTCGGCCCGAGCCACTTCCCTCGGCCATGCACTGCTCGAGTCCACCTCACACGGCCTGCCCGCCTATGTCGTGCTACTCGGCCGCATGACCAACGCGACCACGCCTGCACGGTCTGTCCGCCTGCGTCGTGATCCTCGGCCGCATAATGCCCGAGATCAACCTGCGCGGCCAACCGCCTGCGTCGTGCTCCTTGGCCCCATGCTCCCGAGACACGCCTGCGCGGCCAGCTCGCCTGCACCACCTCCTCGGCCGCATAATGCCCGAGGCCACCTCCTTGGCCGCGTAATGCCCGAGGACATCTCCTCGGCCGCGTAATGCCCGAGGACATCTCCTCGGCCGCGTAATGCTCGAGGCCACCTCCTCGGCCGCATGATGCCCGAGCCCACGCCTGCGCGGTCTGTCCGCATGCGACGTGCTACTCGGTCGCATGACCATCGAGACCACGCCTGCGCGGTATGTCCGCCTGCGTCATGCTACTCGGCCGCATGACTAACGTGACCACGCCTGCGCGGTCTGTCCGCCTGCGTTGTGATCCTCGGCCGCATAATGCCCGAGATCAACCTGTGCGGCCTGCCCGCCTGTGTCGTGCTCCTTGGCCCCATGTTCCTGAGACACACCTGCGCGGCCAAGCCCGCCTGCGTCGTGCTCTTTGGCCCCATGCTCCCAAGACACACCTGCGCGGCCAAGCCCGCCTGCATCGGGCTCCTCGGCCCTTCGACTCCATGTTCCTCGAGACCTCGGCCACAGCATGTCCGAGACTTCCTCTGTTGGGAAATCAAGGGGGCGACATCATATGCGCAGCGGAAGAACAAGAAAACAAAAATCCCCGATTCCCAAAAAGATGTTCGTCGTCGTGCGAAGATTGGTGTGCAAAAATCCGCAAAACACAAAACTGCGTATAGAGATTGTGTTACTTAGGGAGATCGTATATCCCTGTTTCCTTGCAGATCCTTAGGAGAGGGTGAAGGAGGTCAAGCGTCCTCCTCTCTAGTGGTGATCCACCACAGCAGGGGTTCAGCGACGACCCTCCTCAAAAACTCCGGGCCTCTCGAGGTGGAGAGGGAGAGGAGAATAGGGAAGGCAAGCAAAGACTCTAGCCTATGAGGTCAGTGAATCCCTCCTATTTATAGAGATCCGTGTCAAACCCTAATGGGTCCTTCCCTAGTGGGTATTGGATCTGCATCCAATAAGACAAGGGCTCAAAATCGGATATCTCATATCCAACCTCTACTCATCAATGCCTACCATATGTGTGTGACCCTCTAGGCCCAATATCGAAGTTAGCCGTGAGTCATACACGTCGAACTCCTTCTAACTTCGGTGAATTATTATCTCGTAATAATTCACTCGACTCATCATTCTGATGGACGTACTAGGCCACTACGTAGTAGTCCCTAGACGATCTGGGGGAATCCAATCCATTGGACTGTCGTCCCTCGATTACCATGTACCTATAGTCCCTCATCCATCTAATATCCCAGAGGCCAGATATCGAGCATGGTGTTGTCCGGACCCATACGGTTTCTACTCGAAGTCTCGCTCTAATCAGTTCTCCGGAGAACTCTTTCTCTCTCAACCCGAATGATCCTCGCGGGGATTTGTCCGAGCAAGAACACATGGGATATTCCTCTCATGGCCAGAGTGGATGATCCTCTATCGACACTCAATAGCCCTCGTGGGTCGACTACCACTCCCAATGACCCGGTTTGTACTAGATGCGGGGACAAAACCTATAAGTCCGGTATCAAAAGAGTGGAGCACTCATACAGATACATCCTTGGTGTCTCAAGTCTAAGGACCAGATACACCACTAGGACTCGGAATCGCCGGTCGACAATAAGGGCATCATCAACCATCTAGCATTCCGTAAGCGGATCAATGATGAACTCATTCTCCAATGAGCACATCTTTGTATCCCTAGTGTCCCTACACGGCGGCTATGAGACCAACTGCATCCATCATATGGACGGGTATACAAAGACACTAGTCTATCCGGTTATCACGATGTCCCTCTCGAGTAACCTATGACCGGGATTATTTAGGATATGTGTTTAAAGGTGAATCGATCTCATTATCGTGATCTCATCACGATCCGATTCCCATTGCACAAATCCAAGGACATCACAATATATATATGCATTTATGCAATAGTTATAAAGTGATATACGCCAAAATATAATAAGCAAAAAAGATTCTGTATCAAAGTCACACGTGCCATCACTCACGTGATTGGCTTCTTTGGGCACCTATGACTAGCAATCTCCCACTTGACCTAAAGCCAATCACCTATATGTCCCATCTCCATCGGACTCTCGCGACGCTTCAAAGACAATCCGAGACAACGGCTTTGTCGATTGGATCTGCAATGTTATCTTCGGATGGAACTCTTTCCCACTGCTACATCTCCTCAAGTTACGATCTTTCTTATAAGGCGGAACCTCCTCGAACACTTCGATGATTCCTGGTTCCCTTATTTGAGTAATCACCCCATAGTTGTCGCAATATAAGGAAGTCGACTTGTCGTTATCTCAGATCGACTCCCAAATCTGTGATGAACTTCTTCACCCGACTCCCTCCTTTGCGATCGATCGATGCAGCAATGTACCTCCTCGTGGTCGAAGTCGTGATGGTATCTTGCTTGGAACTCTTCCAAAGACACCGCTCCTCCATTCAAGGTGTACACATACCCTGAATTGACTTGCTATCATCGACATCGGACTGAAAACTTGAGTCGGTGTAGCCTTCAACCTTAAGGCTATTACCTCCATATACTAGTAAAAAGATCCTTAGTCCTTCTCAAGTACTTAAGGATATACTTTCTTCTTTCGAAGTGCTCCAAGCACGGATCCACTGGATACACCTTTCAGGACACTTTTCGAGCATGCGCTATATCGGGCCTAGTACATAGCATGACATACATGATAGACCCTATTGTTGAGGCATAAGGTATCATATCCATGTTCGCCCTTTCTTCCTCGAGTCTTTGGGGACATATTCAGAAAAGCGATATCCCATGTCTCATCGGTATGAGACCTCTCTTGGAATTTTCCATGCCAAACCTTTTGACAATAGTTTCTATGTACCTGATCGGGACAAGCCAAGCATCCTCTTGGATCTATCTCTATAGATTCTAATCCCCAAGATATAAGATGCTTCCCTAAGTCCTTCATGGAGAAGTGTCTAGATAACCAAGCCTTTACTGTGGATAGCATTCCTATGTCATTCCCAATGATGAGGATGTCATCCACATATAACACCAAAAAAGGTGATAAGCTCCCACTTACCTTTCTGTATACACAAGGCTCATCTTCGTTCTTAACGAAGTCATAAGATCCGATTGCCTCATCAAATCTTATGTTCCAACTTCGGGAAGCTTGCTTTAGTCCATAAATGGATCTAAGCAACCTACACACCTTATCTGGGCAGTTCTTGGACACGAATCCCTCAGGTTGCATCATATACACCTCCTCCTCGAGGTTCCCCAGAGGAATCGGCGGTTTTCACATCCATCTGCCGATCTCTCATAATCATAGTGTGTTGCAATAGCCAATAGAATTTCGATGGATTTTAGCATTGCTACGGGTGAGAAAGTTTAAATCATAAGTCGACACCTTGCCTTTGACGATACCCTTAGCCACTAGTCTTGCTTTATAGGTCTCTACCTTTCCATCTACTCCCATCTTTTTTTTAAAGATCCACTTGCAACCGATGGGTACAATACCTTCTAAGCATCAACTAGGTTCCAAACCTTATTGGAGTACATAGAATCCATCTCGGAATTCATGGCTTCTTTTTCCACTTCCCTGAGTCTATACTCATAATAGCCTCCTCGTGGAGGTCTGAGGATCAATATCCTCTACATCCTCTGCTCTAATATGTCCCACATATCTCTCAGGAGGATGGGATACTCTATCGGACCTGCGTAAAGTTGATACTTGTGTATTAGGTACCCTAACGCACTTCGGGTAGAGTGGTGCTTGAGCTTGGTTCTCCAACCTCGCTCAATTCTATCATTCTCCCACCTGTCTCCGTCAAGAATGTGTTCCTTCTCAAGGAACACTGCTCTCTTAGCTACAAAGACCTTTTGGTCCTCGAGATGATAGAAATAATACCCACAAGTTTCCTTGGGGTATCCCACAAATTTGCATCGCTTGTCCTTGATTCTAACTTATCGGGGTTGTGTCTTCTAACATGGGCATGCAGCCCCGGATCTTAACAACCTTAAGATCAGGCTTCTTCCCTTCCATATCTCATATGGTGTAGACACTACCGACTTAGTTGGAACTCTGTTCGAAAGGTAAGTCATGGGTTTCTAGGGCATATCCCTAGAATGAGATGGGTAGGTCAGCGAAACTCATCATGGACCGTACCATATCTAATAATGTATGATTTCTCCTTTTAGAGACACCATTGAGTTGAGGTGTATAAGGAGGTATCCATTGGGATAATATCCCATGGTCCTTGAGGAACTGAGTAAACTCTGTACTTAAGTATTCACCTCCTCGATCTGATCGAAGAGTTTTGATACTCTTTCCAGTTTGGTTCTCCACCTCATTCTTATACTCTCTGAATTTCTCAAAGGCCTCAGACTTGTACTTTATTAAGTACACATATCCATACCTTGAGAAATCATCAGTAAATGTAATGAAGTAGGAGTAACCTCCAATGGCATGAGTTGACATGGGTCCACATACATCACTATGTATGA
Organism: Musa schizocarpa; assembly: GCA_900464855.2. Classification (NCBI taxonomy): domain Eukaryota; kingdom Viridiplantae; phylum Streptophyta; class Magnoliopsida; order Zingiberales; family Musaceae; genus Musa; species Musa schizocarpa. Next base: position 11,471,780 of record LS990918.1, read on the forward strand.
GTTCCAACAACTCATTGGCTCTCTCCAGTTCTACTAAATGGAGATTTGGTCAGTTTTCCACGAATGCAAGGCTCACAAGTTGTATATGACACATAGTCGAATGGATCTAGATATCCATCATTTAGCAACTTTTGAATCCTTCTTTCATGGATGTGACCTAGCCTACAATGCCACAGGTATGCACTGTTCAACTCATCTCGTTTCCTTTTGGACATATTTACATTCATGATATGTGGAGTGGTGTCTAACATAAATAAACCATTATGCAATGTTCCTTTCGTGATGATCTTATCATCTAATAATATCGAACAACCATTGTTCTCAAAAACAAATTTATATCCACTAACTGTTAAACATGAAAATGGAGATAATGTTTTTGATAATAGAAGGAAAAAATAACATGCATCTAATGCAATAAAAGCTCCACTAGGCAGGATGTAGGGCGACCTCGCCAACAGCTAATACAAAGAACTTTTGCTCCATTACCCATCTTGAGGTCCATCTCAGCCTCTCTGTAGTCTCCTAGGTCTTGCCAGAACCTACAACGAATTGCATATATGATAAGCACTACCGGTATCCAATACCCATGTGTTATCATAAGAGTTTGACAAATGGAGATTGATCATGAATGTACCTGAAGCTTCATCAAGCTTTTGTTTTGCCCTTTCTGCAAAGTACTCTTTGCAGTTTCTCTTCTAATGCCCATCTTTACCACAGTGGAAGCACTGGCCTTTGTCCTTTGCTGGGTCTTTCTTAGCAACCTTTGCTTTACCTTATTTGCCCTTGCCCTTTCCCTTCTTAAGGGACCTTTCTACTTTCCTTTTCTTTATGGTCTCACCAGTGTAGAGAACTAGCTTCTCTTTCTTAATAGTACTCTCTGCCTCCCTCAACATATTGAGGAGCTCTGGGAGAGTCACCTCAAGCTTGTTCATATTAAAATTCATTATGAACTGTGAAAAGGAATATGGTAGGAACTGAAGCACAATGTCCACACACAAGTTATCCTCTAGGACCATTCCTAGACCTGTGAGTTTCTATATCCACTCAATCATCTTTAGGACATGGTTCTCAACCTGTCCCCTCACCATCCTAGCTGGAAAAGGCTCTTAGATATCTCATATCGTTGAGTCCTTCCCTGTTCCTCAAACAATTTTCGGACATGTAGGAGAATGGATCCGCATCCATCTTTTCATGTTGTCTCTGTAACTCTCGAGTCATAGAGCCCAACATATAGCAATCGAGCAAGAGTGGAGTCATCAATGTACTTCACGTGGCGGCGATCTCATCCTCGCTTGCCCTTCTTCGGCGTAGGCATCATCAGATCAAGGGCGTACACAATTTTCTCCTCCAACAGAGAACAATTCTCAAGTTCTGAGCCAATCCGTATAATTTGGACCAAGTAAAGGCGGTTGACATCAAGTATGCCACGTAAAGGGATTTGAAAGACATTTTCTCAAAAATAAAGATGTAGCGAAAATAAATAACATGCAGATTTTGCAAGAAATAAACTATCAAGATATGGACTTCTATCTTAATATGCTCCCACTATTTTACTAACGAGTCACGCGACACCCTCGGCCGCGTGAAACGGAAGTCTCCAAAGCAGACTTTCTAGTGGGGATCAAGATCCAATCAGCGTCTTAGTGTAACCTCGAGGGACTCGACCAATCACACTAAACCTAAAAAAGTAGGCAACTCTTGCGATCACAACTCCTTGTGATTCCCGTCCCCGTTCGGCCTCCGAATCACCATGGCCTCGAGGGACTCGACCAACCATGATGCTTTCGGTTAAGTCAACACCTTCGTTACAAGATGAGTCCGATTTGATGATATACCCTCGAGGGACTCGACCAAGCATACCATGTCCTCGGTCACCGGTGACATCTCTATGTCGTAAGCAAGATAGCGAATCGCGATATAGGTGAGTCTCGAGGGACTCGACCAACTCAACCTACACCGAATCGGTTCCTACCATACCATAACGATGGAAGGCCACGGGTCAATCTAATTGCCTCACGTTTACCAGGCTTTAATATTATCGAGAGATGTTTCTATAATTTGGTCTCCCTAATATGACATGTCACACATATACATATTTAATATATATCTACATCGCATGCAAATATATATATATATATCTAGCATGTGTATAAGCAATCACATCGGATGATTATGGACCACGACCCTAATATGATTAGGCCCGAGCCAAAGAGGCCTAATCACTCACATCAAGATCTATGTGTGCAACGGTGCATCTCCATGCCCTCGTGATTGTCCATCTTGTCCTCGTCGGGTTCGGTTACATCTTGATGCATCTCCATGCATCACGATCGTCCGTCTCGTGGGTCCCGCTTATCGCATCCACGCTCATTGCGCCTCCTCATGTGATTACAACTTAATCATAGGCACGCAGGCCCGACAATAAACGAGAAATATAATGGAGGTTCGCAGACCTCAATAATAATAATCACAAGTACACACATCACACGATCCATGATCATCCGTCCACACATCATACATCACATGTATAAATAATCATCATCATGTAGGACTACTAGATAATAATAAAAATAATAATCAACTAAACCTTTTAATTAATTAATATTTTTCCAAATCGGGGATATGTAGGGAATTTCTCAATTCCTAAGGGTATTTTCATAATTTGGACAAAAGACAGAAAACTGAATTTCTCAAATTCACGGGGGCAAAACTATCCTTTGCCCAAAACCCTAATTCCCTCTGGCGCCATTGCTGCCACCGCCACCCTCGGCTGGCGGGCAATCTTGAGGGTGAGGGCACCGCCCTCGCCTGCAGGCTGCACCCATTGGCCGGGCGGCGACGTCGTTACCGGGTGGGCGCCCTCCTCCGCGGGCCGCTCCCTCGGGTGTGGTCTTTATCCGCCAGCGGTCGCCCCCGGGGGGGTTTCGCCATGGAGCAGCCGACGGCGGCGGCGTCGCTGGCTGCCGCCGCCTGCAGCAGGGCGCCACTTCCTTTCGGCGGCAGGAGCGTGGGCTGGTCGCCCAAAAAGCGACAAGCTTGCGCAGCGCACGACCACGGGTTTCTTCGCAGTACGCCAGACCGCCTCGCCCACCTTCGGTTGCGCTACACGCCGCACGATCGAGGGCAGCAACTGTTGCTGCCCTTCCTCGCTTTAAATCCAACGATTTTGACGTCAATATTCTTCCTAAACACAACACATGTAGTTCAAAACCAATCATTCGCATCAACAACCTGGCTTTTGATACCACTGTTGGGAAATCATGGGGGCGACATCATATCGCGCAGCTGAAGAACAAGAAAACAAAAATCCCCAATTCCCAAAAAAAGATGTTAGTCGTCAGATGCGAAGATTGGTCGCGAAAAATCCGCCAGAAACACAAAAAACTGCGTATAGAGATTGTGTTACCTAGGGAGATCGATATATCCTGTTTCCTTGCAGATCCTTAGGAGAGGGTGAAGGAGGTCAAGCGTCCTCCTCTCTGGCGGTGATCCACACAGCAAGGGGTTGCGGCGACCCTCCTCAAAAAACTCCGTGCCTCGAGGTGGAGAGGGAGGAGAATAGGAAGGCAAGCAAAGACTCTGGCCTATGAGGCTATGAATCCCTCCTATTTATAGAGATCCTGTGTCAAACCCTAATGGGTCCTTCCCTAGTGGGTATTGGATTTGCATCCAATAAGACAAGGGCTCCGTCGGATATCTCATATCCCAACCTCTACTCATCGCAAATGCCTACCATATGTGTGTGACCCTCTAGGCCCAATATCGAGTCGGCCGTGAGTCATACCTATCGAACTCCTCCTTCCTCGGTGAATTATTATCTCAGTAATAATTCACTCACTCATCGACTTCTTGACGTATTAGGCCACGCCAGAGTCCCCGGTCGATCTGGGGAATCCAATCCATTGGACCTGTCTGTCCTCGGTTACCATGTACCTATAGTCCCTCATCCATCTAATATCCCGAGACCGATATCGAGCATGGTGTTGTCGGACCCATACGGTTTCTACTCGAAGTCTCGCTCTAATCCTGTTCTCCCGGAGAACTCTTTCTCTCTCAACCCGAATGACCTCGGCCGGGATTTGTCCGAGCAAGAACACATGGGATATTCCTCTCATGACGCAGAGAGTGGATGATCCTCTATCGACACTCAATAGCCCTCGTAAGGTCGACTACCACTCCCAATGACCAAATTGTACTAGATCCGGGACAGCCAAACTTATAAGTCCGGTATCAAAGAGTGGAGCACTCATACAGACATCCTTGGTGTCTCAAGTCTAAGGACCGATATATTACTAGGACTCTGAAATCGCCGTTTGACAATAATGCATCATCAACCATCCAAAGATTCGTAAGCGGATCAATCGAAGAACTCATTCTCCAATGAGCACTGCATCAGTATCCCTAGTGTCCCTACACGAAGCAGCTATGAGACCAGCTGCATCCATCATATGGATGGGTATACAAAGACACCCGGTCTATCCGGTTATCACGATGTCCCTCTCGAAAGTAACCTATAACCGGGATTATTTAGGATATGTGTTTAAAGGTGAATCGATCTCATTATCGTGATCTCATCACGATCCGATTCCCATTGCACAAATCCAAGGACATCACAATATATATATGCATTTATGCAATAGTTATAAAGTGATATACGTCAAAATATAATAAGCAAAAAGATTCTGTATCAAGTCACACGTGCCATCACTCACGTGATTGGCTTGCTGGGCACCTATGACTAGCATCCTCTACGCGGCCTGCCCGCCTAAGTAGCTCCTCGGCCACAGCCTACCCAAGAGCTCCTCGGCCTCATCTTGCCCGAGACCACCTCCTCGGCCACATGATGCCCGAGCCCACACCTGCGCTGTCTGTCCGCCTATGTCGTGCTACTCGGTCGCATGACCATCGCGACCACGCTTGCGCGGTCTGTCCGCCTGCGTCGTGCTACTCGGCCGCATGACCAACGCGACCACGCCTGCGCGGTCTGTCCACCTGCGTCGTGAACCTCGGTCGCATAATGCCCGAGATTAACCTGCACGGCCTGCCTGCCTGTGTCGTGCTCCTTGGCCCCATGTTCCCGAGACACACCTGCGCGGCCAGCCCGCCTGCGTCATGCTCCTTGGCCCCATTCTCCCGAGACATACCTGCGCGGCCAAGCCCGCCTGCATTGGGCTCCTCGGCCCTTCGGCTCCATGTTCCTCGAGACCTCGGCCACAGCTTGTCCGAGACTTCCTCTGCGCGGCCTGCCCGCCTAAGTAGGTCCTCAGCTCCTCGGCCATAGCCAGCCCGAGACCACGCCTGTGCGGCTAGCCCGCCTACATCGTGCTCCTCGGCTCTTCGGCTTTACGCCACTCGAGACCACGCCTGTGCGGCCAGCCCGCCTGTGTCGTGCTCCTCGGCTCTTCGACTTTATGCCACCCAGGACACACCTGCGTGGCTAGCCCACCTGCGTCGTGCTCCTCGGCTCCGTTCTCCCCGAAACTGCGTCCGCACGGCCAGCCCACCTAGAGACAGAAGCCATGCATCGGACTCCCCTAGCGTGACAACCGACACATAGCTCCTTTTTGGGAATATGATAAGGGCAAAAATGGCGATGTGACACGCTATGACGTCAGCCATGCCTGAACAACACACTGCCCGAGGAGCTTTGACCCCGTACACTCGACCGAGGCAAAGGTTCACGTCGACCGAGGCATGCCCATACCCTGCGGTAGCCCGGTTCTCCACGCAACCCCAGTGGCAATGTCAGACGCCACGAGAGGTACTGTCCTGCCCCTACAAGCAGCCACATCAGGTAACATCAAACTCATCTATAAATACCCCCGAGTTCTAAACGAGGGGGGGACTTCTTCACTAGAAAAACTCCCTTTCACATCATCTGACTTGATCGTCGGGAAGAACACGAACACAAGCACAAGCACAACACACTTGGAGGCATCTCTTCCTCCAAAACCCTCTGTGCAGGTGCGAGACGGTGTCGCCTCTTCCTGGCGCTGCGGCGGAGCTTCCTCCCGACCCGAACCACCGTGCTCGGCCGTCGGGAGACCCGAGGGACGTCTGACCCGAGATCCTCGACATCCGGACCCCCGAACCGAGCCGCGACGGCCCCGAGGCCACGGCTTAAACAGATGCCCTCCGCATCACGGGGTGCGTCCGTGAGTCGACCATGCGGCGTGGTGTGGTTCGGCCTACGTGACGTGGTTGGCTCAAATTGGGATGTTGGGTTAGGGATTGGGTCGAGTGGATCAAATCGACTCAAATTGATTAGCACCCGATATGGATCGAGATGATGACCCGATCATCCGAATAGTGACTTGATCCAACGATACGAGAGTCAAATCGATTAGTATCGGATATATGTGATATAATTATTTATAGTGATTGGACCTAATGTTTTCTGTCATAGAATTAGAATAATTAATGTTGGGGATTGTTACGTCGTCGTCGAGATGTTAGCTTGACTTGGTCCGATCCCGAGCACGCACAGTCCCCCACACATAAGCTATGGTCAACGAACATTAGTGTCGAGTCGGGTTGGGTCGAGGTCTCTCTCTTGGCGGGTTGTTGCTTCTTTTCCTCGGGGGTTCATGTACAGATGCCAAAGTCGAGAGGGGGTTTCTTGGTTTGGCCCCTTTGAATGTCGAGTAAGTATTAAGTGTAGTTGAAGTGTTTGAGGCCTCCCTGGTACCAATCAAGGTGTCAGCTTTTATACTTGTGAACGAAGGTCAATCATATATGATTGACTCCTCGGATGGTTGGTTTGTACTTCTCATACGAGCACTGATCAAGCTACATCGATTCATGCTACATAGTATCATTCCAAGCTTTCCGGAGCGGTTACGTGCTACGTAGCATCGTCTTAGATGGCCTCGGACAACGCAAGAGCAGGTAATCATCCCATTTGAGCCCGAGATGACACGTCGACGTAATGTGTCGCGTCAATCTCGAGCCTCCTTATTGGCACTAATGTGATTGCTGATTATTACCACATGGGTAGTATCGAAATATATTATATCAATTAATATTCTATTGATTTATTTATCAAAAATTTAGAATATGTTAACTCGCTTGGTTAATAAATATTTTTTTCAATAATTGTAATATTCTAAAATCAAAACTCATCCTCACCTTGGAAGTATAACTATGATCATACGAGCACGAATGCTATTATTGGTCTTTCGAGGAAAAATAAATATATTTTTTGAATTTATATAATTTATGTCCCCCTAAGAACTTGTAGTTTGCGACATTTTCTATTAGATTTTATATGTTCTCCATATTTGGGTTGAGTAGCTTTAAGAATATTTTAAAACGTTTGCATCAAGCATAAGAATAATAATATTAGCTCAGACTAAGAATTGTAAGTATTCTTTAATAAGATAAAGTAAAAGATATTGAAAGAAAAAATTATTATATTAAATAACGTATAAGACAGACAGTCACACCTATCACTAATAAATGGGTTGTCTCAAAAGACAAAGTTAAAATGTTAACTCCCCTACGGACAATTAAAGCGATGAAAAAAGCGAAGAAAGGAAGGAAATTGTGAAGAGAATAATTAGTGAAGGATGATTGTTTTTTGGACTTTTCAGAAAAGTGTCTCTAGCTTTTAATTTAATTTAATATCTTATATTTCTTGTAACACTTGTATTCCATTTGTTCTCTCTTTGTCCTACTAAGTCTTCACCTTCACTTTCATCCTTAAATCTCGTCGTACAATTATCCCATGATGACTCGCATTTGCACCATGAGATCTTATTGACCCCCTCACTCATCTCGTTTCTATGGCTTTTTCTCATGCAAATAAATAAAGTTGAAGACGATGATGGAATCGAGGGTTAGACAAAGATTATGAGAGGAGGTCCTACGATCAATATTTACAAAAAAGATAACAGACAAGAATGATATGACGAAGACCATTAGACGATTACGAGGGACATTATAAGTATTATAAAAAATGTGAGGCACCCTTAAAACACGTAATAGGAGTTGTTTTCTTCGGAAAATTCGTCTTAAAAAAAGGGTATAGAATAATATAATTCCAATTATAAACCTATATTTAATCAAATATAATATTAATAATTATATTTCTTAAGATAAGATAAAACATAGAGAGAGAAAATAGGTCGCGTCAAGTGTTGTTCTTTAGGAAGTGCGTCGTACACGGCCCAGCCAACGGGTCTTATCGGGTCAAAAAGCTCATTGCGTGAAGCTGCCTCCATGATTTGGTGGGAACAAAAACGAATCTGCCTCCCAACGCCACTCTATTATTTCTTTCCAATGATGATGTTGAAGCGTGAGGTAGCAAAGGTTTCATGTGGGGCTCCATCACCAACTCAAGTAACCCTCTAATTCGAATGTGTTTGTATTCCTACTCGGAGCCACTATTGTTCTTCTCCAATCGTGCATCCATGTCCTGTATTGTATTTTGAATCCGAATAATACAAAGGGCATCACAGTAGAACACGAATCGTTCCTCGGAAACGGGAAGCCCGATCTTTGCCGCGATCCTCCTCAAAAGAAGCGGCGAAGACCGAGCGAGCGACGTGACATCCTCATAATTCTCCGCATACTGCTTGTTATGCGGGAGACGGCTCCTTCATCCGACGGTGACAATGGCTTTCTACGCCCGATACCAAGGGTGGAGATTAGCCCGCATGGTTTTCTGCGTACGCGCATAGTCTCGTCGACGCAAGGCTACGTCTCGATCGTAGCCGTCCACCCATGACAGGATCCAACGTCGCCCCGAAGCAAACTGGTCCCGGCCCTACGATCGAGATCGAACGGAGGCTGATCTCGGATAGAAAAAGGTCGTGACCCGGCGCTGCTGTTACCGGGTCGCATGTGCTGTAGCCGTTTAGTTCGGAGGAGGATCCGGACACGCGGGTGTGCGTGCTCATCGTCCCGTTGCCGACGCGTGTTATCTTAAGCAAGCTGGTCGAGATCTATCGGCACACATGGCTTTTCCTGTTTGCGGGAGGGAGCTGATCGTAACCACATTACTCGTTTGGCTTCAACCGCACTTTTCGCGCCCTAGATTCCGTGTACAAGTTGTGAAACGTACGGCCCCGACCCCAAGTGTCGTAAAGCACGTTTGGCTAATCCCAAGGAAGCAGAGTGTCGGGCTTATGGAGGTTTAATTATCGGTAAAGGAAGCACTTAACTGTGTAACTTTGACAAAGAAGCAATTCACTGAGGATGAAGAGGAATGAATCGGTCAAACAGAATGATTTGGGTCAGCGTTGATTTCTCTCGCCGATTCTGGGCCTAAAGATGTGCTGTCAAAGGCCAACGACTTCCTTAGATCATGTGATTAATCATGATATCGTCTTCCCGAAAGAATAAGACAGCGCTCGGTGTTGCTTGCTTGCTTTTGAAGTCCACACCGTCGAGCCTACGTAAGTTTTCCCATCGCCACCTCTTACGTCCGAATGCGCTCCTCCACGATGGCCAAACGCCTCCGTCTCCGCTTGTCCCGTGTGCTACCCTCCGGCTTCCGCTTCAAGGGCAACGGCGCCGCTTCCTCGCTCGTGAGCTCCGACGTCGACTTCCCTGCGCCCCCGCCTCCCCTCCCCCGGCGTCTCCACCCTCCACTCGTCTCTGCCTCCTGCTGCCGCCCCTCCCGCCGCCGCTCGCTGCCCGAAGCCGTCCCCCCGCTGACGATGGATTCGCCTGCTTACCTGTGGCGGAAGGAGGAGAAGTGGTGGCACGTCGTGGCCTGCGCCGCCGACGACGAAGGCCACTCTCCCTCCACTCCTCGCCAGAAGATTGACTCCGATGATGGGATCTTCCCCCCGCTGCCCACGCGGCGGCGGGGAGCGGAGCTCCGCTGGGGGCGCCAGCGGAAAGTGGCGTCGAGGAGGAGGACCTCGCTGCGGCGACTTCCGCGGGGCGGAAGCAACTCCTCGGCCGACACCGACAGCGGATGGTTCAGCAGCGAGGAGGAAACAGGGACGCTGATGTCGACGACGGACGTGGAGTCCTCGGACAACGTGATCCGGCGGCGACGGAGGAGAAAGAGCTTCGGGTGCGGCGGGGGGAGGAGGAGCTGGCCGTCGCCGGAGGGCTGGCCAGCGGTGGGGAGGCTGATCCCCTGCACCGCGCCGGCGGTGAGGGAGAGCTTCGCGGTAGTAAAGCTGTCGGAGAATCCGAAGGAGGACTTTCGGCGCTCGATGGCGGAGATGGTAGTGGAGAAGGATATCTTCGACGCGCGAGGGCTGGAGCAGCTGCTTCGCTGCTTTCTGTCCCTGAACTCCCGTCACCACCATGCCGCCATCGTCGCCGCTTTTAATGACATCTGGGACGCCCTCTTCCCGCCGCCGGCTGATGCCGCCGGCGCCGCCTGCCGCTGCTCTTCCCCGCAGTCAACGTTATGGTAAAGGAGGAAGTCTGAGGTATCAGAATAATATGCGTGTGTTGTTGGTGTGGTTGTGGGCTTGTCACAGTGCTGCCAGTGCGGGGATGCATGCGGAGGAAGACAACGGTATTGGATTCCGTAAATGAGTTGCGAATGAGTACATTTCTTGTTGCAGAGAGAAGAGCATCGAATGGATACCACTAGGAAACTACAAGAATGAAAATTAAACTGCTGTAAATTGTAGATAAACCTCGAACTTTGATGTCATCCCTGCAACCCGCAAGAACATCCCAACTACAAACACTAAAAGCTAGAAATCATCTAGTTACTCGAAAAATCCAGCACTGCAACCGATGAGATGTTTGAGTAGTCTCAGAAAAAGAGCCAAAAGTTGGAAACGTGGCTCTATCTGATACTTAAGCAGACACGCAAAGCCCAAACAGAGATCAATCCGAAATCGAGACCCGATCCAAGATCGGGTAACCTTGATAGAAGTGATGCGTCATCAAAGCGGATGTAGAAATCTAACGAAGTATAGAAAGAGATCATCTTAAACCACGAGTAAGATGCAATATGCATTCGATTCCATCTAAAATATTTACAGGAAGGAAGTAATCAGCAGTAAAGGTGAGAGACCCCTGAAAGTTCATATCGTGCATCGCGAGGAAGAAAGACATTTCTTTCGTTCCTTCTCTTTCAAAGCATCGTCCAAAGCTTAGTTCCAACATCTTTGTTGGATGAACTTTCACTCGGAGCACATGGAGACTCGCTGCACGCTTTAGTGGGGCACCAAAATTTTGGACGGAACTGCTGTTGGCATCATGGCCGCACCACAGAAGCAAGGATAAGAATGCAAGAGCTGATGACAGCCTTAGCTTTGTTTGATAGGTTGGCGGTGCCAGTAGATCTCCTCAAGTTGCTGAAGCAGTGGGCAGGGTTTTGGACTTTGTTTCTTGAAACTAAAAAGGCTTCTCCATCGCCATCGATAGTAAAACAAAGCAGCTTTTCTGATTGAAGAAATCAGTCCCATCAATCAGTGACGTATTTGACTTTGCAATAGAAAGATATCGATGATGATGGAGCTGCTGGTAATACCAGAGACCTTTTGGTGTGAAGAGAGTAATCTTCCTTTGCTGTTCGTAAGGAGTTATATAATGCATCAGATTCCTAACACAATCTAATGATTTGAACCTTCAGGTTTGTTTTCACTGGCATTTTCTTTGCCGAAACATGTAACCAATGGAGTCTTTTCAATGCCAGCTTACAGGACTGAAGGCTACGAGTATATATGTAAACAAGTCAAACTAGTAATGAAAAGCTGGAAAAGAAGAACAGTGAGAATGCTACATATCCCCTCTGTTTGGCTGTATCAATCAATCTATACAGAGAAAGAAACAAACCAAGGACGTGATAAATATTATCATACATGGAGTACAAGGCTACGTGATCTTTGAGTTACAACTAAGATCTACAGCTCCAGTGGTTGGAAATATCCTGTGCTATCTTCTGGGCATCCATGGCAGCTCCCAGCAATCCTCTCCTGGTGAAACCAGTGGCATACAGGCCATTGTTTCCTCTCCAGCTATTAGGGAACGAAGTCCGCGGGAAGCCATTCTTCTGACTGAAGAACTCCTCGTCCTTCTCCTCCTTGCAACATGACAATTCCACTGTAAGATATATGGATCGCTGGTTTATACAAGTGTGTGTGTCTATGTGAAGACAATATCGTGTGGGTCATCTAAGCGTACGATGGCCGCCACATCCAAGAGGCTCCCTCAGTGCAGAAGCGTACCACATGATTGCACTCTCTCCCGTCCACACACAGAATGGGCGTCGGGGAGGTCAGACTCAGATGTGTCCTCTCGGTGCTCCCTTCACTGGTACTGCATGTGCTTGCAAACAGAGCGGGTGGAGCGGATGCATCAGTACGCTCTTTTTGAAGTGGTAGTGAATTGGATGTCTCCGCCATGGACCAAAGTCACCATCGGAGTTCAATTGCATGTTCTTCTCAAACGAATCGCCCTCATCGCCCATGCTTCCAAATTGCTAGCGATAAGTGGAGAGATCCTTTGGGTGCACTTGTGAGGTGTGATGTCCCTGGAGCCATGAACTATGTTTGTTCTTGTATCTATCTATCTATCTTTCTATCCCAAAGTTGAACTCTCTTCACACAGGAAATCATCAATCAGCTGCAAGAGGTTCTGCAAGAACTAATCCTATGGAGCTCTCAGGACCTAATCCGAATTTTTTCTCAGGCTCTCTCAGTCTTAAATGTGACCAGAATAGATTTAGCTTGTCGAACAATTATAATCTTACAGTGATCTGCCTACAAAGTGTGCGATATTCTCATGTACCTTGAGCCAGGAAGTGACGCTGCTTCTGTAGCCTGTTGCTAAGATGATGGAATCGAAGTCCTCATGCGTACCATCCACGAAGTCGACCCCTGTATCTGTGAACTGCTTCACGTCAGGGACAACCTGCAGAAAACCACTGAGAATTAGGCTCATCTCAAGATCATCATACACATTTAACCCTTGTTATCATCGCAGAAAGAGAACCTTAATTTGGCCGCTTTTAATCTTGGCCAGAGTGCCGATGTCCAATACTGGGGTCTTGCCGGTGGTGCTCTTGAGCTCCAGTGGCCCAACCTTAGGACGCTTTATCCCATACTTCCCTGTATCTCCCAGTATCAGCCTCGCGCAAAACAGGAGGAAAGCATCTGCAGCTTCAACGGGAATCCACTTTAGCAGGAACATGGAGAGTCCAAACGTTGAGATCCCAAGTAATTCCCTCGGCAAGATGTGCAACTGCAAGATCATGAAAACGACAGAACACAATTGAGTCCAAGAGGAAGTAGGCAAAGCTGCAAGAGAGAGAGAGAGAGAGAGAGAGAGAGAGAGAGAGAGAGAGAGAGAGAAGGGACGATTAGTAGCTCACCTTATCTCTAACCACCATGGAAACCTTAGCATCATTGTAACAGAGGTCCAAAGCAACCTCCATGCCTGAATTGCCACAGCCCACCACCAAAACCTTCTCTCCCCGGTGGTCATCTCCCTTCACGTAGCAGCTGGTGTGCAGCACCCGTCCACGAAACTTTGAGATCCCGCGGATATCTGGCCACACAGCCTCTGCATTCTCCCCCGTCGCAACGACGAGCCACCGGCATATGAACTCCAAGTCGTTCGTCTGCACTCGCCAGAACCCAGTGCTCGGATCATACTCGGCGTGCCCAACCTCCACGCCGAACAATGGTTTGATGTCGAAGTGTTCGACGTAGGCATCCAAGTAGCTTACGAACTGCTGCTTGGTGGGGTACGTCGGCAAGTCTGGTGGGAAGGCCATGAAGGGGAGCTCGCAGTACTGCCTGGGGAGATGAAGCCTCAGGCGCTCGTAGGTCCTGAGCTTCCACGAAGGGGCGATGCAAGTCTCTTTCTCGAGTATCAGAGAAGGGACACCTCTGTCTTTGAGGCACGCAGCTGTGGCAAGACCTGAAGGTCCAGCTCCTACGATCAGGGGGCCGGGAACCCAGACCTGCTTGAGATTTGACGCCATGGGTGGCCCATAGAGCTTTAGTTGCAGGATTGGAGAATCATGCTGATTGCCCGTAGTAAACTCCCCTGCGGTTGATCGCTTATTTTCGATTCTTCTTTGCATAATCGTCATAAGAACAACAGCTATTGGAGAAGCTGCTGTAGAACTAGTGATCGCACACAAGTGTTGAAGAGAGAAAGATCCTCAGCAAATGTGTTCTTAAATAGAGTGAAAACAAAATGCTGAATAAAAGGAGAACTAACTGAGAAAACAGTGTCTACACAGGCTGAAACTTCAAGACTTCTGATGAGCCAGATTTGAGAGCACAAATGGAAAACTAAGAGTGTTGAAGAACATAAGAGGGGTTTGTCCTAGAAGAGACAGAGCTTGGATCATTTAGTTTTGGCTGCAGAGCTGCTCACATATATACATATATATAGCAGTAGCTGGAACAGAGAGGTTCTTCATCATGGGGAGGAAGGACTAGTCCAAGATAAATGGCTTAGATACAACCTCCTACTCATAGCAATTTGGCTAACTAAAAGCCAAAAAAGAGGAATGAAGAGATAGAGAAGATGAAAACAATTGGGCAGGAATCAGAACATATACACACACACATACTAAATACCTGTGTGAGAAAATCCATAGCCACAGGAACATTAGATTTCAACATGCAATAAATGCCTGTCTAATATTACTTCTCTTTCCCTTGAGCATAACAGCTTGAGCTGCCATTGGTTGATCTAAGGAGCATATCTTTCTTCTTGTAGCATAACTGGATTTGCAATGTGTGCAGTACTCTCTCTCTCTCTCTCTATATATATATATGTTGTCCAACTCTTTCCCTTTGTAGTTATCTAGTTGTATTTTTCTAGTATGTATCTATCTATGTGACATGGTCCAGTGTGATGTGGGGACTTAATTCCCCTGCCTCTTAAATTGGGTATGGGCACTACTAGAAAATGAAACTTTTGTCACTGCTTGCACAAAGACTTGTGGAGGCCCAAGTCTCTCTCTCTCTCTTGTTTCAAAGGAGATTGGAAGGAGAGCTGCTTTCAACACTTTTTATCTTAATGCAAGTTCTTAGTCATAATTTGTTAAGGTATTATTATATTGGAACTTCTCCTAAAAAATTAATATTTTAGGATTTATGATAGGATAGCAAAATATAAGTTTGGATCAAATGCATTTCTCCTTTATTTCATGCGAATTTTAATTCATCAAATGATTTAATGTACATGATGATAGATTTTTTTTCTTTGAATGATAAACCTTTGGAATTTAGTGACCCAATCAAAATTTTATAAGTATTTACTATTATCAATTAGGATTAAATGGTATTGAATAAGGGTGCCCTAAGGGAAGAGAACAATGTAAAAAAGCCTTTTGGAGATTTTTTTTTAATTTTTTAAAGACTTTTTTTTTTTTATCAAAAGATGCTCATTCCATAAGAGCTATCCTTCTACTAATTTTAAATATATTCTTGATTTGATAATCAATCCTTTTTTTTTTTCTTATGGATCAGTCTATAGTGTGAATTGGTCTATCGAATTATATCAGTTCTTAGCTACAATATTTTTTTACTATATTATAATATATTTTATAATATTATTATAAATAAATAAAAAGATGATAAAAGAGTCAAAGTGCTAAATTAACATGCAAATCAATAAATAG
Organism: Musa schizocarpa; assembly: GCA_900464855.2. Classification (NCBI taxonomy): domain Eukaryota; kingdom Viridiplantae; phylum Streptophyta; class Magnoliopsida; order Zingiberales; family Musaceae; genus Musa; species Musa schizocarpa. The sequence goes on from LS990918.1 coordinate 11,487,345, forward strand.
AAAGTAGGAGAGTTTTGTAGCTCTTTGTTGCTCTACCTTATCCTCCAATGCACAAAAAATTAAATGAAGATATCATGCACTTTATTCTTGATTATGCTTATTTTTTTTCATATTTGAAATGATAAGGACCTGAAAGACATGAGATTTCTAAAATTAGGGATCAGGCATGAATATTTGAGTTTATGCCTAATTGTAGGTAAATCTATACCTAATTGTAGGTAATAAACCAGAATCATATGATTATCTGATCTTGTAACCTTATATCTATTATGATCCTGTGCTAAACCTAATAAAAAATAAACTTTCTTCATGTTAAAAAAACAATAAACACAAAGGTAATAACAGAAAAGATAAGTCTTCTAATAAATCCTAATAGAAAGCCAACCAATATTAAATTTAAAAATTATAACACCTCAAGTAACAAAATAATCTAACAAAGAATAATAGGGAAAAAGGCATTTATATGTCTATCCTTTTTAAGCTTTAAAATAATATATTTGTCACTCTTTAACATAATGTAGAGTATGTAATCCCTCCAGTTTTCATCATAAAGTTAAATGTAATGGGTGATAATACAAAAGAAAAACCAATTTATAGGAATATTTATGATAATTCTTAAGAATGTGTGTGTGTGCGTATATATATATATATATATATATATATATATATATATATATATATATATATATATATATATATATATATATATATATATATATATATATATATCATATCTCTCTCTCTCGCTCGGGAAGGCTCGCGAGCTCACACCGAGTGTGGAGATTTTGCCGACCGCCAGCGTTTCCTGGGTTGCCTCGCCCGCTGTTTCCTCGCTTCCTTAATCCTTTCCCGAGATCGACATTCCGTAGCTAGTCCTCTCCTAAGTATTGATCTTGATCTCGATTCATTTTTTTCTTGCTTTTTCGTGGTTTCTTCTGCGGGGTTTTGCACGAAACTTGGATGGTTCTTCTGGTCTTGGTCAACAATCATGTTAGTTCTTCAGAATCGAGACTCGTTTATTGCCAGATGGAATGATTTTGGACACCACGCCAAGCCTGACGCCGACCCAATTCCTGGTACCACTGCTCCTGGGGAGGTATTGGTTCTTGTATTCTTTATTCCCGTCTGTAAATTATGTGTGCGGTTTTATGGCTTCAAACTTCGCATTTCGCACTTCTTCTTCTTCTTCTTCTTCAGTTTATGATTAAAAGTTTTTTTTTTTTTTTTTTTTAGAAAGCTTTTGGTTTGATTAGATTGGTTGAGTTACTGCGTGTTAGGTTTTTGTTAGGCTGTTTGGGTCTCGATCGACCACTTTCTCTATTTCGACAATCTTCTTGAAGTTGGCCATAGTGGAGCATATTTTTGGTTCTCTCTAATCTGATCTGATGAATATAGTGCACACTGAGCATCTTTTTGGTTCTCTCTAATCTGATCTGATGAATATAGTGCACACTGATAGTGTTTTGGTTGGTATTCGAGTTCTTTGTTGTATTTGGTGAAGGCTGATGTTGAATGATATGGGAAGGAATCGATCCATTGATGTTCAACGTGGTTAGCATGGAAGTGAAGTGATACCGAGGATTAATTGATAGTGGTGGAGTAGTCATGATTCAGCAGATCACTGGTGCACGATGTAATGTGAAGTGACAGTAGCGAATGAGATGGAAAACCGCGGGAATGAAGACAAGGGCTGGTAGGTGGATGAATTTCACAAGATAAAGTATATAATTATGTCAAGTTATAGAGAAACCCGAAAATGTTTCATTACAATCCACAAAGAATCTTTAAAAGTTTCATCAAGAACACATCACATATCGAAGCATCTTCATAGAAACCTAACTAGGGCACCATTGATACAAACAAAAGGAATTCTAGAAGAGAAAAAAGAAACAATGAAAGGGCACTCTGCAGAGTCTCCAATTCAGTATCTGAAGACAGCATATCATTTTTTGCTGGACAAAGGTGCCAAATTTCTTTTTGTGATAGTTGGCCTAGATAGGGATTTCTTTTGTTTAAAAGTGGTGGCCAAGGTTTAAAAACCATGATCTGATGAGAAGCAAATTGGCCAGTCTTGGAAGGAGGCAACATGAACTAGTGAATGGAAACTCTACTTTGAAGTAAAATTGCACCATAGATTCTGGTACACTTTTGTCAGAATTTTATGCTTTCTATTTCCCTGGACTTCATGCATCAGTAATGGGCCTAACAGGAGCATGTGACTACTTGGCTGGTGGAAATCAATGCATCCATTTGCTCTGGTTTGAGTATGGTGCAAAGCGTGGCAGTGGGTGATGCTGTTTCAGAAGCCACAGTTGAGAGTGAAAGTAATGTTCCGGATGAAACCTCCTTGACCAATATTTTAGGCATAATTTAAAAGGTTCTAGAATTCTGACAGATGTCGGACACCCAGTTTAAGGAAAAATATGAATATATGATCATTATGGATATCATGATTTCAGTGGCATATCATTAGATAGAATGATAAGTTCTGTCTTTTTCACACAAATAATATCTACATACATTTGTTAGCTTGATAATCCTTTGCAGTATCTTCTCTTTCTCATGAGATAGAAGACACTCATGATGCTCGAATAATGATATAAATTGATTTTATAAATTTCTAACCAGACAAGTTTTCTGAGTTCCTGCATGTATTTTTTTCTGCACTGATGGTACATTGCTCATGGCCATTAACCTTTTTTTTTAATTATTTAATCACGGTTTCTGATTCTAGGATGTTCTTCATCCTATGTTTGTTCAATCTCAACATACTGTTTCATCCTTGTTTGACTAGATTTCATCCAAGAATTCAAGCACTTGTTGGTTCTGTGGTCTTAATATAATATTTTGTGACTGACCATGAGCCTCTTGTCTTCCTGTTTTTCAGGTGAAGTTAAGAGAATTGTCTCAGGTATTAAACAGCTTCTTCTCTGAACAAATGCAAGCTTTCTGTTTCATATGTTGCTTAGACTGTTTCTGGTTTTTTTTTTTTTTCTTTCTTTTTCCTAATGCAGAGGTCTTAGGTTGACAATTGACTTGTTGTTTTTGTTCTTCATTGCAGGTTGGTTTTTTGGGTGAGGCAGAGACTCCCACCTTCCTGTTCTTTTTTGTTTGCATAAGCTAAAATATTCTTGGTAAGTGAACCTTTTTATCTTTCACCTGTTTATTACTTGAAATTGAGGATTTTTGTTAATTCTTTTGAGTTTTTTTTGTCCAATAAGTGAACTTTGAATTTCCTGCCCTGGAGTCCCTTCCATCTTCTTCATTAAATCTATTTTTAACAAAAATCAGCTTCTGTATCAATGACGAAGTCAATTGGCATCTCCAAACATGTGCATCGACAGTAGCAATTCTGAATGATTTATCCTGGGCTGCCCTGCTCATGTCAATTGGCCATGAGAACACTGTGCATGCTGATGAAGAACCAAATGCAGATATGAACTCCTTTTTTGCCCTTATGGGCTAGTCTCCAGGTAGTAAACGCCTTAGCTTTGCTGATGATTTACTGCTTCTTTGTGATGGCAAGAACAGATCTGTTCAAAGGCTACAGCGAGCAAAATTTAGATGCAAGAGACCCTCAATCTGTTAAGATACAAGGAAAGGCACCATTGGAACTCAGGATTCCCATTTGTATCTTCCAGATTATGTACAAAGACCGGTGACTCTGGAGAAAATTTCTCCTAAATTGCAGGTGTTCCTAAATTGTAGATTGTCTACGGACAAAGTGTTCCAATCACAAATCAATCGCAAGTGCATGTGGTGTCCAAGTGTGACAAAAGGAAGATTCATCAGGTCCAAGAGCTTGTAAGTCTTACCGTTTACTACTTGTTCCTGTTCTTCCAATTCTTCCAAAGATTACAAGTACATGCTTCGATGTGCAGGTATGTTTATATGCAGGATTCTTATCGGGATACCAGCCTGCTTTATACTGGTCCTTAATCTGAGCAGATTCAAGTTATGTTTTGGTCCCCTACCATGATTGACACAGCGAGGCTTTCTGCCATCATCGTTTTCACCAGATGATCCATCTTCTATTGTCTGTCGAACATGGAGAATGTGATCTGTCCATGGCTTCCATTCCCAAGCAAAGATTTCCTTTCACGTGCATCAGAAGCTAATGGTCCAATTCGGTCGTACGGGTGTGGTGATTTGTGCACCTCAAGAGAGTACTCTGCTACTGCGTGTTGCTCTGACACAGATATATGCCAATCCACCAGGAGCTGAGATCTATCATGCAGATGTTTAATGCGATACTGTCTCCAACTCTGTTTTAGTGGCGTAATCGCATTTCCTGCAGCAAGCAGACTGAAATGGTGGTGGCTTCCTGCATTCTGATACGTGACAAAAATCCTCTAACTCACCATTACAGAGATGTTCACTTTTCTCCATCTCGCTCTCTCTATGGGGCCGCCATGTCCTGAAGAATGAGAGAGCCTGGGTGGTGTTCCAAGGAAGGTGTGTCAGCCATTGCTCTCCCAGTAAATGGTTGGGAGCCACTGCATGCTTGTGAGGGAACAAGGAGACTGCTTCCTTTGCAAGGTGGAAATATGACCCAAGTAGTCCAAGATCTAAGCCAGAATGGATCTTTACAGTCTGACAAAGCTGCAAGGTCTATGAATGGCGAGCAATCAGGTTGCAGGGGTAGACGTGGAGTTATTGCATCCTGCACAGAATCGAAGTCATCTTGGTGATGATCTATCTACACATGGAAGCACTGTGAAGAAACACTGCAGTGCATGAGCCAACATGAACATGGAACAGCTAGGCCCATGCATAAGTTTCCATCAAGGCGTCGGGATCTGTCCTGGTTAGAACATCCCTTCACTCTGCAGCAGGGAATTGTACCTCCCCATTCATTGCGGAGCAAATGCAAGTCAGTGAAAGAGACGACAGGGTGTTCGAATAGGCCAGAATTCTGTAAATTAGATGTCTCGATAAGGGTCTTAATTGGGGTCATCAATGAATAGTGCTTTGAAGGGCCTCAAACTGGGTGTTTGCCGGAGACTGCTACTTCAAATAGGCTTCATCTGAAGCTGACAATAAATGCAGCAATTCTACCCCCAGAAAGAAAACTACGTGGCCTGAGTTGTGGGATCTGAAATGAATGAGAGCAGTCATTGACCTCAACATCCTTTCATGTGGGGAGGCAGTGGCAGAAATCAAGTCCCCACACAACATCATTGCAGGTGGAGCACACAAATGCACAGTCCAGGCCAGCAGAGGAAACGAAGGCCAAGAGGGGGGGAGGAAGAGGGTGAGGATGATCTCGTGACCCATCATGATGGAAAAGTGTGATCAAACCTTGCAGAGAAACTAAGGCAACAATTACAATGACTTTAGTAATGAAATAAAATGGATGATGATCTATGTTGTCTTGTTGCTTTCACCAGCCCCTTCTCAACTCAGTTTGTGTGTGGGATCATGGGTGATATCAGATTCTGGCTGTCTCCTATCCTGATAGGTGACCAGATGACTTTTCTTTTCACGAAGGATGTAATAGATGCTTCAAAGATATTATCATCGGACTCAACTACATGAATTGGTTACTGCAATTGGGACATGGAGACTTGACGAGAAAACTCCTGCTCTCCTGCATTTCTCCTGAGATTTGAGGAACCGAAGGTAGATGTTCTCTTTCTGACAAGACTTCTGAATCAACAAATGCTATTATGTTTGGGCAGAATATAACAATAACATGTGGGCATCGTGAGTCCCAACTCTTCCGAGGCAAGAACAATTAGCCCACCTGAGAGAGTCAATCTTGGGACCTCCCAATCTGGCATCTACTATCTAAAGCCTCAGGAAGCATCCAAAGTTATTTACTCAACAATATAGAATTTGATCATATTATCATTTCCTAGAAAGATGGGTGGAATATGATCTTTTTATTTTGTTTATATATTTTAATATATCATCAATTGTATAGATCTGCACCAACTTGATATCAGTAAGCTGTAAGCTGAGACTGATAATATTGGAAAAAGAAATTAAATTGTGAATGGAAATCATCTGTGTAGAATGATTTAGAACTGAAGCCTTTAGATATTTATTTTGGGTGTTATGGAGCTGATCTCTAATCAACTCTTTGTTCCATAAGAAACATATGCATCGAAGTGACCTCCACAGAAAACAAAGAAAAGAGCACAGCGCAAGAGGAACCCGAACAATAATCTTTTCCTTGAGCAAAATGGTCAAAGGAGCTAAACACCTACAAACGAAGGATTTGGAACCTCCAAAGGTAAAAAGAAAAAGGAAGAAAACAAAGCTTTAGTCAATGAAGTTGATCATGAAGAGAGAGAGAGAGAGAGAAGAGTAAAATATTTTGCCGGCTTTTTGGTCGTATCCAGTCGCCTCCTGCACTGCCAGTGCAGGCAAGCTTTTATGATCTCTTTACGTGGATACATACCATTAACAAATTGCAAAAAGACTGTTGGAATGCAAAAGTTGGGACTACTCACTAATTAAGGCTTCTAAACCTCAACATTAAGCCACACAACACACGTGTCTATACGCTATTTACTCCCCAAGGCTGTCGCGTGTCCCATAAACCTCACTCATTTCCCCCAATTTTTTTAAGAAAAATATTTAATTTATAGGAATAAAGTAATTTATATGAAGGGGCCTGCGCTGCTGCGGACAGATGCCCCTCTTGCTTCCCACGTGGACAGGTATGATGTCTCCACGTCGTCTGCCTGGGTTTAACCCCGGGGCACGACCCATCTCCTAACCCGAGTTAACTGCCTCCTCCCACCGCCTCAATAGACCTTCTTTTATTACGTCGCGTCCTGTTTTCTGTCTCTCTCCTCTGTTTTCTGTCTTGCTGATCAGGGTCGCCCAAGAAGACCAGAAGCAGTACGCTTACGCTCTCAGCCCTCGAGTATCGCCCGGTAATGGGAGGTCGAGTGGTCAGCTTTGTCGTTGATTCGTGTCGGTTTATAGGGAGGCACCGGTCGGAGGAAGAGGAGAGTTAAAAGGTTCGCCCTTTTCTTGTAGTGGAGGCTGCTTTACTCAGCGCGTCGCCGGTGGATCGGTATTTTGTGTGCCGGCGAGGTGGAACGGTGGTTGGGAGCGCCGGTTTTCTTTTGGATTAGCCTGGCGTGTGACTGTGTTAAAAAAGACTGGTAGCTGGAGAAAGCTTCTTCCTTTTTGTTTTGGGCTCCATCTCTTTCTTCCTTTTTTTGTGTGCATTAAAGTTGAGAGAGAGAGAGAGATGGAAATGGAGAATTCCTCCGTCATGACTGTCTCCAACTCTGGCTCCGGCGAGGCAAGTGTGTCCTCCTCCGGTCAGCAACAACCCCCTGCGCCGCCGCCTCCACTTCCTCCGCCTTCGATTCCGGGGGTCAAAAAGAAGAGGAACCTCCCCGGAAATCCAGGTGAGTGAAACTGGAGCTTCTTGAAAGTTAAAAGGTGAGATCTTTTTCCACCATGTACTAATTCGAGTTGAATGTGGTGGTCGGTAGATCCGGAGGCGGAGGTGATCGCGCTGTCGCCGAAGACGCTGTTGGCCACCAACCGGTTCGTGTGCGAGATCTGCAACAAGGGGTTCCAGCGGGACCAGAACCTGCAGCTGCACCGGAGAGGGCACAATTTGCCGTGGAAGCTGCGGCAGCGGACGGGGAAGGAGGCGCGGAAGCGGGTGTACGTATGCCCAGAGCCGAGCTGCGTGCACCACGACCCGTCGCGAGCACTTGGCGACCTCACTGGCATTAAGAAGCACTTCTGCCGCAAGCACGGCGAGAAGAAGTGGAAGTGCGACAAGTGCTCCAAGAAGTATGCCGTTCAGTCCGACTGGAAGGCCCATTCCAAGGTCTGCGGCACTCGCGAGTACCGCTGCGACTGCGGCACCCTCTTCTCCCGGTACTTAATCTGGTCCTTGTGGCTCTGCTCTCTCCGATTTGGATCTTAGATATCGTTGTCATGCTTCTTCATGGTGTTTCGTTGTGGTTGGTTAGGAGGGATAGCTTCATCACCCACAGAGCATTCTGCGACGCCCTGGCGGAGGAGAACGGGAAGAAAGGGGGAGCAGCGCCACCGACGAACTCAAGACCCCCATCAGAGGATGATGGAAAGGCAGCTGCAGCTGCAGAAGCAACAGTAGCGGCAGCGGCGGAGGAAGCTCCGGCCGCGGTGGCGGCTCCGTCGTCGCCGCTACAGCAGGCAGCGCCACTGGAGCGGCAAGGTCGGTGGTCCTCCTTTGTGCTCGTATGTAGTTCTTGTACTTCTCGTTTTGGCTTTGCGGAAGAGTGCTATTTAATTCGAGGGAATGGGTGGAGGAGAGAAACGAAGGGGTTTTGTCGGATCTGAAGCTTCCGATGCAATAAAATAACGCGCGAAGTTAGCGGGGATTACGACATGGTTTTGTTGGTGTCTTTTGTCGCTTGATGCTCGCCGACAAGCCCCCGTCGCGGATCCAAGTGGAGAAGAGAAAGGTAAGAGTTTATGGTGAGAAGAAGAAGATGACGATGAAAAATGCGGCGACTTTTATAGAGAGGGACGTTTGCTTCCTTCCAAAAGCTCTGTGATTGGAAGCTTTCGATCGTTGCTACTAACTAAAGCAGTTGGATTGAATCGAAAGTCACAAGAAATCTACTCATATCCATGGCATCATTGCTCCTTTTTACACTGCTCTCTTTTCCTTTACATGAAATCTACCTTTTCTTTTTTGGTCTATTGACATGTTTGCAATCCTTTTGCAGAGCTGGAGAATCCAACCGAATTGCTGCAGTACATGCCGCCGCCTCCGGCCTCGATCGCCCACGCCAGCGGCGCCATCACCAGCAGCGGCAGTAGCAGTAGCAGCAGCAACACCAGCCTGTTCGCGAGCCTTTTCGCGTCCAGTGGCACCACCGCCGCAGCTCACGGCACCGCCACCTTGTCGGACCTTATGGGTACGATGAGCCACGTCGACCGGACACTCATGGATCCTCCCTTGCTTTGTCTTGCCACCAATCGAGGGCCAGCATCACTGTTCTCCCCGCAGGCGCAAGCTCATGATCGGCGCCCGTTCGCTCCGCCGCCTCCCTCCCCGCACATGTCTGCGACTGCGCTGCTGCAAAAGGCAGCTCAGATGGGTGCCGCAGCGACCGGCTCATCCTTCCTCAAGGGATTCGGCCTCGATACTCCCACGGGGCAGCAAGAGAGCATCCAGGATAGCAGCCTGCAATGGGGTCGTCGTCATCACCACCACCAGCAACTGGAACCGGAGCCAGCACCGATGCTATCAGCCCAACTCGGACTCGGACTCGCTTGTGAGCCGGACCTGATGATGGGATCCTCGCCATTGTTCGGACCGAAGCCGGCGACGCTGGACTTGCTGGGTTTAGGAATGGGGCCGCTGGCCGGTTCCACCAATGTTAGAATACCGGCATTGATGACTTCAATAAGCAGCGGAGGTGTCGACATTGGATCAGGAGCGGCCACCGGAGGGTGGGAAGGGGCGGAAAGAAAAGCCAAGTAGCCCCGCAGTTCTCCAGCCAATGGACTCTGGTGCGCCGTATTGTTAGTCCGGCAACCTAGTTCTCAGCGGCAGCTCGGAAGGGGAAGGGGAAGAGGATGAGGTGGGGGGGCCTGCATGTACTCCGTTTTGCACTATTACATCTCCATCGGACAGCGTCAGAGCTGTTCTTTCCCCAGCTCATCTGCTCATTTTTTCTGTATGTTTGTTCTGCTCTGGTTTTGGTAACGTACAGGAAAAATATAGTACTTGTACATATCGTTTATTTATGGTTCTTGAGACATATTGACGTGGGGTTCTTCAGCTTACCCCAAAAGACTGGCAAGTGCTGCCATTATCCAACCTGAAATAGAAGCTTGGCGGCTGGGGACGGATGACACCGAACCCATAAGTGGTGGTGTTGGAGCACTGGGTTGGATGCGTTCGTTCACCACGAAGATAGGTCGAGGGGATTTACAGCAGCTGATTGCCATGGACAAGCAACAAGATGCGGGAAAGCTAACCATTCTTTTTCTTCAGTTGTTCACATGGATTTCCTTCCGACTTCCCGTCTTCTCTTTCTCTTTTCACGTTCTGCGGCGGAGGTACATGATTTGGAGGGTTGCCTGTTGTAAGGAAAAAATCAAAGTTGCAGCTTTTAGATTGGCGTTTGGTTTTGGTCATTCTGCGTGTTGGAATGCGATCAATTTTGTTTTACTTCACATTAGATTGACTCCTCGAAACAGATTAAAACATCTGAATCGACTTCTATGTCAATTTGGATAATCTAAATCGGATTTGTTTCAGGATGCTTATCGAAAAGTACTTTTATCGTTCCAAAATATCTCACCACCCAAACCAGGTAGTGCGACATTTGGTGGAAAACACCGTGCCCCAGTGGGTTCCATCGGGGAATCCGTGTATAGTCTTGCGATCCCGTTCACGACACAAGATCATCGTGTTTGATGCTTCAAGAATCGTGTACGGATCAAAATCCCCAACCTCAACAGGGCCACAGCAACCACGATCTTCATGATTTCTAACATCTTACCGATCTGCGCTGGGCCCATTGGAAATGAAGAGATACGATCCACCGACAAGCAGATCTATGTTCAGTATTAGCACACAAGTAAACGGAGGCCAACAGAAGAAACTTCGCGTGCTACAAAAACATTACAGAAGACGAAAGAAGAGCATACACGAACAGAGAGAGAGTGAGAGAGAGCTTCTTATTTGCATCAAAGACTAGGAGAAGCTGCAGACACACCACACCCTATACTCTCCATGTATTATTCCACAGTCAACCTGAAGTCCCGCGCCACGTGATTCGACTCTTATTGCCTGCTCTCATGCTTATCTTCATCGTTCCCCGTCCACACACTGAATTCCTCTCAACTTCTCTCGGGAGCCTCCTCTTGTTCCTCCCGTCTCCTCGCTTCTTCTTCTCTCCTTGTTCCTTCCTCTTCCTCTGTCCTTCTCGCTTCTTCCTCCTCCCTCCTCCCCCCCTGCCGCCTCCTCTTGCTCTCTTCTGGTTTCCTCCTCTCTCGCTGCTTCCTCTTCCTCCCTTCTTCTGGCCGCCGCCTCTTGCTCTCTCCTCTCGGCTTCTTCCTCCTCCCTTCTCCTGGCCTCCTCTTCCTCCGGTCTCCTACCTTCCTCCTCTTCCTCCCTTCTCCTCGCTTCCTCTTCCTCCCTCCTCTCCGATCTCCTACCTTCCTCCTCTTCCTCCCTCCTCCTGGCTTCTTCTGCTTCCCTCCTAGCTTCCTCTTCACCCTCCGTCTTCCTACGTTCCTCTTCCTCCCTCCTTTTGGTTTCCTCTTCCTCTCTTCTCCTCGCTTCCTCTTCACCCTCCCTCTTCCTACCTTCCTCTTCCTCCCTTCTCTTAGCTTCCTCCTCTTCCCTCTTCTTTGCCTCTTCATCTTCTCTCCTCCTGGCTTCTTCCTCCTCTCTCCTCTTGGCTGCCTCCTCTTCCTCTTCTCTTCTCCTAGCTTCTTCCTCCTCTCTCCTCTTGGCTGCCTCTTCCTCCCTTCTCTTAGCTTCCTCCTCTTCCCTCTTCTTTGCCTCTTCCTCTTCTCTCCTCCTGGTTTCTTCCTCTCTCTTCTTGGCCTCCTCCTCTTCCTTCTTTCTTTCCTCCTCTTCCTTCTTCCTTTCTTCTTCTTGCTTCTGTCTTTCAATTTCCTCCGTCATTTTCCTTTCCATCTCTTCTGCACACGATGTGCATGCCAGCATTACCGACTCACCCTGAGAAACTAACAAGTCACCGATAGCACTGGCATTTGGCGCATTGAAGGACGCTGCTAATACGTCCCGATCAATCGCCCGCAGCACCGACCTCTTCCCTGCCAGGAACTGAGGATGATTCTTACTCGCCATGCTGCTGAATCCAACAAAGACGAGTGTGTCATTGTTATAGGAAACTTGTGCCATGGGATGAAACCTCGGCACCACAAAGACATCCCCTTCTTGGACCTTAAATTTCTTGTTTTGGCATTTGGAGACATCACCAACCTTGCCCGATGGATCACTGGGGCATATAACTTGCACCATGCCTTGCCCTTGTATCACCGTAGCAATCTCCGTAGCCCTAGGGTTCCAATGAGGCCCCATCATAGAACCCTTCAAGCATCGAACCCAAAGTTAGTGCACTCACAATACAGGGATTTCTGAGGATTCAGATGACTAACCGTGGCCAAGTTCACCATGAATGCAGCTAAGTTAGAGCCCTTAAGAGCTTTAAGGTCCTTGTGAGTCACTGCAGTGCTCCACCCATTACAGTTCTCCACGTCTGGTTTGGCCCTGAAGAAATTGAATGTCTTGGATTTGGTCTTCTTCTTGTTTTTGATACTAGTTGGGCCACGAACGCCCATAAGCGCCTCAAATACTCCTTCCTTCCATTTTGACTTAACTCTCGCATCTTTTTGGCCGAAAGGAACTATGGAGGGAGGGGTCGGAGCCCATTTGATACCACGGATGCTTTCCAGAGAAGCCTTACACACACATCAATGGATTCATCATTTTTCCTTCCCTGGTTCATTATGATTCCGTATAATAAGAATTCAAGTATTATGAATCAAGAAGATCAAGAATAGCCTACCCCAAAGCCCATCTGGAGAACTCGTTCATCAAAGCCTTGAACTAAGTCACTAATATTTGAGTAGGCTCTGACAGCACAACCCTGCAAGCAAATAGCATTAGTTTCCGATGGGGCACACATTAAAAAGGAAAAAAGAAGAGAGGAAAAACTAAGGAGTTTCGATTCTCTCTCTCTCTCTCTCTCTCTCTCTAGAGAACATACCAAGGGATGATCAATGCCTGCCGTGTCAAATATGGCATGAATTCTAAGCTTCTCTCTTGTTCGATCAGGATGGCTTCGCACAAAGAAGACAGTACCCTGTTCCAGTCTGTAAACGTCACCATGGCCGACGTCCATCTCATCTGTATCATCTTTATCCTCGGTAACATAAGTCACTGTTCCCCTACCTGCAACAGCAAGTTCTATTTCACGATCCCTTCCATTGCCATGAGAACAAACAAAAATCATAGCAAACAAGAAAATATTATATATAATAAAGATTTAATTCGATATTAAGTCATCTTAAAATGAGATTTCATTTTGTTTCAGGGGATCAACTAGGTGGCTTTAATTATTGTTGGAAAGATATAATTAGGATTACCAGTGTGCACGTAAAACACCATGTCAGTGTGAAGCAGCACCGGGAGGAACAGAGAGCCAGGCTCCAAGGTGACGAACTGAAGGTGATAGGAACCCCCGTACCCATCATGCACATCGACAGCCGTGATCCTTCCGGAGTCCGTTAACACCAACGTCCTCCGGCTCTCTCTGGTCACCACTGGACTCGGCCACTCCTCGCCATTAACAGAAGAAAGAGAACACAAGAGGATCATCCCAACAACAAGAACCACAACCTTGGAGTCCATGTCCTCTCACGGTTTCACTCTCCCTTTCCCAGTTGAGAGATGGAAGCAAAGACAGCAGGGTGCATAAAAAGGGAGGCGATAAGACCAAAGGTGGCGACGTGCGTGGTTCTCTCTTGGAGGTGATGTGCATGGAAGCCACGTTGAACGGGGACTCGGAACGTGACTCGTTTCGGCAGCACTGAGTTCGCGTGGACAGATGACACTTGTAAGATTCCTCTTGCGGTCACAAGTAGAGCTAATGAAATCTGATTTCTTCTAAATCTATGGGTTGAATTTAACTCAACATGTGTTTGTATGTACTTTCTGCGGCCTTCGAGCTTAATGTAACAGTGGTCGCAAAATTGGCGTATTACAGATTAATTCATCGTACAAGACAAAAGTGCATGCAAAACGGCTGCTGTTCCACGAGAACAGCAGGGGCATCAGGTCGGCCGCGAGGTGTGACTCGGGTGTTAGGTCTTTCGAGATGCGGCTCGGGCATCAGATCGGTCGCGAGGTATGACTCGGGCGTTGGATCGTTCGAGATGCGGCTCGGGCATCAGATCGGTCACGAGGTATGACTCGGGCGTTGGGTCGTTCGAGATGCGGCTCGGGCATCAGATCGGTCATAAGGTAGGACTCGGACGTTGGATCACTTGAGATGTGGCTCGGGCATCGGATCCAGACCTGTGGGCCGAGTGGTTTATACTCATGCTGGGGTTCTAGTGTCAACGGATCGCCTGTCAAGAGTGATCTGGAGTGACCCGGGTAGGAGCCTGACCTGTGGGCCGAGCGACTATGCTCGTGCTCAGGTTTCAGTGCTGGTGGGTCGCCTGTTAAGAGTAATTTGGAGCGACCCGGGTAGAGTTAGCGAGCGAACTGAGTGACTATGCTCGGGCTCAAGCCTTGGTGTCGGCGGGTCACCTGTCGAGGGCGATCTGAAGTAACCCGGGCGAGAGCCTGATCTGCGGGCCGAGCGACTATGCTTGTGCTCAGGTTCCGGTGCCGGCGGATCGCTTGTCAAGAGCGATCTAGAGCGACCCGGGCAGGAGTCTGACCTGTGGGCCAAGCAACTACACTCGTGCTCAGGTTTCGGTGCCGACGGGTTGCTTGTCGAGAGCGATCTCGAGTGACCCGGGCAGAGTCGGCGAGCGAACCGAGTGACTATGCTTAGGCTCAGGACTTGGTGCCGACGGGTCGCCTGTCAAGGGTGATCTAGAGCGACCCGGGCAAGAGCCTAATTTGCGGGCCGAGCGACTATGCTCGTGCTCAGGTTTCGGTGCCGGCGGGTCGCCTGTCGAGAGCGATCTGGAGTGACCCAGGCAGAGTCGGTGAGCGAATCGAGTGACTATGCTCAGGCTTAGGCCTTAGTTCCGGCGGGTCGCCTGTCGAGGGTGATCTGGAGCGACCCGGGCAAGAGCATGATCTGTGAGTCAAGCGATTATGCTCGTGCTCAGGTTTTGGTGCTTACGGGTTGCATGTCGAGAGCGATCTGGAGCTACCCGGGTAGAGTCGGCGAGCGAATCGAGTGACTATGCTCAGGCTTAAGCCTTGGTGCCAACGGGTCGCCTGTCGAGAGCGATCTAGAGTGACCCGAGTAAGAGCCTGACCTACGGGCCGAGCGACTACGCTCGTGCTCAGGTTTCGGTGTCGGCGGGTCGCTTGTCAAGAGCGATATGGAGCGACCCGGGCAGAGTCGATGAGCGAACCGAGTGACTATGCTCAGGCTCAGGACTTGGTGCCTGCGGGTGACTTGTCGAGAGTGATCTGGAACGACCTGGGCAAGAGCCTAATCTGCGGGCTGAGCGACTATGCTCGTGCTCAGGTTTCGGTGCCAGCGGGTCACCTGTCGAGAGCGATCCAGAGCGACCCGGGCAAAGTCGGCGAGTGAACTGAGTGACTATGCTCGGGCTTAGGCCTTGGTGCCGGCGGGTTGCCTATCGAGAGCGATTGTCGAGAGAGATCTGGAGCGACCCGGGCAAAGTCGGTGAGCGAACCGAGTGACTATGCTCGGGCTCAGGCCTTGGTGCCGACGGGTCACCTGTCAAGAGCGATTTGGAGTGACTCGAGCAAAAGCTAGGTCGGCGAGCCGCAGGTCAAGAACCGGAGAGGCTCGGGCAAGAGTTGGGCCGACGAACCACAGGTGGGGAACTGATCTGGAGAGGCTCGGGCAAGAGTTGGGTCGGCGAGCCGCAGGTGGGGAACCGATCTGGAGAGGCTCGGGCCTCTTGTCATGAGTGACTTTTCGACGGGAGATTTTGGATGACGAGGTGTCTTTCGATGGGTCCCTTGGGACGTGGAGTTGCTTCTCGAGGTTCCTCGAGATAGCGCCCGAGGTGACCTTTTCGGATGAAGTCCTCGCTTTGATTCTGGAGGTCACGACAATCTTTTGTGGCGTGGCCGTAGTCCCAGTGGAATGTGCTCAGAGGTAGAGGTGGGGGCCTCAGGAACAGTAGCTCTTATTAATTGGGCCTCTGGCGAGGTTGCACCAGGGTTGTTGAAGTCGTTCTCCGAGATTGTTCTGCCCTTGGCCTCTTGCTGTCCATGCACTTTCCTACCACCAGAGCTTCGGTGGTGATGTACTGGTTAGCGCGCTGGAGCATCTCGGGGATGGTTATTGGCGGCTTCTCGATCAGTGACCAGAAGAACCTTGAAGGCTTCAGGCCCATCAGAAATGCCTATATGATTAGAGAGGAGTAAGCGTCCAGAAATCCCCGAATTTTAGTGGCGAAACGTGCCATGAACTGTGAGAGCGACTCGTCTTCGTGCTGGGATAACACGAGCAGGGTGGCCATGGAAGGCCAAGGTCGCGCGCTGGCAAGGAAGTTCTGCTCAAACTCCCCGATGAGTTGGTCAAAGGATGAGACCGAGGATTGGCATAGCCGGCTGAACCATGCTCGTGCCAGTCCCCTTAGAGTGGTCAGAAATGCCCGGCACATCAATGCATCGAAGGTGCCATAGAGGGCCATCTGAGCCCGGAATGCAAAGACGTGCTCCGTGGGATCGGAGTAGCCGTCATATGTCTCCAATGTCGACAGCCTGAAGTTGAGAGGTACCGGCTTGTCCTGTACTTCCTGAGTGAAAGGGGACCCGCCCGAGCCGCCTTCGCTAAACTCACCCCGCGATTTTCAAAACTCACACTGGAACACGTCCAGACGTTGGTTGACTCGGGACAATTGAACCCTAAGCGAGTCGTCCACCGATACGGTGTCAGGCTCGAAGTGGGTTAGTGTGACTCGAAAGGGTGCGGGTATGCTCTGCCCGGGCGGACCTCTCGGGTCCATCGTTTGGTCTCGGGCTTCTCCTGTCCGACCTGCTCCTTGCTCGGCCTTTGCCGGGTTGGGTCCATCGAGGGAGCTGCTAGCTGCACGATCTGGGGAATGAGTGGGATGAGCATGCTAGTCATAGGTGCCCAGCAAGCCAATCACGTGAGTGATGGCACATGTGACTTAATATAGAATCTTTTTGCTTATTATATTTTGGCATATATCACTTTATAACTATTGCATAAATGCATACATATATTGTGATGTTCTTGGATTTGTGCAATGGGAATCGGATCGTGATGAGATCACGATAGTGAGATCGATTCACCTTTAAACACATATCCTAAATAATCCCATATAGGTTACCGAGAGGATATCGTGATAACCGACATGCATCGGTGTGTTGTATACCCGTCCATATGATAGATGCAGCTGGTCTCATAGCTACTTGTGTAGGGACACTAGGGATACAAAGATATGTGCTCATTGGAGAATGAGTTCACCGATTGATCCGCTTACGGAATGCTTTGGATGGTTGATGATGCCTTATTGTCGTGACATTTCCGTAGTCCTAGTGGTGTATCTCGGTCCTTAGACTTGAGACACCAAGGATGTCCTCAGATGAGTGCTCCACTCTTTGATACCGGACTTATAGGTTTGGCTATCCCGCATCTAGTACAACCGGTCATTGGGAGTGGTAGTCGACCTTACGAAGGCTATTGAGTGTCGATAGAGGATCATCCACTCTCGGCGTCATGAGAGGAATATCCTATATGTTCTTGCTCGGACAAATCCACGGCCGAGGGTCATTCGGGTTGAGAGAAAAGAGTTCTCCTGGAGAATCCGATTAGAGCGAGACTTCGAGAAGAAACCGTGGTGGGTCCGATAACACCATGCTCGATATACGGTCTCGGTATATTAGATGGATGAGGGACTATAGGTACACGATGGCGAGGACAGACAGGTCCAATGGATTGGATTCCCCTATATCGTTTGGGGACTACTGGCGTGTAGTGGCCTAGCACGTCCCAGTGGTCGATGAGTCGAGTGAATTATTACAGAGATAATAATTCACCGAGTTAGAAGGAGTTCTCGACAGGTATGACTCATGGCCATCTCGATATTGGGCCTAGAGGGTCACACACATATGGTAGGCATTGCGATGAATAGAGGTTCGGATATGAGATATCCGACGGAGCCCTTGTCTTATTGGATGCAGATCTAATACCCACTAGGGGAGGACCCATTAGGGTTTGACAGGGGACCTCTATAAATAAGAGGGATTCATAGCCCCATGGGCTAGAGAGCTTTTGTTTGCCTTTTCCTATTCTCCTCTCCATCTCCACCTCAGAGTAGGTCTGGAGTTTTGAGGAGCGTCGTCGCAACCCTGCTGTGTAGATCACCGCTAGAGAGGAGGACGCTTGACCTCCTTCACCCTCTCCTAAGGATCTGCAAGGAAACAGGGATATACGATCTCCCTAGGTAACACAATCTACTCTATACGCAGTTTCATGTTTCGTGGATTATTGCGTACCAATCTTCGCACGACGACGAACATCTCTTTGGGAATCAGAGATTTTGTTTTTCTTGGTCTTCCGCCGCGCATATGATGTCGCCCCCAAGCATTTCCCTATAGAGCGTCTGCATCATCCCTGCCATCGCTTGTACTTGCTTGGTCAGGCTGAGGAACGCCTCGAGCGACATGGCCGAGGGTCCCGCGATAAGTCCGGGAGGTGGTAACCCCGGGTCATTGAACGGGCGCTAGTAGTGATCTGGCGTCGAGGCCGGGATCCCCCTATCTCGAAGGATGGGGAGGGGCTGATCTTCGGGCCTGACAAAAGGATGACTGACCAGTGGTTCTCCCTCGGGGAGAGCTCCCACGAGATGCACTTGCGACATGACCCTCCTTCTAGTGCCAAAATGTTAGTGAACAAATGCGCCATAACTGGGGAGTCAGCATGGCCTAGACCACGAGTCGATGTCGGGAGCTTTCTGCAGGGTGATTCGGATGATGAGGTACCCGAGCTCTCGGGAAGGGGTGCTAGTTGGTGTTGGTCGGGATCGGGGCTGATTGGCGACTCCTTGGTGCCGGACGAATTGTGTTTCCATGCCGAGTCCTTCACCGTCGATGAGTGGTCGCCCTCCTGCAAAAATGGCTTCTACCAGGTGGTACCCGGTCGTGGCCCCTCCGACGAGCAAGTTAGTAACGAGTGGGATTGCTTTTTCCCTCTTTTTCTTTTTTTCCTGGTCGGAGGCTAGCTAGGGGTTTTATACCTTGGCGAGAGGGCTGAGGGCACATCGATTTGGCGTCGCCGCTAGTCCCCGAGGGATGGGACGACCCTTCTAACTGGTCGCTACGTCGAGGTGTGCAGTGCGATGTTAGACGACACCGCCCCAAGCTCCTAGGACGGGATGTGTGGTATATCTTCTTGGTACGAGTTCTCGGGACGAGACGTGTTGTCACGGACTTAGCTGGTTTTGCCTAAGTCGTACGACACTCTTGCGTGTCCGTCCGCAAAGGTCAGCCTCCCCGAAGCCTCCCATGGTCCCTTAGGTCCCACAAAAGAGAAAACAGGACAGAGAAAAGGCCTCACTCGAGATCCACAAGCAAACATCTCCGAAAAACACTTTATAGACAATGCAAATTACAAACAGACTTTACAAGCTTTGAACAGTTGCACAACAAAGGGTAAAATGATCCATTACAGACCGACAATCTCTCACACGTGTCCACATGACACAACCTTTATTTACAAGCCTAAAGCGGCCACCGACCCAACTAAAATGAGACTATCAAGCCTTCGGCCGTCCCCTACATGTTGTACAAAACATGGACATACCAAAAGACACGGACATACATAAGCATTACATCAAACACCTTATTTAGAAGTTTGTCCGTGACAGTGTGGCGTGGGGCTCTGACTTGGTGTATGTGTCGGTTGTGACGTGTTCAGACTGCCAAAATATATCATATCAGATATATTGTGATAATGTCGGAGCTACTTATCTGTACATCAATCGAGTGTTTCACTCACGCATGAAACACATTGTCATCAACTTTCACTTTGTACCAGATCAAGTTGTCAGACATCAAGTACGTGTTTCTCATGTACACATGATTGATCAACTAGTAGACTCATTCATAAAGCCTATCGCTCGCAAACTATTTTTATCGCATTAGTCCAAGATCGACATCCATGATAGGAGCATCATCACACCATTTTATGGGGCATGATAGCAGCTAAGATTTTCTCAATTGTACGAGAAAATCTCGCTATTATGTTGAGAAAAGTCCTTCCTCCTACATAAATAAGGAACATATATCAAACATAATATATCTTATTCATGATTTATTCTTTCACTTTTAGTTTCACAATGGTATATTTGAAAGGTCAATGTACATTGGTACAGTTAGAGAAAAAAATATTATAGTAAAATAATTTTTTTTGTTCTATAATTCCTCATTAAAATATTAATTTATTATAAAAAATAAATATCAATTAGAACAATATAAATAATAGAATAATGAATCAAAGTGAAACATTAAATTTTTACGTGAACAACCCAATACGAGAAATACCATGAGATCATAATCTACTTCAAAACTATACTATCGCCAATAATTATAATAGATTTACAATAAGTCTTCTCTAAAATAACCAGAAATCATAGTAACATCAAAAACAGTTCAACAATAATATATCATCATCATCATCTTACATGAATTTTATCAAAAAAAAAAATTTATGTCTCATCAAGTGAATATATTAAAAATTATTTTAGAGATGACAAATTATACATCGGTACTATTCTTGTTATAAGAATTCTTTATGTAAATTTTGGACCAAAATCATTTAGATTATCTAACAAGACCCATGTCTCTTACGTCGTGCACAATTCTAATAGATTTTATTATTATAATTATTTTTTAATAGATTATATTTGGGCTCACCGGTCCAAGCCCACCTATGGGCTGGACCCAGCAGCCACTGAGTAGAAAATATGCGTAGAATTCGAAACTTTGCTCACAGCATATTACTCAAAAACATTCGAGTGCTAAGAGTTGCAGCAGAAAGATTTTCAACTTACTCGGTGAAACTGCAGCTTTTTGCGTTTTGCCCTCTGACACTGGGCTTCACGATCGTTCCCAGGAAAGGAGAAGAAATTAATGAACTAATGAAGCAATATATATATATATATATATATATATATTCTGTAAAACATTTTTTTTTTCATGGAATGCTCCTTGTGTTGGTTATCACCTTTATCCTTATTGTAATTTGTTACGAGTCATCTTCATTGCAAGATTCTTGTTAACGTCCTCAACACTTTCATCGAGTGGATGACATCGTCCAATCCTCTACCAATTGTGATTGGTGTCCTCATCAACCTCCTTCTCCTTAGTTGAGGTTAACGATAATAAAAGTCAGGGCTTGAGAGACAGGTTAACGACAATGAAACTAAATTAACTATTGATTCTTAAATTTTTTTTAAAAAAATTATTTTGTCCTTAAGTGATTTTTCTCTTAATGCAATGAGTATCTCTGTTGAATATAATGAACCTCTGGTACCTTAATAAGTTAAATTCTAATATTCTTCTCCCTTAAATTAGTTCCATTTAATATGTTAAGTTTTTTTTAAGTTATTAAAATATTTCAAACTACTTATTCACTTATTTTAAGTTGAAGTAGCTTAACTTCTTTGTCTTTGACATGATCTCTTATAAAATAAAATTTTATATTGATATACCTCGATCTTTTATGATAGATTGAATTCTTGGCCAAGACTGATTTGTTATCAACATAAATCTTGATTTACTTCTCTCGTAATATATAAAGTTCTTGGAGTAATATTCTTAGCCATATTACACGACAAATATAATAAGATACTGTTATATATTCTGCTTTACAATTTGATAGAGCAATGATATATCGTTTTTGTGAACACCATATGAATATAGTTTTACTAAAATAAAATATAAATCCAGTTGTACTATTCTCATTATAACTTCATGTCCAATCACTATCATTATATCCAATGAGCTAATGCATTACATATTCAATTGTTTCTTTAATATATTATAAATTTTTTTTTACGATATTTAAATGAGATATCTAACAAGCTTTCATGTATATACTTATTAAACCAATTCCAAATAGTATATCAAGTAGAATGTACGTGAAATACCATAAACATCCAACTAAACTTTTATAATAAGTTGGATTAATGTATTTACCTTCACCTTCCTTAGTCAACTTAGTATCATCTTCCACGGGTGTATATATAGGATGACAATCTTTCATAAAAAATTATTGTATAATTTTTCAAGAAGTACCTCCTTTGTATAATTGTAGGATGACAATCTTTCATACAAAAAGTATATTCTTTGTATAATTTTCTTGTAAGATAAAAGTTCCTTCATTGTCTTGTATAACTTCAATATCAAGGAAATAAGTCATTAAGCTCAAGTCGATCATCTCAAACTCCTTCTTCATAGAATACTTAAAATATTTAATTGTGGAGCTATTATTGCTTGTAAAAATAAAATCATCTACATATAGGCATACAAATAAAATATTCCCATTATAGTTAAATTTTGTATAAAGAGCATATTTATATAGAGATTTAAAAAAATTGTTTTGAATAAAATAAGCATGTATTCGAGAATTTTCTATGCTCGTGAGGCTCGTTTAAGCCCATAAATAACTCTCTTTAACTTATATACAATAAGAATAATAAAACCATATATATCTTCTTCAAAATCTCTATTAGGAAATACCAATTTGATATTTATTTATAAAATTTTTTATTTCATTTGAGTTACCGGGGAAATAAGTAATCTTATTGTCTTCAATCAAGCAATTGGTATAAATACTTCTTCATAATCGATCTCATATTGTTATTTATATCATTTTGTAACTAATCGTGCCTTATATTTCTCCACCGCTCTTTTTATATTTTTTTTTATTTTAAAGATCCACTTAACACTGATCAGTTGGTGGTCTTCTGAAAGTGTAGTAAGCTCTCAGACATTATTTTTGTTAATAGCATAGTTTTTCTCAATCATAGCTTATCACAATTTATCTTCTCTATAAGCTTTTTTTGAAGATTAATAAATCATATCTTGCAAAAAAGATAAAAATAAAAAATTCATCATTATTAGTATTAATCCTTCGAGTCATATCATATAGCTCCTGAATTGGTACTGTCCTTCTTACAATCAAACTTCTTGAATCATGTGATCTAATATAGGTGATGATTCAAGCAAGGACTCTTCGGTGCTGGATTGTATTATATTATCATCTTATAAAGTTATAACTTACTTATGCTACTCATTATTTTTCTAGTTCCAAATATATTGTTCATCAAACTCAACATCTCTTAACATTACAACTTTGTTTATGATAGGATTATAGAGTTTGTAGCTATTGGAATTCTCAGCATTATCTAACAAGATGTATTTTTAACTTTTATCCTCAAGTTTTATTCTATTTTATTCTGATATCTTAGCAAATTCAACACTTTCAAAAATTCTTAAATGATTAACTTTTGATTTCTTTAAACTTGTTGTGGTGTAACATTATCAATTTGTTTTGTTGATATGTTAAGCAAGTAAACTGTACAAACAACAACATCTCCCCAAAATTTTTTATGAATTCTTCTTTCTTTTAACATGTATCAGACCATATTAAGTATAATCCTTTTTTTTTTTTTGAGAAACTATTTTGGTGAGGTGTGTATGGTATGGTGAATTGATTTAATCTTTAAATATTATTAAAAAAAATTATTATTTCTTAAAAAACTTTTAAATTTATTTGATATATATTTACCATCTTTATCTATTCTTAAATATTTAATCTTACAACCACTTTGTCTTTTAACCAAATCATTAATTTTTTTAAATTTACTTAAATTTTTTTTATTTTCTTTTAACATATAAACCTAAGTTTTGTCACTATGATCATAAGTGAAGATAAGAAAATACATGCTTTCTCCAAGTGATATTAGACTGAGTGCACTAGATCAAGTTAATATTATGTTTTTTTTGTTCTTTTGACTTTGAAAAACCTTTGGTCTTACTTGCCCATACTTCACATAATTTTGATGAACAATCAATTCTTGACATTCCTATTACCATATTATACTTCAATAAAGTTTTAAAGCCTCAAAATTTAAATATATATATCTAGGATATCATAATATAGAAATATCCTCAATATCAGTTTTAAAATAATTTGATCGATCAAAAATATATAAATACAAAGAAAACATTCTATTCTTCATTGTTTTTACATATGAGATTAATATTTTATTATTATAACAAATTAAAATAGTCATATATTTCATCTCAATATCATAAATTTTTTTAAATAATTATCTCAAACTTAGAATATCATTTTTCATATCAGTAACATAATCAACATTTGAAATATATAATTCTTTGTCATTAATGAATCCAAGAAAAAATTTGCCTTTGCCTCTTAATCCTTGAGATAGATCACCAAATGTAATATTCTCGGAATAACTTATATCTATTTTTAAAAATTACTTTTTAATACCACGTATATAATTTGAAGCTCTTGTATCTAGATACCATGTTATAAACTGATATTCTTTCAAATTATCATAAGTCATTAACAAAACTTGATTTTCGTTTTTTTATTTTTCAACAAAATTTGCCTTGTCACCTTAATTACCGGGATTATAATAACATTCAAAGGAGTAGTATATATACCTTTCGCAAACATAGCATTATATTTCTTATCTTTTAAAATTTCTACCACATTCATGGCTTTTACCATAACCTCGACCCCTTTGAACTAGAATTTTTCTATCACCTTCATTATTTTAAGATTCTTGATTGGTTTGATTTATGCTGTCTTTTTTTTTTTTTTGTCCATGACCTCTTCTCTTTGAGATCTTGATTCATCTTTGTTATCAAGAGTAAGCTTGGTTTATAATATTTGCTCTATAGTTTTTTCTTCTCTTTTTGTAATAATTTGTTCATGAACTTGAAGATAACTTATAAGTCATTCTAAAGATATTTATTCCAAATATTTAAACTCTTCGATCACTACAACAATAAAATTAAATTTTAGATCAATATATTTTTTATTATTATTTAATTATTGATTTATTCATTATTTCATCTCATTTGATGAACAATAGAAATTATCTTTGAGAAGTAATTAGAAATAGATTCATAAGTTCTTTAATATAATTTTTTAAACTCACCTCATAAAACTTATAGGCAAAGATTTTTTACCTTATCCATACTACCGAATACTTTTTAAAATATTTCTCAAGCATCTTTGACTTGATGTCGAATATTATGTCATCAAATTCTTGGTAAATCGTAAATAAAACTTTTTTCTCTTTCTTCATTCTATCTTTGAATTGTTTTCTTGCTTCCGTAATCATTTTACTGGACTTAGTTTAGCAAATCTATCTTCTACAAAGTCTAATACATACTAAGAATATAAAAGAATTTTTATTTAAATACAACATATATTATAATTTGCTTTTGTCAATCGAAACATATGAAGTTGAATGATGTTTAAAGATGAGGCCATACTTAACCTAAGCTTTGATACCAAATATTAAAAATATATAAAAAGAAAAGATAATATTATCAGAGTAAGAGTAGGACAAGGATAAATATTCCATGTTTCTCTCAAAATTATTTATAATTTTAAAAACTCTATATATTTCATAACCCAATGATATTTATATAGTCTTCAAAAAAATAGATTATGTATTGAAAATAAATCATTCATTTTCAAAAAAAATCAAATCAATAGTTAATTTAATTTATCCAAATGTGTTTCTTCTCTTAAATGTAACCTCTCTCTTAAATATAATAAATCTCTTTATGATACCTTAACCTGTTTAATGTATCTCTCAACCAGTTTAATTCCAACGTATCTCTCCCCCCACTTCGACTCTTTCGAGGCCCCTCCGGTCTCCCACCACCCATTCCTCGGGACCTCAACGTGGCGCCTCTCCTTGCTCATTGTGGCGGCCAATAACCTGATTCGGGGGTTTATCCGGAGGAGGATAAATCGGTCTCTTTGTTCTCTGTTTGTTCCTCCTCTCTTGCGGGATTTCTCTTTTCTTGGGAGTTTTCGCTTGCAATTTTGGTTCTTGCAAGCTCGTTTGATTGCTATCTGTTAAATATGTTGGTGGAATTCATGGAAAAATTCCTTTTTCCGATGGGTATTGGAAGAGTCCAGCTCAATTTTGGAATTTTCTTTCATGTTCTTTGCCACCACTCTGATGTAAGAAGGGTTCTGGTGACCTTAGGGCAATCTGGATTTTCGTGTGAGGCAATAGTGGAAGAAGCACCATTTTTTTCATGAAAGCATCTTATTTTCAATCCCCCTTTAGGAAATGTAGATGCAATGGCTGTGAAATACAATCTGTTCGTGTGTGCTTCGAATTTTCTGTCAAGAACTGTATTCCAAACTTTTTCTTGGCAATGTGCATCTAGTTCACTTCTCAAATGGGTTCCTTATGCTACTTAGATCTCCGAATCTTACAAATCAGGGTCATTTCCCTGGTTTTTACTTGTTTCTAAAGTCGCGTATTTTGTTCGAGTGCTCGAGTTTGCCAATGCTCAGTATTGCGGCTAATCACCGGCCAGTCGTCACTCTTCTTTCAATTTGATTTAAGTCTTTTGATTCCTCGAGTTTTCTTGGGTTATTCCTTTTTATCTTGTTTTCAGACTCATCCTGTTTCATCCCGCAAATGAGGACTTCCTCTCGTAAGCTGGCAAGATCTGATTGTTTTAATGTGATGACATGCACTTTTCTTGCTTCTTAGCTCAAGAACTTCGATGACATGTTCTCTGAATTTTTTTCTTCCTGAAATGCCTCGTTTCTTGATGAATTGCATCAACATTTTGGCATTAATTCTTCATCGTAGTTTCAGTCTGAAAAGCATTCTTCTTTAAGTGAGGTTTTATCATGGTATGATTATTGTCTTCCTTGTTTTCTTAGGTTTCCTTTGCTCTTGGCAATATTAGTCGCCGCTCTTGCATTCAAGTGATAATAACACAAGCCTGGAGAAATTTGTTGATGATTCTTCTCATTAGATCTCTGTCAGAATACTTTAAAACGCATAAAATTTTCCCTCTCTTTATTCTTCATCGGAAGAAATATGAGGTCAGGTTCGAAGAAGGGTTGAAATTCCCTCATGCTTCTTTGGCTAGACAGGAGATCTTGCAGCCATTTTTGTATGTTTCCAAAGGTTTGGTCTGCCAGCCATACACCAGGAAATGCACCAGTTTATCTGAATGTATATGACTTGCCACCAATGAATGGTTATATGTACTGGGCAGGCCTTGGGATATTTCACACCGGTGTTGAAGGTATTCTTTGCTGTTGCCTTTTGGTTTAGATAAAGGATGCATTAAATAGATACATCAATGGTAAGACATCATTTTAATGTGCTTCTCTATGCTGAATTTGTTGTTTGAAACATGAATGGTGAAAATTCTTGCAATCAAATATGTCATCTATCCACCAGCATAGATTTTTGTTTAACTAGTTCCTGGATTTCTTTTTTGGACATGAAAATTTATTAAGAAAAATTCATACTTAATCCAAATCCTAATAGTTGTCAGGCAAGTTGATGCTTCGGTACTTCTGTACATTCCTTACATGCTGGTTGGATTGCTGCCTCCAAGTCAATATTGTAGGGCCAGAAATCTCCTTGATTTCTTGAGTTTGTCTTAAAGTTCTTTAGATAAAAGCATTTTTCTGTCAGGCATTTATAAATTTTGATGCTCTTTATTGGTTCTTGCAGTTCATGGGGCGGAATATGTATTTGGAGCACATGACTATCCGAGTAGCAGAGTCTTTGAGGTTGAGCCTCGTCAGTGTCCAGGCTTCATGTTTAAGAAATCAACATTCATGGGTACAACATGCTTGGACTCATTGCAGGTTAGAGAGTTTATGGAACTTCAGTCCGTTAATTACAGTGGAGACACCTACCACTTGATCATGAAGAACTGCAACCATTTCTGCAAAGAAATCTGTCATAAGATGACCGGTAACTCCAATTCCAAAATGGGTGAACTGACTTGTATGCATCTTTTTTGTTTAAAGCATGAACAACTGTAGTTTCTGGAAGAATTGTATTCTGGTGATCATGAAGTAGTTCTGCAGTTTTCCTGCATCTGATGTTCCTGTTGCACAACTCAAAATATTGATAACCACTTCATGACTATATTTTTTGACATCAATGATATTATCATAAAAAAAAGTATTAGAAGCCACTTCAAATATAGAGAGGAAAATGTTGATCCGATCATTATTGTTTCAGTTTCTTGGCAATGTATTTATAGCAAGGTCTGAAATATCGGTGCTTGTTCTGTAACCTAGAGTTCAGATTTATGGTTGGCTTGACCTTCATAGATTTTTGGATGCACGTGGAAGATTTTAAAATTACCAAGTTTTGTAAGAATAGAATAACTGGATTCTATTGGGTGCTGGGACACTAGGCAATTGTCTCTAGATACATCTTTAGAGAAATTTATTCTCTTGAATGTTAATCTCTGGTGATGAAGAAGATGGACATGTGTTAAGATTTGTTTGGTCTTACTTAGCATTTGTTCTATTAGTTCTCTTTCTTCTTGATTGAAATTTGGTAGACATCGAGTCAGATGATTGCCAGCAAGTATTTGAATGCATTATGAAACATGAACAATGTACATTAGTTCTCTTTCTTTTTTATTTTGGTTATGGTGTCTTCTAGTTAAATGTTATGGAGAAGCAAAATTTGATTGTCTGTATGGATTGAGCTTCAACCTCCTCCCTAAGGGCACTCTTCACCGGCATTATAACCAAGATGAGTAAAATATCCTTTTCCATTTGTTTGTGGTCAGCAGTGTATCACTTCAACTTTGATCATTTTGTGTAGTTTTTTCTTATTCTAATTTGGCTATTGATCTTCCTGGACATATCAAATGCTATGGCAGTATGCTTCTCTGCAGGCTCCCTTTGCAAATGCTGACTGCCTGATAACTGCTGTTCAGCATGACCCAGATTTCCAATCCGAGGATGGAGAGAGGAGGCAGCTGAGAACTGCTTTCAGTTGTCTATCCTCGATTTCTATGTGCCAGAGGCAGTTCACTATTTCTTCTCTTTTCTTGACATCTCGTTTTAGAGGGTGCCTTTCACACTGGGAGTTAAGAAGGTCTAATGTCATTCCTTTGTAGGAAACCTGAAAATATCATCATCTGTTGACCGAGAAAGGTGTTGATCGAGAAAGGAGTTACAGTTCTGAGCTCCTTTTTTTTTTTGGTGGAAAAGCTTGTCACGAGTGTTGACCATAATATAGGAAGGTGGATGTGATGTGAGCTTTGGCCTTGTTACATAAGTTCATCATCGATGAGAATTCTGTGGCAGAATGTTCGTTTGATGTCAATACTAAATGAAGAAGGTATGATGCTTTCTGTTATTTTGTTAGGTTGCACATTTGAACAGAGAAGACTTCTGTAGCTTACATTAGCTGAGATTTCTAGTATGATTTTGTCACTACAATGCCCAAATTTTGGGTACTGCATACCCCTTTTCTCTGAAATACTAAAGCTTGATTAGCTTTCATGTTGTATTACTAACAATTTATTCATTGCTTAATATTTATTAATTCTTCAAAATACTGAACTTCAATAAATTGAAATCATGAATGGTTCCTGTCATTTGCTTGAGTTGTGGCACGACAAATGGGGATTAAGAAGATGAATTTCTGACTTATGCAATATGTTGATGAACAATAAGATACAAGTATTCTGTGTTGCGAAAATAGGTCAGGATCTTTGTAGATGTCAGTACTGAACAAGCAAAATGCTCTGACTTAGTACACTTCTGCAAGGACAAGTCAAGATGCCATTGAATCTGTTGATCTATTCACTCTTGCTGTGTTACCATTCCATATGTTGATTCATTTTTGGAGAGCTGTTTCGAAGAATATGCTTGATGAATTTTATAGCATTTTTTAATAATCTTTTTCAGCTCTATGACATAATCTGAATTTCTTGCAAAGGCGAGGATATCATCTTTTAACTTCTGACGACACTTTATTGCACCAATCTGTTGTTTCCATTATGTTATTTTTATTCTTTCTGATTATCCTGAAGTTATGACATTCGATATCATCTACTTGCACTTAGCTCTTTAGTTAGTCGCCTCTTTATCGCGTGGTTTGCGGGATTTTCTTTCTCTCTGTTCATTTATCAATTGAATTTATAGCTTTTTCAGCATTTGGCAGTAAGCAATCTGTCATTTTAAACATGATTCTATTTTAATTTATGAGGGTTTTTTTGTTTTTGTTGAGGTAATCATACAAGCTGTTGTTTAAAGATAGGATGGATAAGTTTGCTTTTGAATCTTTTCTCATGATTTCTAATAGGATCAAACTGGTAAGTTGAATTCACTCACTAGATGGCATTGTTCCCATGAACTTGCTTTCTACTTTCATATGAGAGGGATATGGTCCATGAGATGCAGGGTAGAGGAAGAAACATAATGGACAAGGGACATTACAACAGCAGAGACAAGCAGCAGGGTTGGGTTTTCACACCACCACTACCACCACAAGGACTCCTCAAAAGCTGCAAGAAAGTGACAACCATGAGCAGCTTTTGGTTCGTTCTTCCCTCTCTTTCAACCCTCTTCATAGAAAGTCCTGCCATTTCTCATGTCTCTCTCATGTTCTTGGGAGATCAAACACCTACTTTGTGACTTTCTGGATAATAATAAGGCTTTACAGAACTAAATAGTTGCAGCATTATCCCCCTTTTTGCACATGCTACATCAATTGCTACATCAATCTTAATTTACAACTAGAGATTCACGTTGTTGAATCTACGAGGATTAATCACATATATGAATGACAGTGATTGCAATGATCTTTATATGCCATATGGATTAGTCCACTCCATCGTGTAGTTGTAGAAGTCATACTCGTCCATGTAAGCAAGTTCAGCTTCTGCTTCCGTTCCGAACTCTCCATGTATTGGCTGCTGGCTCACGGCTGAGAAGGACGAGCCGAGGTTGCCTCCATTCACGCTCCACGAGA
Organism: Musa schizocarpa; assembly: GCA_900464855.2. NCBI lineage: Eukaryota > Viridiplantae > Streptophyta > Magnoliopsida > Zingiberales > Musaceae > Musa > Musa schizocarpa. The sequence continues at coordinate 11,518,041 of LS990918.1, forward strand.
GCTTCCTGATCTCCTCTTCGGCTTCCAAAAGCTTCTCCTTCAGTTGTAACACCTGCCATCAGCATCGCTGCCATGTCAGGTTTGCCGAAGGCTACTACTGTACATTCTACAAGGAAGGAAGGCATCGACCAACCTCGTTCTCGAGGTGGCATTTCTCGACGACGACGGCTTCGTGTTCCAGCTTGAGCTTGAGGTAGGCCTCCTCCAGCTGCTTGTTCTTGTGCCTCGCCCGCCGGTTCTGAAACCAGACGGCCACCTGCTTCCCGTCGAGCCCGAGCTCGGCGGCGATGTGGGCTTTCCTCCCCGACGCCAGCTTCCTTTCGTCCCTAAAGCTCATCTCCAGGAACCTGACTTGCTCGTCACTCAGCCGCCTCTTCTTCGCGTCTCCCTTTACCTTCCTCCGCCGCAGCCGTCGCCGCCGCGTTCTTGTGTCGCCTACTGAAAAGATCACGTTAGCCTTTGCGAGGCATGGAAATGTCATGTGGTGGACTAACCTCGAGGCATTTGAGACGAGAGTTGGGGTGCTAAGAGTGAAGCTTCGCTCATGTTGGTGTGAGTCACGAAGGAACAAGACACTCTATAATCTCTTGTAGTACGAGGGGGGTGGTGGGGAGGGAAAGAAAGACTCTACGGTGCATGCACCGGTTAAAGTTCCGGCTCTTATTTATAGGTAGGTGGGTGGTGGTGGACTCAAAGGGCCTCCGACCATTGGCTACGATGGCATGAATGCCATGGCTAAAAATGGGGACAGGCGTACGTGGCGGTGAAGCCAAGTTGATAGAGTTCACTGTCGCCATAAAGCAACTTTGTTCGACGACATTGTTGACTCTGTAATGCCATTATACGGATCCACTGATTCAGACACTTACATGATCAATTCACATAGACAAAAACAACAGTACAAGAATTATCGCAGCACGGAAACAAAACCCCAACAGTACAAGAAGAAAGGCAGTGGCTTACGGCTGCGGTAAGGGCAAGAAGGACGGTGGCTTACGACTAGCAATAAAGAAGAAAGAGGTGTCACCATGGTCAAACAACTACACCAGAGAGTGCCTGCTAATAAACTAGATTGCGTGCAGTCCATCAAGAACAGTTTATTTTTTATAACGAATCACGAGGACTCAATAGTTATAACCCATATTAGAAATCGGTTTCTACTTGAATCAAATAGAAATCAATTAAAGACTTGCATTGGATATATCTAGCTAGCATTGGAGATGCCATGGCTATGAAGGCACATACATGTTTTGCCTAGTTAAGATGCTGAAACCGAGGAGATTCATTGATTATGAGGAGGGTCATTTCATGCACACCCATCGTAGACATAATTTACATGATTATGAAGCTGAAAGAAGTATTGCATCATATAATTTGCTAGTTAAAGCATGTCCAACGCAATGAGACACATTAGGTCGAGCCAATTGGGCCCACTCCCTAAAGGTTGGCTTGTCCTGAGAACCACATTCTTCCTTCGTCCCCTTGCCTCTTAGTTGATCGTCTGGGTTAGTAGCAGACAAAGGTCAACCATATGCGTCTTCCCACAAAGTAGAAGCTTTTATATTCGTGGCTTGGTTTATCAGCACATGAGATTACATGGGGTTACAATGATCCTTTAAATTAGTATCTTGATAAGGATTGGTCTAACGAGGTAAATGGCTCATTAGGGTGAGCTTAAATGTGCCCCCATTAATGGTTGAGGACATGTACTGATTAGAACAAGTGAAGTCAACTTGGAGAGGGCTAATTATATATTATTCATGCGGCTAATTATATATTACTCATGCAGTTAGCTGTTTTTAGTGTTCTAGTCTCTATACTTAAAAAAAAATTATATTGACATATCTATAGTTATAAAAATGAAATATCTAGGTTCATTTATCAAAATAACGTGAGTTTTATTGATAAAAATATAACTTTAACATTCGGTGATGGATAATGTCGATGGTAGTGGACGACGGTACTACTGGTGTCGATGCCAACGTAGTTGTCTAGCCACCTCATATGAGGATAAGTTTCGCTCTCACCACGACATCACTTGCCTCCACGAGGAGTATGTCGCCAACTTCATTGTCGCTTTTCCTGCATCACTCTACAATTATGTCGATGTCGACATAAATACAAAGTGACGTGAGGCAGACAATGATGAGGTCGGCGACACGTTTCTAGTGAAGGAGGGTGGCATCACAATAAGAGTGGACCTTATCATCATTGGAGGTAACAAGACAATTGCGTCAATGTCGACACTAACAATACCATCGTCTACCATCGAATATTCAAATTATTTTTTTATCTTTTGTTTTCATATTTTTATTAATAAAACTGATATCAGGTAGCATCATGATAAGAGCGGACCTTATCATTGTCGGAGACGATTAGGCAATTGCTTTAACGTCGACACCAACAGTGCCATCATCTACCATCGAATATTCAAATTATTTTTTACCTTTTGTTTTTATATTTTTGTTAGTAAAATTGATATCGATTGGCATAACGATAAGAGCGGACTTTATCATTGTCGGAGCTGACCAGGCAATTGCGTCAACGTCGACACCAATAGTGCCATCGTCTACCATCGAATATTTAAATTATTTTTTTACCTTTTGTTTTCATATTTTTATTAGTAAAACTGATATCAAGTAGCATCACGATAAGAGCGGACCTTATCATCGTCGGAGGCGACCAAGCAATTGTGTCAACGTCGACACCCACAGTGCCATCGTCTACCATCGAATATTCAAATTATTTTTTTACTTTTTATTTTCATATTTTTATTAGTAAAACTCATATCGTTATAATAAATAAATTTAGACGTTTCACTTTTATAAATAAATATATAATCATTTTTTTAAAAAAAATCACTAAACACATCTAACGACATCAATATATAATTAGCCCACTTAGAGAGCCCATAATAGGACCCGAGTCGTCTTCCATTTGATCTGTGTCAGTCGTCTGCAAAAAGATTCTGCATCTGATTCCTTGGGAAGGGTCCTTGTGTTTTCTTCACAAGCCAGTCTTAGAGTCGCTGTCGGCTTGCCTCTCTGAGACAGTGTCTATCCACAAGCCATCTCTGGCGGTCATTGTGTTCTTCTTCTTTCCCGTCTGCAAGACTAGCAATGCTCATCTTTAGCCTCACATGGAGGACTCCACCTTTACTGCACCGATCTCTAGCTGGCAGGATCAGCATTACTGTAAGTGGCATTATAGACTCATGGTAATGGAGCTATCCACACCTTTAGGCCTTTGGTGATCACTTCTCAGGAAATGTTCCGTTCCATAGATGCGTTGGAACGAGCCAAGATTTAGCAAATGGCCCGAAGGTCAGAAGAAGCCATGAGAGGAGGTGTCAGGGAGTGACTTGTAAAAGGTTCATCATAAGGTGGGTTCATCGTGCTCCGGCCATTATCCTCCTCATCTCTTGATGCCATGAGTTCCAGTATCCTTGGTGTGTGTGGATAAGGTTGACAGCAGCAACAGCTTTCTTGTCCCTCTCTCTCTCTCTCTCTTCAGCCGCAACTGCGGAGTTGAGTGGGGATGAGGTTGGTTCCCAAGCAAAATATTCCCTGCAATTTGGATTCGCAAGCGGAGAATATGGTGAAGATATCAAGGCAAGACCATGATGAACAGAGATTGCTCAACCTGGAAATGGACAGAGAAGGCGGACAGAATAGATTGGATCCACAGGACAGAGTGAAGACAACATGTTTTCCATGTCCACATCATGCTTACCACGAGCAAAGCAGATGTACTAAGTTAATCAAACGAGGGAGAGGCCAAAGCACTGTTCTTGTTTAGCTGAATAAAGATGTGCATGTTTTGCCTCGGATTCTTTCACATGCTCAAACCCCCTCTCTGGCTCAGATCGAGTGACTTGTAGCATACTCCTCGACCTTCTTATATAATTCTTCGTTCGAGTGAAAGATTCCAACTCATTTCAAGGATGTTCTGATCGCTTTAAAGTGTCGTGTCTTTTTATGCACATTGCCGGTGACATACTGGGGCAAGCAATGATCTCCCACTACGAACATGCGCCAGAGACGAAGCTAATTGGCATAGAGAGAGAAAGCCACAAGTCTGATGAATTCAACATACTGCACTACCATGTCACACCGCAACAGAGCACAATGCTTCCATGCTGTGTTCTTTGTCAAGTCACAAACCAGCTGCATGCATTCAAACCACAACCACGACTCAGTTATAGAAAAACCAGTACAACTTGGTAAGCTCGGCAATGCTTCTAAGCTTTCATAATCCAAAGAAAACATCTGTTGTTTTCCCAGTCAGTCAGCAACGTATCGTAGGCAGTGTCAAAAGCCGATGGTCTTTGCCGGTGTACATATATACATTGTATGACTAGCAAGATACTACCTCTAGAACCTACTAATCCGATTTCTTCCGAGTTCCTACAGCCAAACTCTGCACTCAGCATGTTGTTGTACACGTAGCTATGGCCGTCGAAAGGCCTGGCACCAATCTGTTAGATTGAATGCGGCAGGGTCGTCCCCCGATCAATTGCAGATGGTCTTGAGCCTCTTTGCAGCCTGCACAAACCCTACGATTACCTGCAACTCATCCAATTGCTTTAGGGTACGCAAAAAGCAATCGGGTGTGAGATAATAGAGTCAAGCTCCTTTCGACTTCTCCACCGAATGCACTGGGTAGAAATGATGCATTTGATCATGTAAATTGTTCTCTTACCTGCGCCATGAAATGCCTCTGAACTACCTCAATTAATTGCTCTTTAGAGGGGTTAGGACTGGCATCCACCTGTTGCAGAAAAAGAAAGCATGATTACATCGAAAAGATGATAATTCTTTTCAATGTGGGAAATAATAGATACATTTACAATGAGGTTCATGGTTGAAATTGCAAATACAGGAATTATGAATTATTTAACTTACAAGATTAAAGTGACGCCAATATCTCCACAGTGCTGTTGTTTCTAGCTTGCTCAAGTCAACTTTCTGCACCAACAACATGGTAGGTTTTTATCATGAGCAGCACTATGGACATGTAAATGAATTAAGAAGGCTGATATCTAGGAAAGAATGTCTAGAGATAAACAACAAAAGAGCCAACAACAGAAACACATAATTTACACAGCCACTTTCAGCACCTCTACATTAGTCACAAGTGCAAATTATGCACCAAGTGCTGTAACTGAACCATGCAAATGTTAGACCTTACCATGTTGTTTCTTGAGGATAGACCGGATCCTTTAGATTGCGAATCAGAAGAGTGAGACCGGCTCAAGGATTTAATAGAAGATCCTTTATGGTGCTTGGTCCTCAACTTTGGAGGCTTTTGTGTATGTGTATCATCAGATGCTGAAAGTTGTTAGAAAAAACAAATAATGTCAAAAGAAAATGAGAACCATATCAAGAGAACTGATTGAAACGATGAAAGATGCTTCTGAAAATTTTATGTCACAGATGAACTTCATCCAACCTATGTTCAAGAAAATTCCAAGATGACATGATGATCCTAACAAGACATGGGCTCATTTCCATAGGCAAAAAAATACTTAGATACAAGTACATCTGTCACCATATGTGGGCAACTTCGAAGCTGAAGAACCTTCCAACAACACATTTAAGAGAACAAGTTCTCCCAGTGAAAAAGATTAAATGGATGCATTATTTTCAATGATAATACTTCCCATCCTATACTCTTAGTTTTGACTTCTTCAAGAACAGCATTTTCAACAAACATTTAAAGCTAGTCCCACCACACATGCTTCAGAAATATGGCAAACGAAATGAAAAAATTGACCTTCTAGTGAGACTAACATCTTTGTGTAATACGTATCACAATCATTTAAACAAGTGAACAATACATTGATGAATGGATCAGGTCCTAAGCTTAGAATGACGATGTTATGCAAGAATGAATTACTATGTGTGAGGAGCAGGAATACACAATACAAGGTAGAAGTGCATTTGTTGCTTTAATAAAGAAAATTTAAATAGAAGCATCAAGGAAAACCAGTGTACATTCAATGTACAAGTAACCTACTCAATTTAAAGGCTTACAATTGATATAATCATGTTATATTAGTCACATCGACCACACTGGCTAAGGAACAAGAGCGATGTCAGTGTTTCTGATTTGTACCTAATACAGAGTGGCTGGCGAGGACATAGTTAGACATCAGGGGAAAATCCAAGTAATTCAAGAATACATGCATTATTTTTCGATATACCAAATTGAAGCTTACCCATATATGAGCCACTCCACTGCATGTTGTGAACTTCGAGATCATCATCTTCCTCGTGGCCGGTTGGGGCTTCAATCACACTAAGGGCATTTCTTTGCAGCTTTACCTCTATTCCATTTGTCAAAACCTGAATGTTTAAAAATTAAAATATAGTTAACCTTACATGAGCTTTGCCATGTTTACACACTCTGGCAAACAATATAAAGAATTGCATACACATTCAGGCAGCAAATCATTCATAAAAGAAGCATCTACTCTAAAGCAAACGAACATTTTCAGCTTCTAACTGATAAACAATAAGAAATCTGATGGTTTGAATGACAATTTAAATCAAGTTCCGAGAGAGCATAGTCATGTGTTTGTACTTGATATCATCTACCCAGATATAAAGACAGTCAGAGAGAAGCAAGAAAAATGTTTAGGACCACAATGTCAGGATCCAATGTGCATAAGGAACACAGGATATTAGTGAACTTCATCCATTTCAACTTCCTGAAAAACATATTGGTTTACTTTAACATATGTGTTAATCAACGGCACAGCATCCCTGTAATTAATTATCACAGAAGCAGAACACAGAAACTCTTGGATATATAGCAACTAAAAGTCATAAAGAAGTATAACAAGAGGCCTACATCGAGCCATGCAATTACCAAATGGTCTCATGATTAAGAAATAACAGACCCAGAAACATAGACAGATATAGCATACATATCTTATGCAAGATGCCAAAATCGAAATATCATAGTACTGAATCATTATGCAAAATGAAAATTTATTCTGCCATGATCTTCAAACCAGAAAAGTCATGTGGATGGAAAGAACCATGTGATTCTAACACAGAAACAAAATATTAAGCAAAACAAGTCATCCCTGCATAAGCAAGGACTATCTGAACCAAAGAAACTTCTGCTCAAGCAGATAAAGTTTGACCTTAGAACTAATAATTGAAACCAGTGGATGCATCAACGAATGAAGGGCAACACAACAGAAAACTTTTCCCCTTCCAAGTTTCAGATCCATCAAGAAATTTTGCATATTTCTCTTCTACGTAGCTATACAAAGAAGCAAATACTGAAGCACATGCTGATACATGCTTCCTGCCAACGATTGCAATCAAAAGGCTGAGAAAAATGCTTACGAACCCACTCGTATCAATCCTATAACAGAAGAGAAACTACAAGAAAAGGACTTCGCTAGATCTTGCAGATTTACCAATCCCAAATAATCCCCCAAATTCCAAATAGACTTACAGATACACAAATAAGAGTGTAATCGACAACGTGAAAACTGACTAAAGCCAGTAGTTAAGCACATGCACAGTCAATCGAGACAAGTTAATTACTCGAGAGAAACCAAATGCTGCAGGATCCCTTTCCTAAAGCTTGCATGGATATACCGCTATTGCAATATGATATAATACACCAATTTACCAATATGTAAAACCCTAAAGGGCAGATCACTCGTCCAAATAGCAAGTACTAGTCGAATTACGATCATCAATCTAAAATTACTTCATAATGTAGCCTCAAAGCCAATACTTCTGTCAAGATTAAAATTCATCAAGAAAGGTGCAATTTTATCTCGGATGAACAAGATAAAGAACCTTGCAAAGAAAACCGACTCCTAGACTCACCAGATGGACCGCATTGTCTAAATAACCCATCCATTGAACTACAAAATCCACACTACTCTTCTCTTGGCGTGAAAACCCTATCAAATTATAGCCCAAACCCACACGGACCCAATAAAAATCACTCTTTTTCCATCAAGAAGTCGAGAAACCATTCAAGATCGCACGAGGGAGGAGAATTACCAGCCAATGCCAGCCGCCGAGGCCCACGGCCTTCTTGACGACCCCCTGGAGGCCGACGAGCACCGATTTGGTCCGGTTGTTCCCGGTGACCACCACCTTGGTGTGCCGCGGCAGCACCGACAGCTCCTCCTCGCTGCTCTCCCCGCAGCTCTGCCGGAATCCGCCACTCATCCCGCCCTCCACGGCTGCCAGCATTCCCCGACTCAACACCGCCCCAAAGTGGACCAAATTCACCTCAAAAAACAGCGGAAAACTCACGGAACCGGATCAAATGAGCCAAATTTAACACAGATCAGGCATTACGGAAGAGAAATCGACCGAAACTTGGAGAGAGAGAGAGAGAGAGAGAGTAAAAGTGCATCCTTTTCCTCCAAATCTTCCGCTCTTCGCTCTCTTTTTCTATGCTGCTGTGAGTCCCGACATCCAGGGGACAGCCAATGGAAAACTGACGCGTGTCAAGGTTAGGGTCCGTCACGAGCGCGGCTGCCACAGGCAGCGTCGGGCGCAGAGTTATGACGGTGACGGAAGCGATCGTTCGCAGACGAAAAGACGGTTGGACCCCTTCATCTCGTACGATGGTTTGGTGGGACAGCAAAACCTACTTACTGCTCCCGCGTTCACCAGAGTGGCAGAGTCCGTAATACCGGCGTCAGAACAAAGGCAATGAGGACGAGGAGGAGCGGGCGGCGTCGAGAACCGTGACCGGAGAGACGGGAGCGGCCGCAGCAGCGCTGGACCCCAGTCCAACCCGTCGCGTTGCCCGTGCCTCGCACCACAGCATAAGCACCCCACCCCACCCCACCCGACCCGGTGGTATCTGGGGGCGACCCACGCCCAACCCTGCCGTGGTTTTCCCGCCAAAGGTCGAGAATCTTGAGCGTCCATTCACCGATCGGACCATCCCGGTCCCTCCGATGTGTGGGCCCCACCGGATGTGATTGGCCGTGGTTTCGGAACCATTCCTTGTCTACTCCGGAACTGGGAATTAAAGGGAACGCAAGTAGCATATACTGGTCATTCATGGCTCGATAATTGACGTTCTCCCCGAATGCTGCTTACTTATATTCACGTACGCATTACACCGTGCAAGTAATCGATCGAGTTTAGGCTAAACCATGATTAGGAGAAATCGATGCAGTAATCAGTCTCGTCGTGAGCAAACTGCTCGGGAACAATTAAGAGAGAGAGAGAGAGAGAGTGTGTCAGCATTTCCCACCTCGCTTTTCTTTTTGTGGTTCACATACTTTTGGCAATGATGTGATCGCACTCGCTACGTCAGTGAGCTTGCGGTCAAACTGCAATGAGTAGCTATTTACTGCACCTCAACAAGGGAGCATGATTCTGTTCTTGTAATTACAGAAAAGAAAACAAGTTTTTTATCTAATGAATGATGATGCATGGGGGAAAGAAATAAGATTTAGACGAGGGCGGACGTGCCTGAAATCCTTATGGCAAATCATGATGCTTGATATCGATGAATCATTATGTAAACTTCGTAGGAAGAAATCAATCATTAGTCGCCAAATCACTTTTTCGCTTTTTACCAATGATCATTCCATTTACATGCATCTCCAGAATCATTCCAAGATTATGATGACTTGTACACGAGATGTTCCTCGGCTAGCATCGACAGCCTGCCAATCCCATGCAACGCACAATTAGCAGGCGAGATTTTAGCATCCTCTCTCTCTATAGAAAAAGTTCTTACGGCAACATAAAAGCTTGTCCCTTGGAGAAGTCATTATTTATTGCAGGAACAGCTCCCTTACATCAAATCTGCTTCCGAGGCAAAAGAAGCGTCTGCGTGTACGAGGACCTATAGATGGGAACCGACTGTCCATTCTCAGAGTTGGACATTGAACGGAGTTGGTCTTTCATCACATCAGATGGAGACAAGAACACCTTCCTCTGTTGGCCTGGCACTTAGATGAGGAAGACGAGGAGCTTCGAGTTCTTGTACCATTATTGGTTTTCATCTACTCTGTCCAGCATCTTCGATATCACACACATTACCAATGACCGACTAATGGACACTCCAAACAAAATAGTTGTACACAAGACACTCGTGTGATCACAATTATCCATCTCCTACGTGCTGTGCATGACATCTTTCTTAAGATCAACTTCCAACATTTATGCTGATTCTGTCCAAATGAATTTAGCAAAAGCTAAAAAGGAAAAGAATGCACATTAAGTGCACGTTTACTCTACATACTCATTTGCACGATTTCAGTCTGCACATTTGACCTTAATCCATGATTCAGGAATGTCTCTGGAGGAACCATCAACCGAAGCCAACTGCTGCCAAAGTTTTTCCTAGGTGAATCCTATGTCTAGAGTAAAATTCCAGTTGGATGGCACATGAACAGACTGCAAAAAATCAAATTAGTAGTGCTATAATTTATTGTACATGCTTACAATTGAGAGGGCTATACAAAATTGCCCCATCAAAAGAAAAAGAGAGAAAAGGGAGACTAGACCCTCGTCTTGGCAGAATTCGATCGATGCGCTTGGTTTCTGCATGCAACACACTGCACTGAAACTAGGGAAAGGATTTTGATCTTGCAAACATGAATGGTATTGAAGCGGTTGACGATAAGTGTCACCTCATTTGAAACTCAAACATTAACGATAATCGAACAAGAATGAGAAACTGTCTCAGGTTCTTAGTCCGTGCGTGGCAACAAGAAAATGAAACCTGAGTTCTCCCGAATAAGTGGAGGCGGCTCAATATCAGATATATCAATCGGATCCATCGACTTAGATATGTCATCAACTGAAAATGGTATACTGCATATTCGACACAGTAAAATAACCAGCCAAAAGTTATCTCATGGAATAACAATTATTGAAAGATCATAAGAGCAATGGGCAAAGATTTGCTTCTCATTCAAGGAGTAATTGCAAATGTGTTACCTTGAGTCATCGTCCAATAAGAATGAGTTGCTGACAGGATTGTTGGAATCTTCAGTCATCAGCACCCTCATATTTGATATAACCTAATGAATCGCATAAACGAAATATTGGTGCATCACACGATTAACATATCATTGTCATAGCTTGAACCGTTTCTTATTTAATGGATCCAACATGGATCTTACCTCAGGGGACACACTATGTGTTCCATATTTATCATCCCAGTACATTGTACTTATCCGATATAACTGTTGCACACTTAGTACCTGCAAATGTAGTAAACAAAGTTTGTTGGATTTTCAAGAAAGTTGCGAGGGAAAAAGAAACAAAGCAATATCAGGAGCCCTCACTCACTGGGCAAAGATCATGGCTAATTTCGTCCAAGGTCTTCTTTGGCTTTTGATGGATGACCTGAATAAGCCATTGTTCACGAGTTGTAAATTAATTGGAACAAAATTGTCAAATTGTTAGGGTTGTTGCCAAACTTCCAGGTGCAAATTTTGCAATCTACTCACAGGGTGCATTAGTGCATTATACAAATTGAATATCATAGGCATTGTCAAAGAATATATAACTAGTCAAAAGACATTCACAAAGAACAAGGGGTAGTGCAATATTTTTCTATTGACTATGTTCAAATTGGGCATACAAATTTCTTCCACAATAAGGATTTATTTTGTGCCTGATGAAACAGCTATCCTGGTTCTACACGTGACATATATTGCATAACACAATGAAGAGGACAACATTACCAGGAATCCAATAGCCTGTCTTATATGCTTTAGTTCATCCCAAGCTGAACCTGCATACTGCAATCAGAAACAAGCCATAGTCAATGAAGTAACCTAGTTGAAGGAATTCTGTTGCAACACAGCAATAATACAAAGCAGAATAACTGATTTATGCCATTAGACAGCCTATGTATTTTATGATACCAATTTCTTCTTATTACGCTCCTCAAGAAGTATGCATAATAATAAGTTGGCACCAGTATCTCACAACCAATTTTGATGATTACAAAACATTGCTTTGCTTGAAAGCTGTTGAAAGTGTCTAATCATCTTTACCTATGAGCATGGATCAAAACTCGTAAGATAATTTAAGATCAATAGTCTCAATGAAAAAATTTCTACTGTTAAAATGGTGAGAAATGTCAGTAGGCTTCTTCCAAGAATTTGGAACGCATGAAAGGGTAGTTTACAAACAGCTTGTTGCTTTTTAGATAATCTAATGGCTGAAATGATCATTAGGAAGAAAAAGAGTGATATGAAGGGATGATACTGGAAACCAAATTTGTCTGTATTTCCAAGGAGATTTGGGGAAATCAATCTTGGGAAAATACTACAATAACTTATGGCCTTATCCACATGTAGAACTTTCTCAAGGGCAGTCCAGGAAACAATGTTATATATAAAGATCCACACTCTAAAGAAGATTCTCTTCTTTCTGTAGAAGACAGCTTTTTTAGTCCATATGTGCTCCACATGACTAGCTTTGGAGAGCTCTGTAATGTTGTTGGAATAACAAGAGCATACATTAAATGATAGAATTCACTAAATGAGGTTTCATGGCATAAATTTATACCATTTGTTAAGGAAATTGTCTTGGATGACGAGGTTATATTTGGAAATGAAGTCCAAGAATGACAAACTGCAAAATCAAGGGTTTCAAGAATAACTGAAACTAAGATTAAGCACAAGAATTCAATAACATTAATTCTTAAATACATAGGTAATACATTATCAAGAAAAATTAAGAACCAAATTATTTTGTCATTTTAGATTAAAATTTCACATCGAAGAATGAACAGGAAAAACTAACATAAGAGGTTAGGTGGGGAGGGTCTTCTTTGGTAACTGAATAAAGACCTTGAGTTAAATAGGTAAACAACAAATACTTTTTAAGGCTCTAACACAGATGTGGACAATGTATCAGATAACTAATGCAACTGAGATGACAACTTTTGGATTGGTGAGTAGTGTTGCTAGGCAATATAGAACAAGAAATAATTGAATTTATCATATCTTTAAGGTAGCACCAGCTTTAGATAGACTTGAGGGAACTGAAGGTTCAATATGTCCAATAAAGATTGCAGTGATCCTGAAGATGTGCGAGTTGATTGATTAAGATGCCCAATAGGGAGAGAACCAAAAGGAGATTAAGCAACTACCAATGAGCAGCTGAAGGATCCATGAAGCTCAGCCAAGTAACCTAGCCTTATGGTCTACTACATGTATTATTCAAATGTAAGAATAAACATGCAGTCATCATTTTTTTTTGAGTCTTCTTAAAATGATTATAGATTTCTGAAGCGGGATGTGAATATATTTTCTAGTGTATTTCTGATGTTTAGATTTGGACAAGGAAAGGGGACAATACAAACAAACGGGTGGCAATAATGACATCCTATGCTGTCATTAAATTTTAATATTTAATCTCTTTTCTTTACAAATGTAAATTAGCAGAAACACAATAGTAAGCCACATAGGTATCAGAAAATTGATGTTAAACTCACTAATTGCTACTTGCCAATATGATGAAGGTAAGATATTAACATCCAGCCACCATACTAACATGTATCAACAGTATCCTTAAATAATAATAATAATAATAAAATGAATGATATATGAATAAGTATTGTTATAAATACTGATTGGTCCATAATGGTACAACCGGTATATATAATCTTGTAATGAATGCAGTCATGCACCTTAACTATGATTTTGTACTCCTATATGTTTTAGTTCCTTTTTGTTTGGAAATCTATGCCGACAAAGAAGTTAAGATGAATAAGCTGACATAGCAAAAAATCTTGGTCTACTTTCATGTATTATAATGTTATTGAAAGTTTGAAACAACAATAGTTAAACAAAATTGAAGAAGAAATAGTATAGAGAAAGGGCAAGGCTACCACTGAAAACAAGAACAGACTGATTTGCCTGTCCTGGTGTAAGCATCTATTGAAGATTAGCCTGGAACCAAGAGAACTACCTCATCAGTTGATTTATAGCACCAATTTTCTAGTTCAGCTAATCCTGCTTTAACGTATTCACCGTTACTGAATGAGCAACATTCTCTCCTCAGAAGAAGACTGAAAAAACAGAGACAATCAGTGATAATTCTCACTTGTCCACCAAAAAATGCATTCGGACACTAGTTACTGTCCAAAAAAGTGCACCTGTTAAATAGCTGTACATTTATGAAGGAAAATATCTGTGTGAACACCTTTCGAACTAAGAATGGGGGCACCTGGTTACACAAGGACACACATAGTAGAAGTCAGAGGATACACAACTAAATCATAACAAAAAAACGTAGAATGAAGTAAAAATGGGGTTGGAACATTTTTAACAAATTTGATTATACTCGGTTGCATTAAATTCTCTAACCCGACCATAATTTGTGACCAAGACCAACAGATATTCAAGGACACTTTCTTAGGAATAGAACAAAAAGTCAACATAATAAAACTTGGCATTGTGTATGGATAATAAACTGACATGATTTGCTTTCAACGTGTTCAAGAAACTGTCGAGACTCTTAACAATCCCCTGCCAGTGAGCAATCAAAGCTTGCTGTCCAGCAGCATTTCCCAGTGAGCGAGAAGTTCCTTTGACTAGACTAGCTCTTGAAGTTCGTGGTGCCTGAGTTTTCCATGTATGGAAATGAACCGAACATGCCAATGAACAAGCATTCCATGTAAGAACTTCTTCAGCTAAAATAGAACATTATGGTAAAACTTCTAAAACAGTATACAAAATAATACCAGCAAGGCAGCAACATGATATAAATATCAACATCCTTATTAGCCTAGTTTTAAAGCACAAACAGACTATATTTACCTGAATGCACAAACCAAGCAAGGGAGATATCTCTTTCTTCAAGTTATCCCGGATCATCCCGTATATCTTTTCTACATATGCAGTAAGCTGCTGTTTGAAAAGCAAAGCAGGGTACTTTGCTTCAACTTGGCGTAATTTATCTACTCCAGTCAAACTTCCATTCACAAAAGAAAGGTTCACACCTTGTGGGGTACCCCTGAAACTCTAAGAAAAAACATGTGCAGAATAAAAAAGTGTCCCTGTGAAACTGTCTCCCCAAGCAGACTTTAAAAATGTAGAAAATCTTTTTACAAGCAATTAAGTTAGATATTTCAATACTTGAGTCATCCTCCCGAAAAGGGTGGCAGACGATGACCGTCGGCGTTGTGGTGCCATGCCTGCTGCACCGCTTGCTTTCAGTGTACGTTGGAGTAGCAATAACAAAGTTGATGCATTGGAAAGCCAGTAGGCCAAGACCTCATTATTATCCTGAGTCTTCAACATGTAAAGAATAACATCTCATTGTAGTCAACAAAGCTCATCAAGAGCAAGAAATTATAATAAAAATAATAGAATAGTTGAAACCTCGATAGCATGACCAATTGTCTGAATAATACGATCAAAGACACTAGTGCGCTCAACTTCAAATGATCGCCATTGTAGAAGGCATTTATAAGTAATACAAGCAGCAACAGGTCTACTTCCGGCAAATCCTAAGTCTTGCGCAATACACCTAATCAGTAAGTCCTGATGTTCCTGTAAAACCAGTTAACAAGTCAATTTGGAGTGCCAGAATTCATTCAAAGATCACATGTCAAGCACCATTGCAGGAAAGAAGAAAACTGTTCAAGCCAACTATCCAACCTGCTGCTTTTCATTGAGAGATTTCTGTGGCTTATCTTCTACTTCATAATTCTCCCTCATGTTGAATGATGCACTAAGTGGATCCTAAACCACATAACCCATTTAGTTGAGAATAAAACAACAAATTGAAGTTTATCATGTTTCAAGTAGCTGGAGTTGAAAATCAAAAGAAACATCAACTTACTGCAGTTGTTCTGGTCTCGGTATTAATAACAAGACCATTTTCAGAACTCCTCTGTCAAACAAATCAATAAAAGGTTTAATAAATAAAAATTGCTAGAGTTATTTTGGCATACAGTACAAGAAGTTTGTTGCATTCACCTGTAGCGATGATTTAGAACGTCCTGATAACAATTTGCTGGGTGCTATGGATACAGCCTGCTGACGAAGTACTTTATTTTCTGATTCTACATTTGCCAGCTTCTCTTCAATCCTAAATAAGAAAGAATTGAATGTAGATGTAGATGTAGATGGCATTATCTACTACATTCAATTGCTCATTGTAAACAATTAAGAGAAATTTTTTTAAGACCTCATATCATGCCAAACTGAAACACCTTAATTATGTAACATGTTCTATATAAAGCAATTTTCCATCCAACAGCACTTTTAGTCCAATCCTCAACTGTGTTTCCAAACAACATCAGATTATGGTGCATGAATATGTTCCAAGAGGAATATAGACCTCTCCTGATTTGTTTTGAAGTTCTCTATTCCTCTTGAAGTTTTATGGAACTCATGCACAATCTTGATGAGTGAGAAAACATTAGAACATATATAAATATCATATGTAACCTAAAAATCTGCACTCATCCATCCTTGTGAACAAAACATTATAGAGGAACCTAAATTGGACTTTTCTCAAAAAAGCATCAGGAGTAGACAGTTGCATCTCGCTCTGACAATACTTTTCATGTGCTCTATTATTAATAATCACTGTCGACCAGAGGATAGTGCTCACCAACAAAAGCAATTATGCAGTGCCAACGGTTCAGAGGTTTTGGGAAGAGGATTTAACATGAAAGGACACCTTAACATCAAACTGATTTCTAAAAAATGATCTGTAAGACCATTTGTGCTTTCTGATGACCTCAAATGAGATGATACAGACCAAGAGTCGGAGTACCATGAGAGAGATTTTGACCATATTTTTGTGACAAATCTTGGGTCAAGGCACTACTGAAACCCAACAAAGCAGGTTTTGTTACTTTACAAAATTCGAATTGCCTAGGTCTCAAACAGTCAACTCAAAATTGTTTTGCAGCTTTGTGACTATTACCATGCTAAAGCTGCAAAAGTATGCAACTTAAGTTGCTTTATCTGCAGTATCCTTCAACATAGTGAGACTATCACCAACTGCTCTAAAATTGTATGTGTCATTCACCTCTAGGGCATAAAGCAGTTCCAACATCTCCTAAATTGATTCCAATAACAAAAACCTCATCTTGAAATGGATGCTTGTTTCCAGATTTCTTAGGTTACTAATCATGAATGAACCGAGGTATACACTTAGTGGTAAAGATGTTGAGTGCAGAGTTTTAAACAAGGAAATATTGCTAGGAAGAATATTTTCTGCATTGGATAGGACTATGTAGATGATCAGATAACAGATCATCATCCCTATGCCAGGGGAAATTTACCTATGA
This sequence comes from Musa schizocarpa, assembly GCA_900464855.2. Lineage (NCBI taxonomy): Eukaryota > Viridiplantae > Streptophyta > Magnoliopsida > Zingiberales > Musaceae > Musa > Musa schizocarpa. The sequence continues at coordinate 11,535,324 of LS990918.1, forward strand.
GCAATGTCATGTCAAGTTCTGAAAATAATTACAAAACAGTTGCTGGCTTACAACAAACAGATGCCACTATGCCCATTGCCTTTATCAGTAAGCATCATCACATCTACATGTTATAACTGTGAAACTTCCATGACATCCATCCATTTTTTGATCTAGGAAGAAAAGTTGTACTTCCTTGTGTGTACCTATGTAGATGTGACATCATCACATCTACATGTCAGGTTCCTACTCTGTACTTCAGTGACATGGGAATGTGCCAGATATAAGAGTAAGAAATTATACCTATGCAAAGATTCCTGAAGTTGATGCACTTTTCCTTCTGATTCATGTAACTTTCTCTGTCTTTCTTCACTTATTTTTTGTGCTTCAGTGAATTTGTTCTCAGCATCATCAGCTCGTTGTTTTTCTGACTGAAATGAGGCCTAAAAGGGCAGAAAACAAGAAGATTACAATAAAACAAGTCAAGATGTTCATATTCAAAAGACACTTTCTACTACATAAATTGGCTAAAGTAAATTACTTGTAACATGTATAGAAAAGGAATGATGTTTACCCACTTAGTAATTTGCCTCATTAGAAAAACTTTCCAAAATAAGCATTAACCATAATCATAATACGAGCAGGTATTATTAAAATCTTATTTAAATCAGTAACTATTTGCAGTTATGAGATCTGATCCACCATATTAAAGCCTACGTCATTCGAAACATATTAAATACATATAGCTTGCAAACAAAGAAATTTCATGCTTAACTACTTAAGAATGTTTTTCACCCATTGTTTGTAAAGGGGGATGCCCTGTCATATTTTAGTTCTCCTTCAAATGTTTGCCTTATTACTGTAAAATCAACTATCTAATGCTTCTACCTGCAGAATAATTAAAGTAATATGGGGGATTAAAATTAAGCCTGCTTTTAAGTGAAAACCATTAAACAAACACCCGGTATATTTCAGAAATGTAGAGCAAACAAATAAATTTACTAATACTGTTAAGGTATGGCCAATTATATGAAGCCAAGCACCTTTAAGTTCTCCACCTCAGCTGTCAAGGAATCAATCTTTTCAGTATCTTGAACATGAATGGTAGTTTCTTTGATAACAGGGGGTGCTTCTTCAATAGCCTTTCTAGCAGCCTCTCGTTCCTCGGCAAGGATTTCAGTTGTCTCATCCAATTTACTTTGTGTTGCTTGCAAAGAGCTTTGTAACTTTGCTATCTCTTGTCCTTTAGCTTCCTCTAAGTCCGTCTGTATCCATTCACAATTAAGTTATCCCTGTCAACTTCAGTACCATATGCTTAACAATATAACAGAGAGCGTACAATTTGTAGATTCAATGAGATAATCGAAAATTGAATGTGATTGCCCTAAGTTTCTTTCATCCATTGTTGGTCAACTTCAGAATATCTAACCTTATGGATAGTCTATTAAATGTCCAAACATTACCCTCAAACGCTTTTCTAATTGTAAACGCCATGTAAGATCTTCCACTGTCTTTTCAAGCTTATCCTTTGCTTCCTTGAGGGCACCTGTTTCTCGTGCAGCCTGAACCAAACAAATTAAAGAAATTAAAACTCATACAGTTATCAAGGAACACTAGAAACCCCTTCAATGAACAAACTTTTTACTGCAAAACACAACTGCATTTGAAACTGTTTCTTCAGTGCTTGATCAATTGGTAATAATATAGCTTTTTTCAGAGGAAGGGAACAGTTCTACAATAATAAGAAATTTTTTTCTGTAGTCCTCCAACTTGAGGTTTTACAGAAAGAAGCATTATAAGCATATAGACATACATTTTATGTGTCACAAGTTCTGATAAATAGAAAGGATCCATGGAGTAGATCCCATACAGTTAGGAATTTATGGCTCTTATTGATCTGTTGTACATATAAATAGACAAGAGACTCAAACTCAAAATTATTCTCTGATAGTCCAAAATAAATCTGAAGATATCAGGTTTTGCTTTTTTTTCCTTCACGTATTGACAATAACCATTACATGCATGGAGGTGGTACCATGGTATATTGTCGTAATTGGGGATGTAGATTGTGTTTAAACTTTAAAGTAATATTTTGTTTATCTTTTGGAGGGAGGTAACTAGCACACAAAACCGATGTAATTTTAAGAAATATAAAACAGTGGATCCAAGAAGAAATGTTTTGAAAGTAAAAACATGCAAAATCATCTATATGCAACTTTTACATATTATATAGATCTGACAACACACAAAGAAGGTACATCAAAAAAACAACTAAGTAGTTCAAATGTTAAAGAGAGTAAAAAGCTAACTCTTCAAAAAGCAGAGTTAATGGAAGGTTTTGTTAGGATCCCTTTATTTTCTGAGCTTTTGAATAATGTTTTATTGAGTTTGTTTAGTTCAATAAAAATCGGATAGGAGTTTATTTAATATTTATTTATTATTAAGAGTCCAAGTCCTGGTGGATTCTGGGTGGAACTCTATAAATAAGAATGTATCGGTTTCTTTTCACCAATCAATGAAATGTTATTCCAGTCTTCTGACAAACCCTAGGAGGCCGATCCCCTCGAAGTAATCATCCCCTTTCCCCCCTTTCTTCTATAATAAAACCTTAGGGTCTTATCATTTAGTATCAGAGCAACGATCCTCGGCGTTCTCGCTGCAATTTCTCACAACACCTCGCCGTAGCTATCATCATCTAAAAAAAAAAAAGGAAAGAAAGAAAAGAAAAGAAGAAGCAACTGCGGTCCTCGGCATCTCTACAGTTGCCTCAAATGCGCCTTCGCCAGAGACGACGCTGCCAGCAGTGCGCCTCCCAACCGAGAGCAGTGTGAGGGCACTGCGCACCATCCTGCTCAGCGAGAAAGGGCCGCCACCACTGCTTCCTGGCCAACGACCATTGTCGCCCGCCTCCCAACTGCGACCCTCGTTGCCTCCCCTTGGGTCGCAGCCGCAGCCGCTCGACCATCCCTCCTCGCGGTGACCGAAACGGGGCAACCACGACCGTCGTAGCCACCGCTGTTTCCTCAACCGCTCGTGATCCTTCGGCATCGCTAGCATCTCCTTCTGCAGTGCGATAGAAACAAAGCACCCTCTGCTGCCGCAGCCGCCGGTTGCCACCACCACCGTCGTTGCTTCCCGGTTAGCGATCACCGTGGCCCGCCTCCTGGCCACGACCCTCGTTGCCTCCCCTTGGGTCACAGCCGTAGCCGCAGCCACAACAGCTCGATCATCCCTCGCGACGACCGAAACAGAGCAACTCCCCACGACCGCCGCAGCCACCGCTGTTTCCTCCCCTCTTCACTACCAGCATCGACAACAACCGCCTCCCAGCCACGCCCTCAACACTGCCTCGACTGACGCCCGCCTCCCAACCGCGACCCTCGCTGCCTCCCCTTGGGTCGCATCCGCTCACGACGATGCTTTTGCCTCCAACCGCGCACGCAGCAACTGCAACGAGCCCTCACGCTGCTCTCGGCATCCGCTTCCTCAATAGCCTCGCAGCGATTCCTCACGCCCTCAACGCAAGCTTCACAATAGCTGCACCGAATAGGGCAGTGCTGATGCCCTTGACTAGACAACAGAAATAAGAGTCGGGGATTACAGATCTACAGTCCTATGCAATGGCTACCGATAATTCAGTAAAAGCTCAACTAGAAGCCTTGAAAACCAGAATTGAGAACCGACTGCAAGAAACACTTAATGATTTCAAAAGGAACTTACTGGAGAGCTTTAGCAAGCTTCAACAAGATGAAAGTTCAAGTCTTACGTTGAACCGACCTAGAGACATCAGAAAAAGGAACCAAGAACAGGACACAAGCTACCCCCGCATGAAGGTGGAATTTCCAAGATGGGAAGATGGAGATCCGACCAATTGGATCTTTAGGGCAGAAAAAAATTTTCGTTTTCACAAAACTCCAGAAGAATCCAAGGTGGAAATAGCTTCAATCCAACTAGATGGAGATGCAATTCAATGATATGATTGGTACGAAACCTGCCACGGGGTCCCCTCATAGAAGCAATTCAAGAGAGGGCTTTTCGTTCGCTTTAGACCATTTGAATATGAGAATATTGATAGGCAATTCGCTAAAATTCGTCAAAATTCTATAGTGCTAGAATATCATAGCAGATTTAAACGATCGTCAAATCAAGCCAGATACTAGTCCAAACAACAACTGGTGGGAACATTTATTAAAGGACTTAATCTAGATATCCAGTGTGAAGTCAAAGCTCACCAACCCCGTACTATGATAGCTGCAATCTCATTTGCACGTTTGCATGAAGAAAAAATCAGCAGGGAAAATCGTCGAAACAGAAGTGACAACAAACAAAAGATCAGCAAGTCACCTGCCCCATCTATTCCCAACCGAAACCCTAACACCCGAAGACTAACTCGAGAAGAACTCAAGGAAAGATCAGCGAAGGGTTTGCGTAGGCACTGTGATGAAAAGTGGAGTAGGGAGCACCGATGTAAACAAGGGCAACTTCTGATGATTGAATCAATTGGGGAGGAACCGAAAGCTAACAATGTGGACTCCGATCATAAAAGTATGAATTCTGATGAAGATGTTAGACCTATCATACATACAGTGCATGCATTAGCTGGCTACTTTAACCCGCAAACTATGAAAGTTAGAGGAATTTTGGAACATCAGCATGTTACAGTTTTGATTGATACTAGTAGCACTAACAATTTTATGGATAATAAGGTTGCTGACCGATTGGCCTACCACGTTGAAGGCTGTAATAAATTCGAAGTAAAGGTCGCTGATAAACGGATTTTAACTTATGATAGCAAATGTTCGAAGATAAAATTGATTATACAAGATCAAGAGTTGCTTGTGGATTTCTTTTGCTACCCTTGGAAGACTTCGAAGTGGTACTTGGAATTAAATGGCTATCAACCCTGGGTGATATTTCTTGAAATTTTTCTAAACGAATCATGAAGTTTTTTATTAATGGAAAACAGGTAATCCTAAATAGAAGACATGGAAGTAAGGTCACAACTGGCACTGGTCATCAGATAGAGAGGGTTCTCCAAAAGATTGCAATGACTACTACACCGAAAGGCTAACCTATTGCTTACACTATCAAGAAGTGCAGACCGTACTTATTTGATCAACGGGTTGTGATGCGCTGTAGATACCCTGTGATTGAAGTGCTGAAAGAGAAGCTCCCTGAGTTTGATGCTACTCAGTCTTGAGGACAAGGTTGATTTGAAGGGGGAGGAATTGTTAGGATCCCTTTATTTTCTGAGCTTTTGAATAATGTTTTATTGAGTTTGTTTAGTTTAATAAGAGTCGAATAGAGGTTTATTTAATATTTATTTATTATTAAGAGTCCAAATCCTGGTGGACTTTGGGTGGAACTCTATAAATTAGGATGCATTTGTTTTTTTTCACCAATCAATGAAATGTTATTCCAGTCTTTTGACAAACCCTAGGAGGCTGATCCCCTCGAAGTGATCAAGGAGGCCAATTCCCACGAAGTGATCATCCCATTTTCTCTCCTTTCTTCTATGATAAAATCCTAGGGTCTTATCAGGTTTTGAACATATCGACTTATAGGAGGTTTCATTAAGGAAATTAAATAGATCTGTAAAATGCAATAGGAGGAGAACACATAGAGATCAAGGTATTTGAAGCTAATTGATTTACATTAGGCAAAAATAAATCGGGTCTCTTCTCTAAATAATCTGACATCTAAGGACATCATTCCTTGCACTAAGTAGGACATGCCCTGTTGGTAAATAATGTGGAACTAAACTTGGAATGACTATCTAGAATATCACACATGACATTTGTTAGAAACTTCTCCATAAAATAGGGCAAACAACTATTGCCAAAAAATTGGAAAATAAATCAGTGCATCATTTAAATGCCATTTTTAATAGAAAAGGAATCTATGTAGATGAGAAGCTTGGTATCTGAAAAAAAGTCCTATTACTTTAGAAAGATGGTAGTAAAAGGATTCAAAGGGCAAGAAGTTACTTAAATTTCTTTCAATGGCCAGGGCTAAACAAAGACAAAATAGTGATAGTTGTGATTAAAAGTAATATTGGTTCTTTAACTTTTTTATTAAACTTAGAGGATTGTTGGGATTTTTTAAGAGGTCCTAGCTTTATCATATTATAATTTGAAATTGGTGATGATCACATCTAGTTGCAAAGAGTTACAACTTAACTAAGTTCCTCAGGAAGTGAATATCTGTGGTTGTCAAACATACAAAAGAGTTTGACATGGGGATTATCAAGAAACTTGAAGAAAATCATGTGTATTATGACATGTTTAAGGTGTGCACATGAAATCAATAATCAGTTGGAGCTGTTTTATCATAAACTAAATGAATCAAACAAATGCAAAATGTTATGTTGGAGTTAATACAACCAACACTAAATTTTGGATGTATTCATGGTTGCATCATCTTTGTATAATGTGAAGTCTCAAGATAATTCTTCCCAAGGATTTTAATTTTGAATGATATCGCCCGTACCGGGCGATACATACCAGTCCGCCAGCAGACCAGTACGCGGACCACCCGCTGCCGGGCGGTACCGTTGATTGGGTTGTTTCTGCCCCATTACCGTAGCGGGCAATATTAGCCGAGGGAGAAGGAAGAAGAGAGAAAAGAAAAGGGAGAACATGGAGATTCAACACCGCTCTCCCTTGCTGGACACCGCAGATGGGATGTCGCCTCCTCCTCGTTTGAGGCGACGAGGCCTCGGTGTCGTCAGCGACTTCTCCTCATCCACGTGGGGAGAAGAAGCCTCGAAGGAAGAAGAAACCGTTCCCCACACGGGGAGAAGAAACCGCCGCTTCTCCCCATGTGGGGAGAAGAAACGACGCCTCTTTTTTTTATTTTTTCCAAGATATGCAATTTCGAATAATACCGTCCGGTACGGGCGATATGTACCGGTCCGTCAGTTGACCAATACACGGACCGTCCGTTAGCGGATGGAACAATATATATATATATATATATATATATATATATATATATATATATATATATATATATATATATATATATATATATATATATAAACGAGGCGACGTCGCCCCGCGTGAGAGAAGGAGTTAAACACAAGTTGATTTCATGTGCACACCTTAAACATGTCATAATACCTCATACCCTAGTATGCAGAATCATTAAAAAGAACTAGTCACTTATCACCTATGTTTAAGCAGTTAAACACAAGTTGGTGAATGGAAATGATTGAAGATCTTATTGCAAGTCATGACTTGCATAAATTTCTTATATAGATATAGAATACCTCATACCCTAGTATGCAGAATCATTAAAAAGAAAAGAATGATTTGATTTCATGTCACAATAATTTATCACATATATGACTAATATGAAAAGGCCCATAACATCAGAAGGCCAAGATGTTAAAGACAAGGAAATCCATGGTTGAATACTAAATTTATTCAATCAGAAGCACAATATCCATCTCATGGCATCAGTCTAGAATACACAAAATGCAAGGTTGCCACCTAATCACACCTTTATGGAACCTAATAGAATTTTTATTTCTTTAAATTTCATCAACATTGTCTAAAAACAGTGGATTCACATGTTTATGACTAGACAGTATGCAGGCGTTCAACAAATTTGAGTTGCCTTTATGAACATAATGTACATTTACCTAATGCCTTGGACTAGCTCAATGGAAATATGTGAAATCTGAATGCCAAAAATGTGAACCAACTTAACACAAGAAATGGCAAGAAAACAAAGATTGTGACGGAAATACATTAACCGAAGATGAAAAAAATTCTGATATGAACACAAAAAATTTATGGGTCTACATATCCAATGACAACTTGACATGAACCTCTGAAACAAAGTCCATCAAAGAAAAAGACCATACACTAATGAAGGGTTCATAAAATTTTCAGTTGAATACAACTATTCCTTTCTTATTTGCTAGAAACTTCGGGTTTATGTTAATTCTGACTATCATCTTTTGAGAACAATAATATTAAGCTACAACCTACAGTTTGATTATGGTGGGTTCTTAAGCCATAAGTGTTCACATCAGATAGGCCTGCTAGTCCTTTGATGGAGATATGATCTAAGTTTTGATTCAGTCATTTGGCAGTGATTCCTTAACAGTAAAAATAAGCCTTCTGCTAGGTAAATCATTTATTTACCTATTTTCTTTTTTCTCTCTATACTTCTCTTTCATTCATCCTGCAAATGAAGACTTTTCAATTAAACTCAAAAAATTTCTTTCTTTTCCTTTTGTACACATGAAAGGAAACAGACTTCCCACTTGGCTGGTAAGTTGCTTACTCCCCTCGTGCTAGGTTTTCCTTATTTTCTTTGTCTATCAAAAAAGGCAACATATTATAAGGATACCACAAACCGAAGAGTGCCCTTAAAAATCTAGAACAGGTTTCAATGTGTATCCATACAATTTGAACCTAATAGATACTGGCCTACCATTTTCTTCCTTTGTTCAACACTTCCAAGTATCAAAGCTAAGACGACCTATCCTTTAAAAATATCACAAATCAACGAGTTCCCCAGAAAATCTACAAAGGGTTTTTATGCTTATCTGTACGATTGATCCTATTAGTAAATATATGTAATTTCAAAAGCTTTGCCGTTCAAATGCTTGCAGTCCCTCTATACATTTGTGCACACCCCTCAATAACAAGGAAAGTAAGTAATTTTTTCCTTGCTCATTTTTGTGATTGTATTTGTACCAAAGGAGTGAACATATGTGTTAGCAAGCTCCATCAAAACAAGAAAATCAAATATTTATTATAACAAACAAACCTTCTTCACAGAAAAGTGCCCACAATCAAGAAAGTATGTGAAAAATATTGATGTAGTCTTCCTATCGATTGTTAGAATTGCAAGACTTTTTACTAGCACACATAAAGATAAAAGAAGAGGAAAGCAAAAGAAGTATGCAGTTTCATCACATTTTCTTGTGCGCATCAACCTCTATAAATAATGTTATATCATAAGAATACCAACCATTTTGAGCTTCCTAAGCTCTTTCCTTGCAACCCTTCCTCTCCATCGGCACTGGGTTACAATCGATGCCCTCTTTAGCTTCTTATGGTATGAATGAGCTCTATAGCAACGCCAATGGGCCTTCAAATAGCAGAAAAGAAGAAAAGATATTATATATATATGTAAGATTGAAGTTTCAAAGAATGTCAAACTGTGAACAAAGTCATTAATTCTGTAAGAAGAGAAGAAGTTTTGACCTGAATAACAGTCGCTGCCTTAGTTTGCTTCTTAAACCTAAACTCATTCCGAGCAGCCAAAAATCTAAAACCAGTTTGCAGGACAATAACTGAGAATTTCAACTGTGTATAAGCCTTCCTAGCCTTGTATCGACGCAAATTTTTCTGAACTTTTATTGCAGAATTTTCTCTTCTCATCCGTTCAAACAACTTAAAAGCCAGCTTTCCTAGAAACACAAGCATGTTAGATGAGTAAAGAACCAAAGATTACAAAGCAACAGTAATTAAAGTGAAACAAACTTCTCCATAATGACTGCACAAGAATGGTAGATTTCCGTAAAGCAATAAATTGTTTCCGCAAAATATGAGTTCGTATTTGATTTTGAATAGATTTTGCAGCACTGTTAAGCACTTCAGCTCGTCGAGCATCTAACTCCGCCATCTGACCAGCTCTAAGGAAAACTTTTGTTTTGCCTATCTGCGAAATCAAGAAGCAGTATAAAACCTCATGCATCTTAAAATGTTTCTATCAATGGTCAAAAATTAAAAAATGCACGTCTACAAGTGATCAACAAATTTAAAGCAATGGCAACAGATAACTTCCTGAACAGTAGTTACTTGCAAGGAAATTCATGATACAAGCTCATTCAATAGGAAGGTGGCTTTTGCCATGTAAATTTACAGTGCAGGTTTAGTCAAGCCATCAATAGTGCTAAATGGCTTAAAAATATAGTACTAGAAAGATTACAGAAATCATCTTTTTACAAGGCCATTCGAAAGCACAATAAATTCACCATGTAAAATGCTATGCTGAAAAACAGTGTTAGCGATCACCTGGAAACCTGTTAACCCCTTCTTTTCTAGAATCTTCCTACAAGCTATCTTTTCATCATTGCTGTTCAAAAAGCATATAGAAAAGCTCCTCATACAATGAAAGTCATGAAATCTAATAAATAACTATAAAGAACACATGTAGACCATCATAATGAAAGACAATGCGAACTTACTTCCCCTCCAAAATTTCTGGAGCAAGAACACCAAAACGGTGTAAAAATTCATAGAATATACGACGAGTAGGATATCCAGCACAGCTAATTCTGATGGCCTCAAGAACACCCTAATGACACCCAAAAAGAATAACAATGATAGAATTTAGACTTGCTTACTATATAAAATAACAACTCTGCTTGGACCATTGCAAATGTCCAAAAAATACTCACACCACAGCGTAATTGTTGCATGACATTGAGATTCTCAAATACGGCAGGTTTTAGAAGATTGTTCGGCTTCACACATCTAATGTAATGGGGTTCTGTGGAATTCAATGTGTCCATCAAGGCCTGTAATTGCAGCTGCAGCAAAATTTTCAAACTGGAATTAGATGCATATTTTACAGAAAAAGAGAGGCCCCAAATTGTTCTCCAGAATGAAAAAAGAATAATCCTAATATTTCAACAACTGAGGAAGATAAGTATACACCTTAAATCGAGAACCAATGGATGAAAATTTAGAAGACTTAGATGTCTCCTCAGGTAAAGAAGGAAAAAGGCCTGAAACAAATGAGCATTTTGATGCGCTCAACAAATCTTGGTGTTCCGCCACAACATAATCCTTATTTTTGTCCAGGAACTGGTCAGACTGATATAAAACCTAATAACAGAATACAAACACAAAAATAAATCTTAATGCTAAAACTATTTTCAGCTAAATCAAGAAATCCAACCTCGCCAGCATAATGGCCTATAGAAAAATCAGTGCGAGAAAGCTTGGGCTTGATGAAGCGCTTGTGTGTTTTAAATGTCTGGTAAAGCTTTTGCGCGAAGGTTTCATGTGTTGATTTTGGAAACATACTGTTGGAAAAAGGGTTGTTAACATCAAACAATAAGTTGTCCATTCTAAAAATCCATAAAAAATTGTCTCACACCAAAAAAATAGTATTTTATTGAAAAGAACAAGAACAGAAAAGAGAATAAGACCATACCATGCTTCATCTAGGAGTGCAACGATACCTCCAGGTTTCTGTATAAGAAAATAGCAACCTTAGTTATTAGCACAAACAGTTTCCATTAAAGTTCCTTCAATAACAACAAGCCATAATGGTCCAGCTATTTAGGGTCAACTACATAGATTATTTTCCGCCGTGGAGTATTACATAAAGTTTCTTAACGTGCAAAAACATATAAAGGCCTCATTGTTGCTATTCTTCACATTAATTAATATTATTGGGTACTAGACTCATCTTACTGTTCTTGATTATATCATGAAAATCAATTTTCATTTAGCAAGACCATTGTGAAAATGCATAAAGATTGCCATACATCTTTGCGAAAGAGATACCAGAATACTTTTACAGTCAGGGAAGATCTCTAAAGAGAATATGTTTGTTGTACTACTACTAGCCAATATGGTCTGTATTGTTAAACATGTAATCTTAGAAAATAATCTCAGACAATCTACTAAACTATTTTTGCTAACTAAGTTCCCTCCCTCAATCTCTTATAATATAACAACACCATCTATTACATATGTTTACTGTGCTCAAAGAAAAAATAGAGCATCCTTTCATTAAACATAGCTGTGCTACTTGTAGCTAGAGCAAACTCTTGGAACTGTAGGTTTACTCCGAGGCTCTTGAAGTACATAATTCTGAATGCTGGGAATGGAACAGAACACACAACTGTTTTGACCATTTTAGAGTGACAAACATCTGGTCATTATTATAGTCTGTTAATAAATATGAGAACTCAATTTGATGTTTCTATTTAGGACCTCTACTGTTTTGTTAATGCTACCTAGAGTGAAACTTTTCTTAACATGAGCCACAAACGAGATTGGGCTATAAGTCCCCATCTTAGGTTGCTTTATGTCATCCCACAATATCACAACTATGATGTTAATGCATCAACATCACTCCTATTCTACAATTTACCATCACCACGCATGAAACATGGACTAAATAGAACATGGAAACTACCAGTCACTGTTAGAAGTTCAAACATTATTGATCAATATCTGCACATTATCAAAAGTTAATAGGCATATACAGTAAACACAAGCCACACATATGTGAATGATGGATATTGATTAACATGTCTAGGGGAAGTGCAAGCAAGGAAAAACAAGACTATATAGAACATTCAAAAATCATGTGCAAGTACAAATAAATGAAAAAAAAACCTTCTCAATAAGATCCAGGACATCTTGGTTATCAACAAATTCAATGTAGCTCCAATCTATTTCTTCTTTCGTGTACTCTTCCTGCTCCATCTTGAAAACATGCTGAAAGAACAATTTGTGATTAACTTAATAGTTAAATAACCATTTGAAACACATTTTTAATTTTCTCATGCCGGAAAGGTATGGGATTGTACTAAATTGGGAACTTTGGGCCCTACATATTGCATCTTCTAAGTGAAATCTTGGTTCCTAGCTTAACTTTTTGTCAGCCTAGAGAAAAGAATGAATGTATCATTTAAGAAGCAATTACCTGGTTAAAATGCTGCTGTAGTTTCTCATTTGTGAAATTGATGCAAAACTGCTCAAAACTGCAAAATAATGAAGGTAAATTATAGAAGATGATAGCGTCAGGGATAAAGTTAAATATTATGTGACACAATATGAACGAAATCCTCTATTTCTTAATTATTACCTGTTTGTCTTGAAACTTTCAAAACCATAGATGTCTAGGACCCCAATCAGTGACTTAGAAGTTGGATCTTGTCCAATTGAGACATTTATTTTATCAACAATCCTGTAGTTTAATGAAACAAATTTCTTCAAGATTCATCATTTGGTGGTTACTAACTTACTATATCATTAATGCTTGAAGCAACTTTAAAGAAGTATGAGATTGGGTCATGAGATAGTACTTTACCAATCAAATAAGCGAGAATATATAGTTTTAGCCAAGCCATCCCTGCTTATGGTTGCAGCATGAGGATCAAGTGGTCTCTTAATAACTTCTTCAGGTGTTATCATCACACGCTTACACAGAGCATCTTCCAAAGCTTCAGAATCACACCTGAAACATGATACCTTCAAAACCTTAAGTAGCAGCATCTAAAAGCAACAGGAATAGGGAATGGGAATGTGGACTTCACATGAGAAGCTCCGCAGTCATCTTGAGATGAAACTTAGATTTGTCATCTTTTAAAACTGACGAATCTATTTCTTGTCCCTTAGTGAAATCAATATTTCCAAGATGAAGAATGCCTGCAACAACCCTGAAAATTGCATCCTGGCAAAAGGATCCAACAGATGAAAAATTCAAACATAATTTTAGTCAAGGTTTTTTATATACTGGTCTATATTGATTCCGATTAGTTGTCGGACTGGTTTGGTATTGAAATACCAAGCAGTATGCCAATCTACAACACCCAGTACCACTTAAAAACAATACAAATGGAAATGGGCAGTAATATCAAGTGGCACCAAGTTAGGCATTATGATACCAGTACTTGGTTAGACCATAAGATACCGGTCAATACATATTGGTCTCTCTGGTAGTTTAAATCATGGTATGCAGTACCGAATGGTACTGCCCGATACGGGCGGTATGTACCGGTCCGACGGCATACCGATACGCGGACCGCCCGGTACCGCTACAGTGCCACAGTATTATACTGTAGCAGTGCTACAGTAATAAAAATATATATATAATTGTTCGGTACATCAGGGTGTACCGCTCGGTACACTGGTACCGTACCAAGCTCAAAACACCGGTATGATACGGTATTGCATACCTTGGTTTAAATCATACTTAACAAAAAGTTAATTTTTACCTGTTCTTGTGCACTGATTCCGACAATATCCATAGCCCTCCTGGTGGCCAAATAGTCATGGGCATCACTCACACCAACCAATTCATAGCAATTTGATTGGTTAAGATAATGAAACGAACTTGGTTTTCCTAACTTATACTTTTCAACTATCTGCAAGGTGATACAGAAATTAGTTACAGAAACTACCGAATGTCAAGATTAAAAGATGTTTCTCCATTAAGCATCATAATACATAAATTGCGGACAATAATTCCCAGAAAAAACGACACCTCTTGTGGTGCAGCACATAGAAGGTAAAAGCAGTGGTAGTTACGCTCTGGATCAGAAATCTGGCAAACTCGGGACCTCTCAAGAAGGTAGGTACGGATGGCAGCACCTGATATTTTACCTTGCCTATTAAACTGGATCTCAACAAACTTGCCGAAACGACTGCATGCATTTAAAAATGTATGAATTAACACAGATGCTCATAAAGACTATAATGTTGTACGGTAACATTTAATTTTACATCAAAATCTTCTTGTTCGATACCTGGAGTTGTTATTTCTGACAGTTTTTGCATTTCCAAATGCTTCAAGAACTGGGTTTGACTGGAAAAACAGTCACTTATCAAACGCTCAGAAAAAGAACGTGCGCATGGACTACCACAGAAGCTACAGTTGAACTGTGCTTACTAATTGCCAGAGATTCTCAACTTACTTCGAGTACTTGTTGCTCTACCGTTCGCCCTTCAGTAGCAGCACGCCCACCCAAATAAGCAAGATAGCGCATAAGCATCTTTGTTGTCTCAGTTTTACCTGCACCACTTTCACCACTAACCAAAATGGAATTGCTTTTCCCCTCATTTATCATTGCCCTGTTTCATATAGGCAGCTTGGAGTAAATTTGTGAATTTAGAGGAAAAATAATCTTGTATGCAAAAGTGATAAACCTGTATGCTACATCTGCCACTGCAAATACATGAGGACTTAGCTCACCCAAGGGAGCTCCTTTATATTGGGTCATCATGTGAGAATCATATAGATGGGGCAACCTTTGAAATGGATTTATGGCAATCAGAATATTTCCTGTGTAAGTCTGCCACAGAAATACATGTCACATCAGAACATTGTTTCAAAAAGAGCATATGTCCTGAACTGTAACTTGGATGATAAATGCTGTGCAGCTTACATAAATTTCATTCAGTTGGTATCTGGCTGCCAAATTCTGCAGAACTCCAGGCTCATGCAGATAAGAGAGCTTTGTCATGTCATCAACCCCTCCAGCAGGGGCTTCCATATCTTTGGGATATACTTTTGACAGATTGGCAACAACCTAATGAATCACCATCAGTGCACAATGCATAGAATATATGGTCCCAGTAATTTAACATTTAAAATATATAAAGGATTAAAACTACAAATTCATGCACCAAAATTACAGCAATTTTTAATTCAGAGACTTAAAAAGTGTAAAAAATGAATACTACTACTACACTTTACAAGATTCAAGAAAAACTAGACATGATCAAGTGAATCAGCTGCTGTTTGTTTGCACATGACTCATACTGCAAATCAAAAAGCAATGAGAATGGCAAAAAAAAACAATGAGAAGACAATACATTTCAAGTTCGGCTAGTAATTACTTCCTTTAAAGTAATCAAAAGGTTGACATCCTAGACCAACAAAAAGCATCAAGGACCAAATGATTTTACTAGTGTTGCCAAGTGAAGTGGCCATCAGTTTTTAGTACTTCATCCCATTTTTATAAAATATCATTTTTGTGCTATTTAAATATGAGCAACAAATGTGCAAATATATCAAAGCAAGGACCACAATAAACCACTTGCAAACGTCATATGAATTAGAACAGAAATAATATGCTCTTGCTGGATTGTCACAATGACTATATGGAGACATAGCGGTCGGGTATGTACCAGTCACATGGGCATTGTCACAGGTCTCATGTTGCATCAAGGATGTAATAACACATATGGGCATTTCGATTAGATTCCAGTAATTGATAGAGGATCACAACAAGCTCAAAACCAATATGGTTTTGCCCCTAGAAACTATTATTCATAAAATGCACTTTACAGTGAGCATGAACTAAATGTTACCTCCCTGACAGTTTAAATACGATATGAAAATAATTCCAATGTTTGCCACAGATTGAGGATATCTAGAATTATTCTAGAAAGTATGTTGTGCTAGTCATAGGTACCCTGCAAGCCAATCACGTGAGTGATGGCGCGTGTGACATGACATGTACTTTTTTTGCTTATTATATTATTTGACATTTTATCACTTTATCTTGCATGCTGCATATATTGTGATGTACATGGATCTATGCAATGAGAATCGGATCGTGATGAGATCATAATAATGAGACTGATTCGCCTTTAAACATAGACTGGTGTATTATATACTCTGAATAATCACGGTCATGGGTCACTCGAGAGAGACATCGAGGTGACCAGATAGACTGGTGTATTATATACTCGTCCATATGATAGAGGCGGCTGGTCTCATAGATGCTCGTGTAGGGACACTAAGGATACCGCGCAGGTGCTCATTGGAGAATGAGTTCACTGATTGATCCACTCACAGAATTCTGGACGGTTGATGATGCCTCATTGTCAGACAACGATTCCGTCGTCTCAGTGGTGTATCTGATCTCTAAACTTGAGACACCAAGGATATCCTGTATGAGTACTTCACTCTCTGATATCAGACTTATAAATCTGAAAGTTCTAGATCTAGCACAACCGGTCATTGGAAGTGGCAATCAATCTTACGAGGGCTATTGAGTGTCAATAGAGGATCATCCACTCTCGGTATCATGAGAGGAATATCTCATGTGTTTTTGCTCATGCAAATCCCTAGCTAGGGTCATTTGGATTGAAAGAGAAAGAGTTCTCTGAGAGAATCCGATTAAAGCGAGACTCAAGTTGAAACCATATGGGACTGACAGCACCATGCCCGATATACGATCTCTAGGATATTAGATGGATGAGGGACTATAGATACAAAGTAACTAACGACAGACAAGTCCAATGGATTGGATTCCCCTGTATCGTCTGGGACTGCGACGTAGTGACCTAGTACGCCCGCAGTCGATGAGTCGAGTGAATTATGGAGATAATAATTCACTAAGCCAGAAGGAGTTCTAATAGGTATGACTCACGGCCAACTCGATATTAGGCCTAGAGGGTCACACACATATGGTAGGTGTTGCGACGAGTAGAAGTTCGGATATGAGATATCCCGTTGGAGCCCTTAACTTATTGAATATCCAATAAGCTCCTGAATTATTGGATCCCATGGATGAGATACAATAAGAGTCAATGATAGATTATTAGGTAGAGACTCACTAATCTAAGAGGCTTGGGTAGTTGGATGGAAATCCAATACTCTATAGGGCAGGATCCATTAGAGTTAAGTTGATAGGAGACCTCTATAGATAGGAGGGAATCAAAGAGCCATAGGCAAGACCCTTTTGGCTGCCACCTCCTATTCTCCTCTCCCCCTCTCCTCGTTAACCTACAGCCCCTATTTGGGGCGTGTGAATAACAAGAAAGGTCGGCCCCTTCTTAGTTACGTGTTGCGTGCAGCGAGAAGATTTGAGCACCGATTTGAGAAGCGTCTTTGTAGCCCCTGCCATGTGGATCATCACTAGAGAAGAGGACAGTTGATCTCCTTCATCCTCTCCCACAGATCTGCAGAAATTCAGGGATATACGATCTCCCCAGATAACGCACATCCCTTAACACGTGTAGTGTTTTGGTTTTACGGGTTTTTGCGCACCAATCTTCGTATGATAATAAGAGACTATTTTTTTGTAGAAATCTAGGATTTTTGTTTTCTGTTCTTCTGCTGCATATGTGATGTCGCCCCTAGATTTCCCAACATGTTGAACAATGATGCCACGGTGATAGTGTCACTTCTCTTTATTGAAGAACTTCTATGATTGTATAAAAAGACTCAAAATTAGGCAATGTTTCATAAACCTCCCTAGAACAAGGCCTAGCTATGGGGCATATCAGGGAACAACTAGTCAGTCAATAGGCAAATCACAACCACATTTTTGTAAAAACAAAGTGTTTTCTAAGGACAATAGCAAATCATGAAGTACAAACAAGGTTATGGGGTTAACACCTCTTGCACCTAATAAAAAAAAACATATCAGTCCTATTTCAGTAGATTCAGCAAGCAAAACATTGGAAAGAATGTTTTCAGCCTAAGCATAACCAGTGGTAAGACAAAATGTTTTCAGCCTAAGCATCACCAGTGGTAAGCCAAAAAACATAGTAATAAAATAACATAATGGTAATCTTGAATAGATGCTCTGCTTGTAGATATCCAAGGGAGAATAGTTATTTCATGTAACCATTCTTTCAAACTATATAGCATGTTAACAATATGCCCTAGGTGGTTCCACAAAACTGCTAAACAGCAAATGTAACATTAGCAGCAAAATTTGGAAAGTCAAGAATTAGGTAAAAACAAATGGAAGACAGAGAAACCGAATGCCAGCCATAGCCAGCCATACATCTGTGACTTGTTCAGCGTATTATTACATAGACATAAACTAAAAGATGAAAAATCTAGATTATATATCAATTAGTTTTTTTGATACCAAATACAACGCACTAAAACTTGTTCACCTATTTGTGGTCAGGATAACTTGTGAAATGATTTCAAGATAATAATAAAATAGACTAAAAATGTATCTATCAGGATAACTTGTAGTAGTTGTCGGGATAAAAGCTTGGAAAAAGGAATTAAATCCAATATAATTAACAAAAGAACAAGATTTAGAAATCACCCGGAATCACAAATTAGCTAACCTGAGAAATGATTTCACCCCTTCGGTTTTATGGTTAAACTAAACCAATTCCCCAAGAATAAGACTGGATATTTCTCGACTGTGGTCACCACCGTAGGGGCTAAGTTTGATGAGTTGTGAAGTCAAACATTCAGATCAAATCTAATACATGTTTCATCACATCATCTCCCTCCATTCTTAATAGTGGAACTTACAGGGAACCCCAAAGGGGCAAAAGTAGTAACATTAAAGTTTACTGATAAGTCATTTTTAGATTCAAAGCATCCATTGTAGAGGTGGAACGAGAACTGCCTTCAAGTCCATTCCCAAAATAATAAGAAAGGAGGAAACTAGGTACAAAATATAAATAGATAACCTCACAAGTATGAATATGAAACTGCATTGATTTGGTTTGGAACTTCCGTAAGTTAATGAAGTTTGTCAGGAAGAAGGAATGAGTCATGTTGTTTACAGAAGTTTGTGGGTAAATGAATCATCCATGTTCAAACTCGACATCAATTATGTTCAGCGATACGCTTATCTGTGTAGAAACAGATTACCAAAGTATCAGGTGATATGGAATCTCATCAGCTTAATGCCATATATCTAGGTCTATTTATCTACTAATCATAATGCTTAAATGGAACTGGAGTTAAGCAGTAGCAATCAATTTACCGTTTTCCCATTAGAAGTTTGAACCTCAGCATTTTGACCAGTAATCTTAGTGACATGTCCATCAATCCAAGCTACTGCTGGTTCTTCAACCCATACAAGAGAACCTATAATTATATTAACTGGTGTTCCCTGCAATAATTAAAAAAGGTAAATTGTAATCATGTTCCCAGTTTAGGAAAAAAAATAGTGCACTAGCAACTTCTTTCCCCAACATGAAAATACTTTAATGACATAAATTAAACGATACGTTCACAATGGTGAGAAAAAAATCAATGTAGCCAACCCAGAAAGATGGCACATGACAGATTGTTATTGTTGTTTATGAGTTTATTAATAACCTAGAATAAAGATTCACAAATCATTATATAAATCACACCCATGTCCAGCAATATCTTGCGAAACTGTGGAACCCCTATTAGCTTAATCAGATCTCCAATACAAACAAATTCCACCTATCTTTCCCATAATACCAAGTGGAGAACATTGATACA